>CAJQUN010000002.1:33262443-33862443 GCA_907163345.1 Haberlea rhodopensis
TTATCAAAAATGTTCCAAATTAGTTGGATTGACGACATTTAAATTTATTCAAAAGAAGGTGCCACGTCCAGATAAACATAATTACCATGTGTCTGGGAGGGTACCACACACACTAATTGTACACGAGTAGGGAACAGTTCAGATGCATTAATAGATAACATACTTGCCATAAATTCGAAGCCTCTAGCTGTTCTAAAATACAACAATACTGAAGTGAGTATGCAAAGAAAAGGGCTCTTCATTTTCATCGAAACCAATCTGTCATCTCTTTCTGCGCTTCAGATCCACCTAATGAGGAAAATAAAATAAAAAAATGAGCGTGATGGCTAACCTTAAAAACAACTATAAAAATACGATACATTTGTTTAAGTTCATCAAATTTCTTTGGTACACAATGTTGACAACAAAACTAGTTACAAATCAATTATAAAAGTTCCAAGAGGTACGAACAAATAATCAGATAGCAAAATTCGGGGGACACCATTCCAAACAGTTGAAAATTAGCACAAGAGCTTCAAGAACAGGGACACAAAGCCACATAACAGTCACAGAAGCATGTTTATACATAAAAGAGGAAAGGAAGGCCAATTCTTGAAGTAATTTGTATAGCAGGATAGCAAGACTGATACGCATATTGCTGTAATAATCTTCTCAAGCAAAGAACGAAAGGGTATCATATAGATCTTATATTTCAAAAACCTACTATTAAAGGCCTCACACCAAGATTCAACGGAAAGTACTGAAAATTTGACAGAATCATGATTGACAAAGTCCATACCTTCGCTTCAGCAGGAGGTGATACAGGAAATGAGTTCAAAGACCTTTTGGCGTCATCGTCAGATGAACAGTCAGAGCACAAGAAATTATCTAGTTTCTTTGCTTCTTCAATGGTCATACGCATACAAGAAGGATGAAACCTTCAATCAAACAATATATAATTATGTGCTCTCAACAGTGTGAGTTAAAATAGAAAATCAAAACCAAACAATTTCAAAGTAATAAAGCTATTGAGACACCCATCACAAAATGCTAGAACCTAACTTTACTGTTCAGTCATCAACAATCTAGAGCATGCATGTACATAATATTGCAACAAGAACAATAGTAATCTAACTCAACTGAAAGCCAAATGGCTTGCCACTAAGCCTCAGATCCACTAGATTGCAAAACACAAGAAGCTTAGTTTGAATTAGTCAACTCACATTGACTTCTCCCATATGTATATGCATTTAGCCTTTACATAAACATTTGACGTGATATAAAAAGCTATTCTTTGGCATAATATAATAGCTAGAACCACGATCTATCAAGTCGGCACAATTTCAATGTCTGTCACATTGATGCTAAATCAGTGCTGAAATGGGTGTTTGCTTTCAGTATTATTATGTAGTTGTTTTACCATAATGTGTGTGACTGTTCTGTGCGACGGTTCTGCAGTGATGAAGTGGAGTGTGATCTGGATTTGTTTTTTATTTTTCTTGGTCCTTGTACATATTTTAAAAAAGAGAAATTTGGAAGCTATATTACTCACTTTACATACATGAATTCCGCTAAAAACAAGATGACGAGAATTGCAGAGCAGGAAAACATGTGGCATTACTGTATGAACGTGAGTGAGAAATATGTTTAAAAATTCCAAAAACGAAAAGATGGAACTTCAGAACCACCCCGGTAAAAAATAGGTACAAAGTAGATATCTAACCATCTATGAACATTTAAAGAAAAATATTTCATAGAAAATAGTCTTAGGCATTTTATTTCTTTTTAACATCAATAAACAGATCATGTGTGTGTTGCATCCTAATCGTACAACCGAGGTAGTCAAGAGTTTTAACACGACCGAAGAACCAAGCATCATACCAATCCTTGCATCCTTCACATTGTACCATGAGATCATCTGGGTTGTAAGGCATCTCACACTGGCAATACCTTCAAAATAAAACCAAAAGGGTTCTCATTTCAGATATCAACAAAGTATATTCTGCATTTCAATAACTAACCCCAGAAACATCAAAATCAAAATCCAAAAAGTGAGACTCACACAGCTACACGATCTGGAGTGAACCCTCCAGTTGCAGCCTTGTACTCAAACCTACAGAAGTAATCCTCTGCTCCCACATTTTCGAGCTTGGTGTAGTTTTTAAAGGTGTGCACAATACACCTGCCTTCAATAGTGTGAGCACTCTGTACATCGAAGTGATCCGACAAGAAGAGCTCCTTGGCACCATGGAACTGTCTGCGACCTCCAATTGATTCTTCAGGCCGGTAGTACCATTGTACATGCACCTTCACGTTGTTCCTGTGATCAGCCTCGATTTTTTCCACTCTTGCCACGTAAGGGGGCTTGTCTGAATCTGATGGTTTCATCAACACACAATCACCCGCTGCAAAGATACCAATGTAGCTTAGTCTAGCACATTCCACGCGTTTAATCAACCAAAAAACCATGTGATATGCACATAGTGCGTTTAATCAACCAAAAAAACATGTGATATGCACATAGTTAAGTTTGTTAGCATAACAATGGAGTTTGCAATGCATGAAAGATCGTAAAGAGCACCAGACTCTTTAATAATTCTAGTACTTGATATTATTAACCCAATAAGAAACATGAAGACGAGTAATGCACATGCATTTGTCATGTAAGGACACAGCCGAATTTTCAAAAACTATGTTTTTCAAAAATCAAATATAGTAGACAATTAAGTTTATTGGATATTCCTGGATTCACTTTCCACGGGAGGAATGAGAATGACAAAATGCCCTCCTAGACCACAAAATAGTAATATAATAATCATTACCCTTAGAAGCACAAATATCATGAGTGTCATAGGCGGCTAGATGCAAATTGTGAAGCAACATGGTATTGTAATTGGAGAAAGAGAGCACTTTGTATTGATCTCTCAAACTGAATAATGATAAAGTGGTCTGTGCAAAGCTTTAATAATGGAACTAAGCTAGCTGAGAGTAAGCTAACTAACTTAGCTATTGACAACTGTACAAACCAATCAAAATATCAGAAAACATCTAATTAAACTATGAATGTGAACCCTCAAGGTAGATGATAAAGGTCATGCACAGCCAGCTTGTTGAGAAAAGAAAGCAACATAGTTGATGGCAAGGATCGTGAACACATCAGCAAGTTGGTGTTTGCGAATGAATGAGCATGAGTTTAATAGCGCCTTCAATGACTTTACGACGAACAATGGCTTTCAACCTAAATGGTTTAAATTCAACCAATCGGTAGTTGATAGTCAAGGCCGTGTAATTAATACTTGGGCTGATATTATTCAACCGTGCTAACCTTGGTATGGAAGTTATGCATGAACGTAACGCTCATAACTTTCCTCTAGATCTAGCTGCTATCGAAGCTCCAACAAATGGATAAGACTTGTTCTTTGTGTATATTAGTGTAGAGAGTTTTTGAAAATCGAATATTTATATATTTCAAATAGAACGAAAATAAAGGAGCAATGGGGATAATGCTCCTTTATTTTAGTTCTATTTGAAATTGAGTAGTATTTTTTTTCATTTTTTTATTAGTATTGTACCTACCTATACTCTTTTTCTGTAATGAAAAAAAAGAAGAGTAACAGAACTAATCGAAATTCAATATAATATTAAAAAATAAATATAAGAAATTTAGAATGTAAAACAATATAAATCATAGTAGAGGAGCGGATGTAGCCAAGTGGATCAAGGTGTGCTTTGTTCGTTCATGAAAAATTGGATTGGAAGCTTATATTAAAGGCAGCATCATTATCACACAAAAAAAAGGTGTTGGTGTGGGACTATAGCAGCTGTTGAATCCAAACTAAACCCACAAGTTGTAGTAGACAATGCACGATATTCAGTTTCCAGCTGAAGATCTAGAGAGAGTTGATTGCTTCTTGGATTTACAGGATATCACCGAATCACCTAAGAAAACCCAAAACTTTGTACTGAACTTAAGAGTGTCAAGAAAAGCACACCAATCAGCATCTGAGAAAGCCTGAAGTTGACAAAGAGAAGAATCACATTTGCCTTTGAACTTAAAACCAGAGGAGAATAACCATGAATCTTGCAACAAGTATCCACCGTATGACATGCATCTCACAATGAGTGTATCTCACAACGATCCTTCTAATATATTTGTTCTATGCAGATGAGGTAGAGTTGGAACCCGCAGTGAATTAACAGTAGCCTGAGTTTTGACATAAAAAAACCATGCTGTTTGATGGAGAAGCGCCAATGTTCGCTGACGCACCTTCTGTGAAACAAGGGAGAACACCTTGTTGATTGGAGGTGTGGATCCATGAATAGAGCTGTCCGCAAGTCTCGGTGAAAGATTCATGAAAACCGAGCAAAAATTGCATCTCATATTTGCTTTGATAGAAAGAAGCGGACCCTTTAACACCACCACAAGTACACTTTCCGCAAGTGCAATTAGGACAAAATTGATAATTCATCCCAATGAGTCTTGAGTTTAGTGAAGAGTATGCAGCCACCGAAAGTTGATCCTGAGTAAGATTACTCATTCATGGCGTAATTGAAAGATCCGGGATCCGTTGGACTGTTGAAATCGGTCACGCGAATCATTCCATATATCGGAGGCTGAATCTGTGAATAAAATGCTAGCACAAATCTAAATATCCAGGAAATACAACAATGTTATTTCGGATCCATGCAGAGAAATTCGGATAAGAATTTGCTAGTTTAGGAACGGAACCATAGATTGTAACACCCCTATTTTTAAATATATATTTATTTATATATAAATCATAGAAATAATAATAATAATAATAATTTATTATCATTTTTTATTTAATTTTAAAAATTAATAGTTGGCAAAACTTACTCCAACACTTGTCCATACTTCAACACCCTAATTCATGCACACACAACCCCAATATATACACCCCAAAGCATCAGATTCAAGTATTAATTTTCGTGCAAATGAGGGTAGAAAATAATGTAGGGAAACTAGGAATAGAGTAGAAATTAGGCAAAAATATAACAAAATCAGAAAATTACCAAACTTGTGCAAAAAATCTAAGATTTCACACAACCTTCCTTAATCAACCCAGAAAAAATATAGTTTGAGAGGTGTAACAAAAATCAGAAGCCAAATCACCCAGAAAATTCAAAAACCAGTGAAGAACGATGAGCTGAAATCCAAACCCAGAAATCTGTTTTGAGGTAGTGTGTTCATGTCTTCATTTCTTCTATTTAACAAACTGTTTTTGGGCTTGTGTATAAAATAAAAATTGTTCAAAATTTGTTAAAATGTATGGGTATGTCGGCCGATTTCCCAAAACGTTGCCGTACGTTCTGATTTCCTGCGAACCGAAATACCCTAGTTAATCATTTCGGAAACTCAAATTCTGGGCTAAAATCGGTTGGGAAATTTCAAAAATGACTTTGGAAACAAAAGTTGTAGATCACTAAGAGACGAACACACCATAAAAAAGTTTCAGCCGCGCGTGGCTGCCAGAGCTCCGCCACGCGCCAGAGCGGCTGCGCGTGAACTGTCGCGCCTCCCTGATATTGATTTTTTTGACGGCTGAACGTTTTCAAATGATTTTAGGCATTTCTGAAAATTTTCGTGAATTTTTCGACTTATGGTTGAATTATCATGAATTTTTAAAGTCTTATTCAAAATTACCCGGACAAGTTTTGTACAAAAATGAAGTTTAAGAATGTTCAAGCATGCATTTGGGTCACTAATCACCATAAATTACTTATATTATGCTTATAGGAAATAAATTTGTAAATGGTTCAAGATCGAGCCAATTTAGTAAGATATCAAGTTGTGAGGTGAGGTGTACTATCAGTTTCTTGTTATACAACTCTTTTTGGCATTCAGCCTGGAATTTACAGTAAATTGTTATTCATTATCTCACTGTCCATATATGTCATCATATTGTACATTACATCGTTCCATTGGTCATCTTGATCTGCATGTTTAATTATCTTGAAAGTTATCGATTACTAATCGAATCCTTTCATTGAACGACTCATTTGACTGAATAGATGAATGAATGACTTAATGGAGCCCTGTATATTTATCCACTCGAAAACGTGGCTTCGGCCCGGAAAGTGGGGTCCAATGAACACGGATGTCAATCCGGGTACATGGTTCATCTGAATAACGCTCACCGTTTTTACGGTCCGGAGAATGGTTCACTTTGGCTCATAAATGAATGATATATCTGAATATGTGGGTAAAGTGCTACACCGAACTGTCCGGTTGGAGCCACCTCTTTAACCCACGATATTCATTCTGAAATCCTAAATCGTCACTGTTCTATTATTGACAATTATTTGATTGCAAGATCTTTGTTACATGACGTATCATATTGAGACATTACATTATTTGATAATTACAGATATGAAAAATCATTGTTATTCCCTCACTAAGTCCTCGAATACTTAACCTCTGTTTTCCTTGTTATTTATTTGAGTTTCAGATACAGGAGTACCGGAGCTAGATCCGAGGGAAATTAGGAAAAATGAAAATTTGGCTTATCAGGATTGTTATAGTATTTACTCTTTAATTAAGTATTGGACCGTTAAGGAGTTTGTATTGTGATGTATTTTGTTACTAAATAAACTGTATAAACGCTTCCGCTACTGTAAATGAATGATTGACTTTAAAAGCTTCCGCTATTCCAAAAAGGTTATAAAACTCTCGTACATAATGTTCGTAGAGAATGTGGTACCAGATAAGAGATTATATATTATATGCCGAGTCGAGTCCCACAGAGGTAGTATCAGAGGCCCAGGCTCCCAGTCTATTCCGAAATATCTTTGGGTAATAGAATAAACTTCCATAAGAAGATTAAGCTTTGGGTTGTAAGATATTGATGAAGTTGACTAGTTTATTTCAGAGTAACAATTCTTTAGTGCTAATACAGGAATGCTTAGAACACTTTGTAAGAAAGAACAACCAACTATTAGTAACCTAAATAGTTATGTGCCATAGGTCGAGCTCGAAAAAGTTTCCTCTATTAAGACTATTATGGTTGACATTTAGATCGAGTAAACCCGGATCAACCAATGAGAATGTATATCACCAAAAAAAATTTCCACAGTTATCACTATTTGAGAAAATGGCTCTTGTTAATTAATTTCATTTTTGGTTGCATTAAGCATTATTAATATTACTCCCGGTTTAAAATAAATATGTTTTAAATCACCACTTTCACAAAAATTTGATGATGTCATCATTGAATAATTCACGAGCTAGGTTAATGATATATACAATTTTGTGAAAATCTAATAGTATTTCACTTATGTAATCCGGTATTTGCTACATTATAATTACGTGTAAGGATGTCATCGCCACTTGGTGGTAGTTCTCACACGAGAAATCATGGTAATGAGAAAAATTCTTCTGAAGAACTACGTCACCCCAGAAGGTACGAGGAACAAGAAGAGCAGTGTCAAGAGATACCCAACAGATATACGATGGAATTTTTTCAACAATTCATACAATTCTGTCAGCAAAACCCACCATGAAATGTTATGAGGAATGAAGAACCATTAGGTAGAGCACTTGAACGATTACTGAGGTTCCACCCAACTAAATTCTATGGAACCCCTAATGCCCATCATGTAGAAGAATGGTTGCCAAAAGTTGAGAAATTTTTACTGTTCTCAACTATTCTGATGAACAAAAGGTAAGCTTTGTTGTCTATCAATTTGAAGATGCAACTCATCACTGGTGGAGAGTCATAAATAACCAATGGAAAAGAAATCAAACCCTGAGAACCTGGGAAAATTTTGTACGTGCAATCGAGGAAAAGTATGTTACGCAGGTGATACTGAACACCCATGAACGAGAATTTATGGATTTGGTACAAGGAAGACGTACTGTAGCTGAATACGAGACCGAATTCCACCGACTAATTCACTATGCCCCCACATTATATGGATGGTGAACCAAGGAAAACTAAGAAATTCATTCAGGGCTTAAATCTTGATATCCGTTGGGCCACACTATCCATCGAATCCACTAATTATCTTTCTGAAGTCAACCAAGAGTTACGAGTTGAATTCGATATCAAATCATTGATCCAAAGAGAGCAGAGGGAAAAGAGGCTCTATAACCCAAATTTGACAGAGACAAGCAACAAGAAAAGAAATCTTGGAAATGAAATGATTGGAGAACCAACTAGACAGAAACCTCAAAGAGACCTGGTAATATTAATGCACCGAAATGTGGCTATTGCAAGATGCCCACTCACGAGGAAGAGAACTGCCGGAGAAAGAACGGAAAATGTCTGGTCTGTGGAAGTGAACAACACCGTATCCAGAATTGCCCAAAAAGGACCCAGAAGACACCACCACCACAAAAACCCAGAATCCCAGCAAGGGCTTATGCCCTAATGGGAAATGAAGAAGTTGACCCGATCGTTGTGGTTGAAGGTACCGTTATTTCACTTTCAAAGTTGGCTAAATTTTGTTCGACCCTAGAGCTACACATTCTTTTGTTCTACCATTAACAATTGACATATCATTTAGAAATCAGTTACCGATAAGAATTGAGGTAACCACCGACATCGTCTATAAGAATTAACCACTAAAATTCTACGAACTAGAATATCTGACAAATTTAATCAAGCTACATATATACATGATTATGATATTATACTTTGCATGGACTGGTTGTTCAAACATCAAGTTCACGTAAACTGCCACATGAAGGAAGTGGCTCCACCAGGTGCTACTACACCGGCTACCAAAGATGACAGCAATCATAAATGATAGATGGATGTAATATCTACATTGGAATCAAGGACAATTATAAGAGATGAGAAAGTCGAACGATGGTAAATTTAGCTACCAGAAAGGAAGTCTCAGCATAATCATTACCTGAGGTCGAGCCTAGCCTTTTTTCTCCCTTTAAAGTCACTCACTCTTTTCAGCCAGAGAACTTTTCGCGGACGTAAGCTACTCCGCTCAGTTTCTTTGTCGTTTCAAATCCGGTCAAGGATTAATTAGGACTTGATATCAAAAGTTTGATGTTGATATTGCCAAATAACCCAAAAAATTCGAAAACCCGTGAAGGATATGAGCTGAAATCCAACCCAGAAATCTGTTTTGAGGTAGTGTGTTCATGCCTTCATTTCTTCTATTACAAAATGTTTTCAGGCTTGTGTGTAAAATTTAAATTGTTCAAAATGTGTTAAAAGTGTATGGGTATGTCGGCCGATTTCTCAAAACGTTTCCGTACGTTATGATTTCCGGCGACCAAAGTACCCTAGTTAATCATTTCGAAAACTCAAATTCAGGGCAAAATCGGTTGGGAATTTAAAAATGATTTCCGAGCAAAAGTTGTAGATCACGACGAGACAAAGACGCCATAAAATTTTCAACCTCGTGTGGCTGCCAAAGCTCCGCCACGAGGCCGGAATGGCGGCGCGTGAACTACACACGCCTCCACGATATTGAATTTTCTGATGGCCGAACGTTGGTGGAATGATTTTAGGCATTTCTGGAAATTTTCGTGAATTTTCGACTTATGGTTGAATTATCATGAATTTTTAAAGTCTTATTCAAAATTACCCACACAAGTTTTGTACAAAAATGATGTTTAAGAATGTTCAAGCATACATTTGGGTCACTAATCACTATAAATTACTTATATTATGTTTATAGGAAATCAATTTGTAAATGGGTTCAAGATCGAACCAATATAGTAAGATATCAAATTGTAAGGTGATGTGTACTACCAGTTTCTTGTTATACAACCTTTTTTGGCATTTAGCCTGGAATTTACAGTAAATTGTTATTCATTGTCTCACTGTGCATATATGTCATCATATTGTACATTACATCGTTCCATTGGCCATCTTGATCTGCATGTTTAATTATCTTGAATGTTATCGAAACTAATCGATTCCTTTCATTGAACGACTCATTTGACAGAATAGATGAATGAATGACTAGATGGAGCCCTGGATAATTATCCACTCGACAACGTTGAATCCAATGAACAACGGATGACAGTCTGGGTACATGGTTCATCTGAACAACGCGCACCGTTTTACGTTCCGGAGAATGGTTCACCTTGGCTCGTAAATGAATGATTGTACAGGTCCTATCTGAATATGTGGGGAAAAATGCTACACCGAACTGTCCGGTGGGAGCCACCTCTTTAGCCCACGATACTCGTTCAGAAATCCTAAATCGTCACTGTTCATTACTGACAATTATATGAATGCAAAATCTTTGTTACATGACATATCATATTGAGACATTACACTGTTTGATAATTACAGATATGAAAACATTGTTATTCCCTCACTAAGTCCTCAAAGACTTAACCCCTGTTTTCCTTGTTATTTATTGTGAGTTCCAGATACAGGAGTACCAGAGCTATAACCGGAGGAAATTAGGAAAAATGGAAATTTTGGCTTGTCAGGACTGTTATAGTATTATCTCTTTAATTAAGTATTGGACCGTTAACGAGTTTGTATTGGGATGTATATTTGTTACTAAATAGACTGTATAAACGCTTCCGCTACTGTAAATGAATGATTGACTTTAAAAGTTTCCGCTATTCCAAAAAGGTTTAAAACTCTCGTAAATAATGTTCGTAGAGAATGTGGTGGTATCAGATAAGGGATTATATATTATGTGCCCGAGTCGGATCCCACATCGATGAACCTCAGTTTATTTTTAACAGAAAGTGCAATGATTATATACCGACTCCAGGACGCATAGTTAACTCATGTCAACAATTGAGAAACCAAAGGAAGCACCGGATTGTCCGAGTGGTGCAAAAAATACGCACTGAGTGGATCATCGATCGATGAACGACGATGTGAAGAAAAGTCCGAACCATCAGCTGCAGAAGAAGCCATGAATAATCCTCAAATGAAGATAAATGATGCAGAAAGAATCAACGATCAAAAATGAAAGATCGACGGGAAAACACCGGTGGCAAATCCTACTTAATACCATATTGTATTAGAGAGCACTTTGTACCTCAAACTGGATAATGATAAAGTGTTCTGTACAAAGCTTTAAATAATGGAACTAAGCTAGCTGAGAGTAACTAACTAACTTAACTAATAAGAACTTAATGACAGCTGTACAAACTAATCAAAATATCAGAAAACATCTAACTAAAGCTATGAATGTGAATGTGCTCTAATACATGTGAGCCATGTCGAGGTGGGGAGTCGAGTGGGGAGCACTAACGAATAATAATCTAGAAACTAAACATTGAGGAAATTCCATCCAATATTTACTTCAAAACCATTAAATGACTATTAGAATATATTTTTTACTTTAAAGTCAAAAGTAATAATTAATTTGCATTTCATCTTATGCTCACTATTTGTTTAAGTCACATTTAAGGCAACCTTTAAAGCCATCTTGAGCCTTAAAGCACATCAAAACCCGTGCAAGGATCGCGATATTGAAGGGTGGTTACTTGTTGCGTGTAGGCAGAAAGATGAATATCCGTGGGCATTGGCTTCAGGCACATACCTCGAAGGATTTTAATAACTATGAAAATAATATAAAAAAAACTGTAGATATCAACATTCTGTTAGAATTCTTAAAGTTAGGAATATAGCTTTCAACCCCAACCTCTTTTCCACAGGAACTATAGATGGAATGGTGCTCATTTCTTCATATTAAAATTCCTGGTTTACTCCTAATTGCATCCAAACATATACATCAATGCACCGTGAATCAACTTGTCATATAATGAGTTTCAATGAGCTTATGTATGTAACTTTGACGTGGGTGATGGGTCTTCGAACAATTGCCATCCAGAAACTGCCGCTAACATTTTTCTCTACTAGCCATAGAGAAAAGCGTTTCAAGGTCTAAATAATTCGGAACTTAAATTTCCACCTCAAAATCACACTTTGCACTCACAATGAGTTAATTAATGCAACACGTGAGTTTGTGTTACTACTCAGAGAGCATGATTCATGGACACAAAAAGACAAAACACAGGATTTTCTTATAAAATAAAAGGAAAAAGAAAAGAAATAGAATCCTATTGCCATGAATCGGTGCACCTCGCAAGTAAAACCAACCCGGGCAGCCACACCGACATACAAAATTATTAGAAAAGTAAAATTCTACACAAAGGGACAAACAAAATGATCATACGTAGAACGACTTTGTTGGTGCCCTTGATAGTGTAAGAATCGAGGTCTTTTTTTCCTGGTTTCGTCTTCGCCATCTCCTCATCAAAAGTGAATTTTTGCAGCTGATTTACGCGATATTATAGCTATTGATAGAGACAAGCAAAACCCTAACTGGGCTGAGTTTGCGAGAGAAATTGAGGGGAAAGGGGGAACGGAGGAGCTGTGTCGGAACACTGGGGTTCAGTTCGCTTCCGGGTTCTCTTTCCAAGTCAATAATAAAGTCTCCTGATAAGTGATAATGCCAGTGCAAAATCCCCAACGCCAGAGCAATAAAACATGCATTCTCCTTTTTGCCCCTCACGTTGAATTGATGCAACTATTCAAGTAATTGGGGAGGTTGGGGACTTGGGCTGTTAACCCTATCGAGAGCAATGTAAAATTTTACGTTATATGTAGTAATGTGATAGAGGACCCAGTCAAAGCTTGGCAAATGCAACTCTATTTTGGGCAACAGTAAATCACAATAAACTTGAGATAAATTTTTATTTCCCTTTTACATCTCTTTTACAGTCTTTAAATAGATCCAAAGCAAAAGATAATATCATGGCTTCCACCACGTCTACATGATTGGGAAATGACAAAAAAGAAATAACCGAATAGAAAGAAATAATGGAAATGAAATAACAATTAATAAATCAAGCAATTTGACAAAGTCTTCAACAGCTTCCTTAGGACTTGGTCATCATACTTCCATGTTGAGGCCTTTGTATCTTATCAGTGCCTCCCTCTTAAAGTGGATCCTTGTCCTCAAGGTCCAGACTCGGGAACTGGACCTGCATCCTCTTCATTGTGATCAATGGTAGCATGACCTTCGAGCAACAAGAGTTGTGGTCCTTTACATCGATGACCTGCAGTGAAGCGTTCGTTGCAATTAAAACAAAGGCCCTGCATACACCTTTTCTGCATTTCATCCCAAGTCAGACGTCATACGGGTGTCGCTGGTGTTGGTGCTGGAGTTGTTGGAGGGAGTGGGGGAAGATCATGTGGAGTTCTTGCTGGTGGTGATGGTGTCCTGAACCTCCGTTGGTGTGTAAGTTGGTCATCCTTCATGTGAGCTAAACTAATGGCCTCCTTCAATGTCTGTGGCTTGAACATTTGATTGCCCACGAACCCTATTTCCAAGCTTCTCAAATTCCTGTTGGGAATCGAGCCCAGAGCTCATCTTCAAATGTTTCCCAATTTATTACTTTCCATTCCTATTTGAAGGTTCTATGCATCCACTGCCACCATTGACTGGCCTCCCCTTCAAGGTGAAATGAAGCCAGCGGAACTTTCTGAGCATCATTTGTACCTTGATACTCAAAAACCTGACTAACCCGATTAAACCATCCCGTAGGATCATCCCCAGAATACCGAGGGAATTCAAGCTTGGCCATCTTGGATGAAAAGATCAATATGTTACCATTTGTGTCATAATGATAGTCTTCTTTGTTGTTGCGAGAGTAACCATCACGGCCATTGTGACGATTGTGACAAGAAGAACCCTCTTTGTTGGAAAGCATAGCTTCCGAGAGGTGGTTGATAGCCTCTTCAAGGTAGTATAACTTGTTAGTAACACCTAATTCAAGTCGGTTCAACCCCTCCTGCAAACCGCCAAGCCCCGCCTCCAGATTATCAATACGTTCTTTGTTGGTAGCCATTTAACGCATCTCTGATACCACTTGATAGATGTACCAGTCAAAGCTTGGCAAGTGTGACTCTATTTGGGGTAAGAGTAAACCACAATAAACTTGAGATAAATTTTTATTTCCCTTTTCCATCGCTTTTACAGTCTTTTAAATAGACCCAAAGCAAAAGATAATATTGTGGCTTCCACCACATGATTGGGAAATGACAAAAATAAAGAAATAACCGAATAGAAAGAAATAATGAAATGAAATAACAATTAATAATCAAGCAATTTGACAAAGTCTTCAACAGCTTCCTTAGGACTTGGTCATCATGCTTCCATGTTGAGGCCTTTGTATCTTATCAAAATGGTACTGCAAAACTTTGGATTGATGGCGGGGCTAACCTTATCCCCGACCTCTCCGGTATTTGGGGTGAGTGTCGCTAGGGTTAACCCACATTTCCATATTTAATGTAAAAATTTACATTGATCCTGGTGAGGCTAATCATAATCGATCTCTCCATATCTCTATCTTTACTTGGAGGAAGAAACGAATTCTTTTAATCTTTTAAATTTTTTCCACTAGACTTGTGGCAAATTAAATGATTAATTTGATTCTTACATTCTGTTTATGTTTGTATAATCATTCTACGATTCTTAAAAAGTTTATTCCCGCCGGCATGGACAAGTCTCCTTCTCCTCTGTGCCAACCGTTTTCAAAATCTTTGGCATTCAACCAATTTTCAAGAGAGAAGGGTTTTCATGCCAATAAGTTATTTAAGGTTTATGATAATGTAGGTGTATATGTGTTGGCCTTATGACCCAATGCCCAATATGCATCCATTGGGTTGTGCTTGTGACACAATGCCCAGTAGACGTTCATATTTTACTCAGAGTCAAAATCCTAAGCCCATATGCGCATCTAGGGTTGGGCTTGTGGCCCAAGACTCATGACGCACCTAGGTTAGGGTTTGGTCCCTATATATAGGGGTCTCCCTCTCATTAGCTATGACAACAAATACAAGATACACTCTCATCATTATAAAGCGTTTCGTCCCTCTTGGAGAATCACCAACGACTCCAAAGGCTTAAGGTGTGCAATTATAGTAGATTACTCTAGTAGTAATCTATCAACCAACGAGGGGTTGTTCAACGATCGAGGCTAGTAGACGAGCGCAAAGATCTAGAATAATCTTCCGCTGCAATCAGGTATATCTTATACCCGATTATTTACTGTAATATATTCCAACAGTGGTATCAGAGCCATCAAAAGCTCGATCTCACCAATAATTAATTTATGAACGATAGAAATTACTTGGATCTGAAATAAAATTATTGTTGAACAAGTATCTTATTTGATTGTGCAAACAGTTCTGGAAATCCAAATAGCTTTCTCTGATCTTCATGGTAGTGGCAAACTTGATGGTCAGAACTATGCAATGTGGCATAGAAAAATTCAGTTTTTACTTCACAAAGAAAAGTTGCTTGATCATCTCACCAATAATATGCCTAAACCAGCTGAGCCAGAGAATGGACCGACTGCCCAATAACGTCGCGATATGGACGCGTACCATAAATGGGTAGATCGGGATAAAAGTGCGTGCTTTACTATGCTAAGTTGCATGTACGATAATCAGAGAGTTTGAGAAGCATCCCACTGCTAAAGAGTTATGAGAAATTTTGAAGGTCATGTACCGTAGCACTTCGGCTACAAGATTGAGGGCTCTCACCCTCAAATTTAATTAGTATGTACTTGACCCAAAGCACTCGATGAGCCAACATATTGATGTGATGTAGGATATGATTTGAGAGAATGGACCGACTGCCCAATATCGTCGCGATATGGACGCGTACCATAAATGGGTAGATCGGGATAAAAGTGCGTGCTTTACTATGCTAAGTTGCATGTACGATAATCAGAGAGTTTGAGAAGCATCCCACTGCTAAAGAGTTATGAGAAATTTTGAAGGTCATGTACCGTAGCACTTCGGCTACAAGATTGAGGGCTCTCACCCTCAAATTTAATTAGTATGTACTTGACCCAAAGCACTCGATGAGCCAACATATTGATCTGATGTAGGATATGATTTGAGAGCTTCAGAATGCTGGAACTGAGCTCGCAAATGAACAACAAGTCTTGTCAGTACTTAGGTCGCTACCTGAGCAGACTTGGGGACATGTTAAACTTGTTTTGACCCACAACGAGCATATTAAAAAGTTCGATGGTGTCGCCAGTCATTTCAAACTTGAGGCTGACCGAAGAGAATCTGAACGTGCACAAATGGTGCTCTTGTCACACATGCTAGTCAGCGAAAACCCCAAAATGGTGGACGTTGGAACAAGCAAATGGGTGCAAGACTGGGTAATAACAAGAATCAAGCCCTAACCCCATTGAGTGACAAGACAAAACTGTGTCGCCAAGGCAAAATGGGTGAAACGATGGATATAAGCAAAGTAAAATGTTACAACTGTGACAAGATGTGTCACTTTGCTCGTGATTGCACTGAGCCAAAGAATGTAACACATTTATTACTCTCCTAGTGCTTTTGGTAGTACGTAATACAATTTTTATTGCTAATTCTCTCCTTGGTTGGGTTGTAGACACGTGAGCAACAAAAAATAAGATGTAGGATCGAGTATGATTGGTAGATTACTATCAAGTGCAAGCATGCAGCCAATTTTTTTCTGCTACGGAAGATGGCGCACATAGAGAGTTTTGAAGTGGGTTTTGTACCTTCTCGTTACATAGCATTTGATGTAATTTACTCTTAGTTACTTTGTTTATTAGAACTTAGCTTCTCATTTATGTTTGAGCAAACGATTGTCTATTTTCCTGGCAAAGACCTTCGTGGTTTGGTTATAGAAATAATGGATTATTTATCTTTAAATTATATGTTGATTGTCTTTCATACGTTCTTGATATAGTTTCTGATTATGTTATATTGCATGATCTATTGGGACATATCACTCAAAAGAGAATGACTAGGTTAGTTCGAGAAAGTTAGGGTCAATCTCGTTAAAGTCAACCTCTCAGTATGCGAATCATATATGCCTATTTGAAAGGCATGAAGGGTTGCTTACCTTTAGAGTTTATTCCACTAGACATCTATAAACCTATTAGTGTGAGGGCATATCACAAAACATTCTATGTTCTCATTTTATTTGTGATATGGACTGGCATGCCTCTTATCTCATCTGCTAGAAACGTATGAATATGTTCAGCGACTCTAGGCAATGGTTGAGAATTAAAAAGAGAAGAATTTAAAATTCTACGTAGCGATAGAAAGCGAAAATATATGTCTGATTAGTTTGACAAATATATGAGAAAATAGAATTACAAGATAAATTATTTCCATATGCTTCACAAAGAAATAGTTTTGCAGACATAGACGAAATCAAATACTTTTGGATATGGTCAGATAAATATTGGCGCAATCGAATCTTCTATTAATTTTTTGAGGAGAAGAAACGTTAGACTGTTGCCTACAGTTTGTACCATGTGCATTCTAAATAGTCATTTCGATTGACTTTTGAGTAATGGCATCGCAGGAAAAGTTTTTTTTGGAAGTTCTGTACCTTTGGGAATCGGTGTGATTTGTTCACAGTTTTTTTTGTAAAACATTAAAAGCTTGATCCAAGAGCTTCAAAAATTATATTTTGGAAAATATTCTAATATACTATGAACATTCCGATAGAGGAATGACTGAAATAGAGTTCGAGATGTGCATTTTGTGAGTGAAGTCATAAATGGGGCATCGAACAATACGAGTTGCATGAACCCTGTTGTTGGCACTTCGATTTCTAACCTAGATGAGGCTATAAGGCCTTGTCTGACATGTAATAGAGAAAATGAAAGCGACCTCAGTTTAGTGGGAGTGTTTCACTGATGAAAGTCTCTCATAATCCTTAAATATAGAAAAGCAAGCGCAAAATTATTCTCTAATGTTATATACCATTGTATGAGAATTTTTCATGCGTGCTTTTATGGATTTTGATGAGCTAGGCAAATATTAATAGGTCGTGGCTTCACAAAATGCAAAACAAGTGGGTGTCTGCTATACGAGCAGATAGTTATGTCATAAAACAGAAAATGAAAGAAACGTATAAATGAAGTTCCATATGCAAGCGTTGTAGAGGGTTTGATGTACATAATAGTGTGTATTCAACCAGACATGTGCTTCACAATTGGATGGTGAGTAAAATCAGAGTTATTTTGAGGTTGCCTATTAGATAGTAGTCAAAATGATCTTTCTTTGTGCTACCATGGAGATGATTTGGGAATTGATGGATATAGTCACGCTGATGGATCACTTGATATAGATGAGCGCAAATCCATTATGGGATATGCATTTATAGTGAAGGGTGCAAATATCACTTGGAGTGATAAAAAGCGGCATTGTATCTCTATATCTACCTTAGAAGCAGAGTAATAGTCTGCACATCAACAATATAAGATATAATCTGGTTAAGAGGATCTCTACAAAGATTGCGAGTTTCTGCGCATGTAGATGATATTGTTGTATCTTTATTCGAGATTATGTTGCACAAGCCAATGTGGTTCTAAGGCATATTCCTACTAGCGATATGAGCGCTGACCTTTGGACCAAGCTCTTGCGCGGAGATTGGTTCCCGTGACATGTTAATCTTATGGGCTTTGTAGGATTTGTTTTGCCTACTATAACAATTGTTATGAACAATTGGTTTGTCGAGGTATTGTGTTCATGTGTGAATGTCACCAGACTTTGATTGACCCACTCACACGGGCAATCACCCTCGCGCTTTGATAGCGAGCAGGATGAGACTTGAAGATCATGACATGATCCATTCACGCTTGGAAGAACGAGGAAGGTTGTGATGATAATATTATAGTCACATTTGCAAGAGGCTAAGATAAGATCTGATTAGATCAATTAGAGTACATCCAACCTCCATAAAAGTCAGTTTATAGCCGAATGTGCAAATTGCTGGTAGATGGTATCTCGTAATGCGCAAGTTATGAGCTTTTTATAGCCATTGGACTCATGTTTGTATGATGTTTAGAGCGTGACATACCCAAGTTGAGTGGGAGCTCCATCATAGCATGTACACATACTACATGTGTTGAGTAAGTTCGACCACGGTAGTGGAGTGACATAATGGATTCTTGCTTCGTCACTGTGTGAACGCTTTGTTTCTTCTTATATACCCTTTGGGACTCTGGACCATGTCATAAGGTGTAAGCTTGATGATGCTACTTTCGCATGTATCCATGGCCATGATTGATGCGGTCTGTCGGAGCATGTCTGGGAAAGTTATCAAGACTAAACTGATTAGCATGAGTGGTTGAGGAAGAACCAAGTTGGTAGCGCATCCTTTTGTTCTATGGTCCATAGTAGAGATGTCAAACGGAGCGGACGGCACGAGGCACGGCACGAGCACGGCACGTCACGGAGCGGCACGGCACGGCACGTTTTGCAAACGGGCCGTGCCGGCACGGCACGGCACTGTAGCATGGGCCGTGCCGGGCCATAGGGTGCCAGCCCGTGGGCCGGCACGGCACGGCACGAATAGTAAAAATTTTTTATTTTTTTTTAAAAACTGGTAGCGATCGATCGCCACCTAACTGGCGATCGATGGCCCAGTTAGGTTTTAGGTGGCGATCGATCGCCAGTTAGGCAGCGATCGATCGCCACACCAAAAAATAAAAAAAAATAAAAAAAACTTGAAATGGGCCGTGCCGGCACGGCACGGCACGAAGCACGCCACGTAGGGGCCGTGCCTATGGGTCGTGCCGGGCCCGACCCCTTGTGGAAATGGGCCGGCACGGCACGGCCCATTTTCGAAACGTGCCGGCACGGCACGACCCGTTTGACACCTCTAGTCCATAGGCCGGCCGACTAAGTTGAAATTGTTTTTGACATAGTCATGAGCATAGATACATAAACGAGATAGTCAAGCATGCTCTATATTATGAGGATCAGATGTGCTTGGTATGATCCGACCATACTAGTTTGGGGTATATGCGAGATTCTGAGTTGTAGAATTATGTTAATTTGGTGATGACTTAATATAATTCTCCTCACTATTGCTTCTCGCTTGGTCGCACGCTTTATTCCCTGTATGAGAGGGCGACGTGAAATGAGAGACGATTGAGAAATGATTTGGATATTGATTCAAATATGTACGAGTGGAAGATGTAGGTGTATATGTGTTGGGCTTATGACACAAGGCCCAATACGCATCCTTTGTGTTGAGCTTGTGACCCAAGGCCCAATAGATATCCATATTTGACCCAGAGTCAAAACCCTAAGCTCATATGCGCATCTAGGGTGGGCTTGTGGCCCAATACCCATGACGCACCTAGGGTTAGGGTTTGGTCTCTATAGATAGGGGTCTCCCTCTCATTAACTATGACACTAAATACAAGATACGCTCTTTTCATTATAAAGCGTTTCGTCCCTCTAGGAGAATCACCAATGACTCCAAGGGCTTAATTTGAGTAGATTACTCTGGTAGTAATCTACCAAACTAAAGAGGAGATGTTCAACGATCGAGGCTATTAGACGAGCTCAAAGATCTGGAATAGTCTTCCGCTGCAATCATGTATATCGTATACCCTACTATTTACTATAATATATTCCAACAAATAATATACATTTATACAATCCCTGTTGTTGCATATGATAGATGATTTATGACCGTCTTCTGTTTGCAAGAATCTGCTGCTGCTCTCATTTGCTAATCCATAAGTAGTCAAATCTGTATGTGCCCGTTGCTGGGGAACTCCAGGTTGTTACTACAAATTTGCTAGAGGTCCCAGTCAAAGCTTGGCAAATGTAACTCTATTTTGGGCAAAGTAAACCAGAATAAACTTGACATAAATTTTTATTTCCCTTTTCCATCTCTTTTACAGTCTTTAAATAGACCCAAAGCAAAATATAATATCGTGGCGGAAGTCTACATGATTGGGAAATGACAAAAAAAAAAAAAAAAACCAAATAGAAAGAAATAATGGAAATGAAATAACAATTAATAAATCAAGCAATTTGACAAAGTCTTCAACAACTTCTTTAGGACTTGGTCATCATGCTTCCACGTTGAGGCCTTTGTATCTTATCAAAATGGTACTGCAAAACTTTGGATTGATGGTGGGGTTAACCTTATCCCCGACCTCCCTGGTATTTGGGGTGATTGTCGCTAGGGTTAACCCACATTTCCATATTTAATGTAAAATTTTACATTGATCCCAGTGAGGTTAATCATAATCGATCTCTCCATATCTCTATCTTTACTTGAAGGAAGAAATGAATATATTTTAATGTTTTAACTTTTTTCCACTAGACTTGTGGCAAATTAAATGATAAATTTGATGCTTACACTCTGTTTATGTTTGTATCATCATTCTACGATTCTTAAAAAGTTTATTCCCGCCGGCATGGACACGTCTCCTTCTTCTCTGTGCCAACCGCTTTCAAAATTGGCATTCAACCAATTTTCAAGAGATAAGGGTTTTCACGCCAATAAGTTATTTAGGGCTTTATGATAATATACATTTAAATAATCCCTGATATTGCATGAGAGATGATTTATGATCGTCTTCTGTTTGCAAGAATTCGCTGCTGCTCCCATTTGCTAATCCGTAAGTAGTCAAATTTGTATGTGCCCCCGTGCTGGGGAACTCCAGGTTGTTACTACAAAATTTGCTAGAATGCCTCCCATGAGAAGAAAGAATAGTGGGACACTAACGCTACATGAATCAAAGTTGTGTTGCGCATATTCGTCAATCTTCTCTAAGAATTTCTTTATCGAAAGAATATTCTCTCCCCTGGACTTCCACAAATTATACATAAAATTCATAATTATAATTGATGTTGGGAGCACCAGCATGGCTATGAAAAATGAAGACAAACTACGGAATCATGAAAAATTCTTCTTACATTCCATCATAATCTTATTTTCATTTAAGGAATTATTACCGTGATCTTTTCTATAATATTTAATATTTGTATTTATCGCTCAAAAGATTTACATAATTAATTCTGTTAACTTCTTTTCAATTTATGTATTTAATGAATACCGGCTGACTGGAGAATAACGAGATCGACATAATCAATGGTACAATCTGATATATTTTATTACAATCACCATCTCTATGGTTAATTATTTAACTAAGATCTGTAAAATCTTATATTTTTTCCCTAGAATCACAAAATATATTTCCATTAAAGTTCTCAGATTACCAGAGCAAATTTCAATTTCTTGAAACATATCTATCTATATCTATTTAAAGAACTTCAAAATTGAAAAAAATTATATATTTGTTTTCTTCACAAACAAGTTATACCCATAAAAATGAAAAATCTTCTAATACTTATTTTTATATTAGCTAGCCTTCTACAAGTGTTTGCTCATGAAAGGGAAGCTGTATTTTTACAAAGGAATTCGAGATTCGTGTTGTCAACAATATTCTTCCTCCAAGTTCTTCAAGGATGAGCTTACATTGTCGATCAAAGGATAACGATCTAGGCTATCATACACTTTATACGAATGGAGAATTTCACTGGGACTTCTGTGAACACTATTTTTATAGAACTCTATTCTTCTGTCATCTTTGGTGGGCTGGAAAAAATGCAGTTTTCGATGTTTTTAATACTACATTGGGGCATGAATGCGCGTATACTGGGGAGTGTTACTGGGAAGCGAGAAGCGACGGTATTTATTTTGGTACACGCCATGACATAGTGAGGAAAATGTATGATTGGGTAGTTGGAAATAGCCCATTGTTGTAAGATATCCCAAACTCCGGTTTCTTTTAATGTTGTCGTTGACGAAGGTATCTTTGGATTCGGGATCTTGTGACATATGTTCTTTTAATAAAAAAAAACAAAAAGAGAAAAAATTAAGTGTCGTAAAATGTCGTCTCCAAGAATACCGTCTGTATAGACATCATGAAACAAACCCGAAAACTCCTTTATTGACAAATAGATATGAATGAAATTTACATTAGCTCCTTTATCTTTGTTTAATGTTTTTTTTTGTTTCATTGTATCCTATATCTCTTCAAATATGTGTATTTGGGGACTCTTCCAAAGATTTAATTGAGATATAAATTAATTTTGTCAATGATGTGATGATGTTTTTTTCATTATTAGCCAATAATTGGATATTTGATATGTATTTATCGAATAATATGTATATAACTGATCTAAATTGCAGATACAATTTAATCATCTTTATTTGTCAAGCCCCGAGACCCGAGCGCATAACATTGGTGTTGATTCCAAAAATAAATTCAAAACCAATAAGCCTCATAGTACATATCTATGATGAAACTAGTCTATTTATTCCATTAAAAATAATAATCGTCTTTACAATTGTAAACGCATAACTGAATAATCTCTTTTTGGGATCAAGAGGTGGCTCACATGCATGTAGCACGTCAACATCATGTAGGACTTTGCCCCGTCGAATCAAGTGGTGGCTCCTACACACCTAGCTTTTTGCCCCGCAGAGCCTTCAACTATCGATGCACATTTCTCATAAACTTTCATAATCTTAAAATATATTTTCGTGTTCAACTAAAATTTAAACACATATATAGAGTTTCAAAACGAAATAACATTTGTAGCAAAAACTCACTTACAATGTGGAATACTCGAAGCGTGTTTAGATGAGATCCGGTTGAGAAATGATGAAAATCTCTTTCTTTCTTCCTTGAATTTTCGAAAAGTGTGTGTAATGTATGTGGCTCTTGAAAGGATGATGATGATAGGTCTCTTTTCTTTGTTTAAGGCACGTGGTGGTTTTATTTAGGTTAGTGTAGGAATTAGGGATGACAATCCCATAACTTTTTAAAACTTTAGCGACTGATTCGTGAATAATTTACATTACCCAATTTACTCACTAAAGTTTTAAAAACATTCATGAACCAATCCCTCTCTGTTTCTTCTCATGTCCGACTAAACATTATGACTAAACTGAACGCAAACTAGAGGGACCATATGATGTATCATCCCCATTTTTTAGTTACAATATATCAAATATTTTTGTATTTTTTAAATATGGTATTTGATAATTATTTTATTATGAAAATAAGAAGCATAAAATCTTATTACTTCTTAACTTTGATTTTTGAATTGACATTTTAAATTAAAAATGCTCAATAAAATATCAATATAATAATTAAATACAAGTAAATTTTAAAAATAATTTATGCATCCAAAAAAATTTATATTTATCAAATCATTTTGTCAACAAAAAAATTTCATATATTATATCGAATCAAGAAATTTCTATCGTTTTTATCCAAAAAAAAATTTGAAAATTCAATTGTTTAGAATTCGCAAACCCGGATTACAAATTCTCAATAGTGAGAACTGTTGAGAATTTGCAATCCGGGTTTGCGAATTCTCAATAGTATAATTCGCAATCCATGATTGCAAATCACAATAGAATCGTAAACCTTTCATTTTTGACCTTATTTTGTTAAAATTTTTTAATTTTTATAATATTTTTTTAAATTTGCCCAAGAAGTATTCCATCTCGACTAAACGTACTTTATGAATATGTAGTACTTTCCCGTACACTAACATTTAAAACCTACCTTTGAAAAAGGTAAAAAAAAACAATATTTATTAAATTTATCAACGAAGAAGTAAATTATATAGGATTTGATTAACTTCCCCTTTTCAAGTATACATACATACACAACAATACTTTATATCAATAAAAGATTTTGACGTTTGTTGCCAAAATTTCACGAGGTTACAACTTTTCCTTAATAACATACATTAAATCTTTAAAAAAGTTATTAAAATAAATCACAATCCGATTAATTAAATTCTTTCTTTGACTAAAATGCATCACAATCATATTATGTTTAATTTGGTCTTTTCCGCTTTGAATTGCATGAATATTTCCATCAATCTTCTGTAATCAACATTTTCCCGAAATTCCCAGCAATTTAGCCTCTATTCAAAAGGGAATCGAAGGCAGAAAAACTTACATCCACTTCCATCATACATATGTATTTTCTTTTTATAAGAAAATGAAAAACCTCTTAACCTTTGTTCTTGCAATATGTAGCCTTGTACAGGCATTTTCTCAAGAAAAAAGTACTTGTATTTTCACAAAGGAATATGTGATAAATGTACATAACACTCTCCCCGAAAACACCAATCCCATAGTGGTACACTGTGCATCAAAAAACACCGATATGGGATATCATAATGTTACAAGAAATGAATATTTTACCTGGTGGTTCTGTGAAAGCTATTGGCTCAATACCAAATTTTTCTGTCATATTTGGTGGGATAACAAACAGAAGGCTTTTGACGTCTTTAATCGTCGCATTAGGAGATCATGCATGAAGACTGGAAACTGCTATTGGGCGGTGAAGATCGATGGTATTTATTATTCTAATGGTGACAGAGATTATGTAACAAAGAAGTTTGATTGGGAAGGATGAAATATTAATAAATGATTGTGTTCCAAATATATATATGATTATAATTCATAATGGCTTAGATATGCCGTTTTAATTTAATGTTTTCGTTTCATTTGAATAATATAGAAGATAATTATTCAACAAGGTTATCAATTCTTGTAACAACTCCTCACACACAAATATGTTGTGCCAGATACCCAAAATAAAGTTTAAACATCATACACACATACAAGAACACGAATATTTACGTGGTTCGACGATTGCCTATGTCTAAGGGAGGCAATCACAATTTATTGAAAATTTCAGACGATAATTACAAACTCTCCAGGATCACCTCACAACTCACAGAAACAGAAACAAATGCTTAAAAACTTGTTCTTTGAGTAGATTACAGAATGAGGGATGATTTGTGAGCTTAAGAGTGATGTGTTTATATAAGTGCATAAACCCTTCGGTGGATAATTCCATGCTAACTTGGTTTCCTATTATTGTTGAATTCCATGGCCTCCATTTCAATAGTGTTCAAAGCCACCGACCACCGTCCAAGAATTTTCAAAGCTTCTGGAAATAGCCACCCCCGATCAATAAAATAATGGCAGCCTCCACTCCCACAACCACACCTACCTCCTATTCTCACTCACCAACCCATCGGCAACTAATAAATGATTGTACATTTCTAACCCATACAACCTATTGAACATAGAAGCAAATTGAGTTTTGGGCTTTGCCCAATTGGTTGTAAAAGGCCCACCCTTTATAATAGGTTTATAGTTCAAATCTCCTCCCCCGATTGTCAAAAAAATAAATAATAATAATAAAGAACATAGAAGCAAACTTATCTCTTTCAACCCATCTATCTAACCAAAATAAAGTATCGTCTCCATTATCCAACTTTCTTTCCTAATTAGACCAAAATCACCTCTCATTACCGGATAAAACCCACTTTACAATGTCACTCCATCATACTGACCACTTAGGCTCTATTACAGTTTCCACCACACGCCCATACCTCACCCAACCCCCATATTTTGTAACCAAAATGCTCAACCATAGACTCTCTGTCACGCCCCAAGATCGGGGTCAGTAATAGCGGTGTTGCTCCCAAAATAACATTTGAAAACAACGAGTTTCGTAGTACAGACTTTATCAGAAACCAGTCTTTTATTCCATAAATATATATTACAACTTTAAATTACGTAAACTATTCTCATAATATTCTAAACATAAAAACTTCAGCGTAAGCTTAATGATTTTTAATATCTTGAAATCTTGGCAGCGGCAAGGACCAACCCCAAAACTGGTGTTGTTATCGTCTTCAACTTCTAGTTCACATTTATCTGGGTGAGAAGGTAAATGAGTGAGTATCTAGGGAAATACTCAGTCAATATGTGCCAATCGAATGTGACTAATATAAACATAATAATTTTTGAAATATACATCAAAATTGGAGCAGAACCAATGATTATTGAAACAGAAACTAAACAGAATTGCTTTCATCAGAGCCATAACATTGCATAATTTCATATTAGAAACATTATTATATATTGAAATAAGCACATTAAATTCTCTATTTTTGCCATGGTCTTGATATCAGTTCTCTAGACTTAACCATCATAGAAATAATTTCAGAACATCGGATTACCCATGAATAAATGATATGAACTTGCCAGAACAACGGTTAACCACCATTTCATGTCAGAACGTCGGCTAGCAAAATATGCGGGTCAGAGTACAGCTCACTCAATATTGATTCAAAAACACCAAAGTACCGACCTCCCGACCTAATCATCATGTTGTCTTCGGGATGGTGATATCTTCAAGGCCAGAAGACCCGTGTTTCAAGCTCCCGTCTGACTAACCGGCGATGGTGCTCATCAACCTGGAGAGTCTCAGACATCCTACCTCTAAGAATATGTTGACCAAGTCCACGTTGATCGGGCACGTCCCGAGATTTTAGGGAGTGGGAATGAGTAACGGTTTTATCAGTTGGCAAACATGTTCCGAAATCCCAGGAATCATATGGATCGTGGCCTTACTGCTCCGAGTCGCATTTGAGCGAGATAAACCCTATAAATAGTAAACCAATACAAGATTTCAGGTATGCATTTTTCCCTATACGCACTAAAATACATCAGCTATTCCATTACAGATTTTTCTCATATCTCCCATCACTTGACTTGATCGTCGGAGGGGATCCGCCTAAAAAATCTTCCGACGCCCTTCTAACATTTGTTCTAATCTAGCAGGTCTATTTAAGATCTATCTTGGTTATTTGGTTCCTGGAAAAAGATAAAGAGGGATAATCTAGCCTCTTATTAATACTTAGATGTCATCACTTTTTTTCTTTTTGGGAGTGTAATAAGTTATAAGCATTTTCCATTCCCACAACAGTATGCCATAATGATGCGAAGATAATGAATTAAAATTCTTCAAATGCATTTACGAGTAAACGAAAGGATATGAAGGAAATAATTCAGGCTAGATTCCTTTTAAAATTTCTTTAGTAATGAACTAAATATTTTATTTTATGAAACATATTATTTTTAATTGTAAGAAAATAAACTGTCGTATGATTTTATAAATAAAACATAATTATAATGGAGTTGTGTATTACACTCTCTCCTTCTTCCCAAATTCTCCACTTCTCATGCCCAGACCCCCATCGTCTCCATTATGGCATTATCTAGATATTGCCATTTAGACTACACATACTTTATGAATATGTGGTGCTTTCCCGTATATTAACATTTAAGACCTACCTTTGAAGAAGAATATATATATCTATATATATATATATATATATATATATATATATATATATATATATATATATATATATTAAATTTATCTATCTAACGAAGAAGTAAATTATATAGGATTTGATTAATTTCCCCTTTTCAAGTATATATATACACAACAATACTTTATATCAATAAAAAAATTTGACATTTCAATGCCAAATTTTCACGAGGTTACAACTTTTCCTTAATAACATACATTATAATCTTTGAGAAAATTATACAATAAATCATAATCCGATTAATTAAATTCTTTATTTGACTAAAATGCATCCCAATCATATTATGTTTAGTTTGGTCCTCTCCACTTTGAATTGCATGAATATTTCCTCAATCTTCTGTAATCGACATTTTTCCCCAAATTCCCAAAAATCTAGCCTCTACTTAAAAGGGAATCGAGGACAGAAACTTACATCAACTTCCATAGTTTAAAAAAAATGAAAAACCTATTAACCCTTGTTCTTGTAATATATAACCTCGTACAAGCATTTTCTCAAGAAAAAAGGACTTGTATTCTCACAAAGGAATATGTGATAGATGTACAGAACACTCTCCCCGAAAACACTAATCCCATATTGGTACACTGTGCATCAAAAAATGACGATATGGGATTTCATAATGTTACAAGAAATGAATATTTTTTCTGGTACTTCTGCGAAAGCTATTGGCTCAATACTAAATATTTCTGTCATATTTGGTGGGATAACAAACAGAAGGCTTTCGACGTCTTTAATCGTCACATTAGGAAATCATGCATAAAGACTGGAAATTGCTATTGGGCGGTGAAGGTCGATGGTATTTATTATTCTAATGGTGACAGAGATTATGTGACAAAGATGTTTGATTGGGAAGGGTGATATTATTAAGTTAACGATTGTGTTCGAATATATATATATATATACTTAATTCATAATAGCATAGATATATCGTTTTATATTAATGTTTTTGTTTCATATGAATAATATATATCCATCTGATGCATAGCCACACTGGATGTGATGTTGGAAATGATGATAAATTTTATTGAATAGGTTCTGGAATACTTTCTGTTTATTAAGAATATTCATTTATTTTAGGGTATTATATTACTTTATCTAAACCCTTTTCGTTTCCTATTTTTCTTATGTCTTCATATGGTTGATTTTAGAATTAGAAACATGAAAAGTCTTTTTCAAACCTAACGTTAAGGGCATTACAATGCTATACGAGAGGAATATAGAAAAACTCGTTGATATAAAGAAAAGATTTGTTTATGATATAGTTCAAGAAAGAGTATCTCATTCTGTTGGGTATGTGGCACAATTGGTTAAGCCCATTAAGGCTTTAACCTTAATTAACCTACCCTAATCTCCTTGTTAAATACCCTACTTATAACCTAAGTCTGAAAACGATTGTCGCCTCCTTCTCTTGGTCTCCTTCACTCTGATAGCAGCGCTTCCTTCAATTTTCATACACGAAATACGTCTTCCTCCCATCTCTTCCAACCAGTACGTGCGCCTCCTCTCTTCCAAACTCTCTTGCTCTTTTTCTGTGATTTCCGTCACTTCCTTTGTGGTTCTGTCAGTTGAGCGTGAGTTCTGGTGAGGCATGATCAGAGTGCTTTGGCGCTTGGTGGAGTGATTCTGTCCGGTCAGTGTTGTGTGTGCACTGGTTAGTGTGAGGTTGCTGGTCGTATGTTCTTGTCGTGTGCTTTGTGCTTTCGGGCAGAACGTGGGTGTTGGGTGTTGTCCAAACCTTCCGGCCTTTACCTTGGATTCTCTCGGTGACGTAGATTGGGAAAACAGCAGATCTGAGCCTGACTCGATATCCTTTTGATATTAGTATTATATTTGCATCTTGTATATTTGTATTTGTTTTGCATGTACAGATGGCGATGTCAAGGCGGATACCCTCCTAACAGTGGTATCAGAGCGGCTATCCGCGCCTGGTGGGTGAGCAGCGACGCTCGGGCAGCGGCTGTTTGGCTGTTCAGATTCTGCGCCAGTTCGGGTTTTAGGTGGAAAAACCCTAGAGCGTTGGCCTCTGGGTTGTAAGTGATTGGCTTGAACCCTAAAACTTTTACTGCTTTGTTGAGCGTCTAGGTCTTAGGTTCTGAGGCTTGCTTGCTGTAGAAAACTAGGATTTGTGTGATTCTGTGTTTTCTGTGATTTTCAGTGTGGCTCACTGAAATTTTAAAATTGTCTAAAAACTTTCAGTTTTTTTGTTATCTGTGCCTATTTTGTGTGGTCCTGCTTCTGCTGCTTACTTTGTGTAATTTTGGTAGCCTGTGATTTAGTGTGCGTAATTTTGCTTGTGTGCAATGGCTTCTATTTCTGGCTATAACATGGAACCATTTAATGGAAAATCGGATTTTTCTATTTGGCAACAGAAAATGAAAGGAATTTTAATTCAACAGAAAGTGTTTAAGGCTATAGATGGTAATTATGCTGATGATATTACCCCTGCTAAGAAAGCTGAAGATGATGAATTTGCTTACTCTTCCATAATCTTGAACTTATCTGACACTGTGCTCAGAAAATGTGGTAAACTTAATTATGCTAAACTTCTTTGGGAAAAATTAGAAGAGCTTTATACGGAAACCTCTTTGCCTAGTAAATTGTTTTTATTTGAAAAAAATTTCAGATTCAAGCTTGACTTGAACAAAGATGTTGATGAGAACCTTGATGTGTTTACTAAATTGATTCAAGATATTAAGTTAACTGGAGATAGGAATATTGATGATTATACTCCTATTGTGCTTTTAAATGCTATTCCTGAGACATATAGTGATGTCAAATCTGCTATTAAGTATGGTAGAGATTCTATTACGCTTGACACTGTTATTAGTGGTCTTAAGAGTAAAGAACTAGAGTTAAAAGTGAACAAAGGTAGTAAGAAAAATTCAGATGAAGTTATGCATGTTAGAGGTAGGTCTTAACATAGGTATAACAAGACTAGGTCTAAGTCTAGGCCTAAGAACAGAAAGTGCTTTAACTGTGGTGATCCTAATCACTTAATTAAAGACTGTCTTAAAAAGAAAAACCAGAAACAAAATGATAACAACCAATCTTATGAACAAGTAAGATATTAAGTTAACTGGAGATAGGAATATTGATGATTATACTCCTATTGTGCTTTTAAATGCTATTCCTGAGACATATAGTGATGTCAAATCTGCTATTAAGTATGGTAGAGATTCTATTACGCTTGACACTGTTATTAGTGGTCTTAAGAGTAAAGAACTAGAGTTAAAAGTGAACAAAGGTAGTAAGAAAAATTCAGATGAAGTTATGCATGTTAGAGGTAGGTCTTAACATAGGTATAACAAGACTAGGTCTAAGTCTAGGCCTAAGAACAGAAAGTGCTTTAACTGTGGTGATCCTAATCACTTAATTAAAGACTGTCTTAAAAAGAAAAACCAGAAACAAAATGATAACAACCAATCTTATGAACAAGTAAGATATTAAGTTAACTGGAGATAGGAATATTGATGATTATACTCCTATTGTGCTTTTAAATGCTATTCCTGAGACATATAGTGATGTCAAATCTGCTATTAAGTATGGTAGAGATTCTATTACGCTTGACACTGTTATTAGTGGTCTTAAGAGTAAAGAACTAGAGTTAAAAGTGAACAAAGGTAGTAAGAAAAATTCAGATGAAGTTATGCATGTTAGAGGTAGGTCTTAACATAGGTATAACAAGACTAGGTCTAAGTCTAGGCCTAAGAACAGAAAGTGCTTTAACTGTGGTGATCCTAATCACTTAATTAAAGACTGTCTTAAAAAGAAAAACCAGAAACAAAATGATAACAACCAATCTTATGAACAAGTGAATCATGCTTCCTCATCCGGTGAAAACTCGGATGATATCTTTATGGTGACTGATTTATGTGATGCTGTGAATTCTGTGCATTCATCTACTGTGTGTGAAAATGAATGACTAATTGATTCTGGTTGCTCTTATCACATGTCACCCTTTGGAAATTTGTTTTCTAATTATAAAGAAGTTGAAAATGGTTCTGTGTCTATGACTGATGATAAACTTTGTAAAGTTGTTGGCATTGGTGATGTTTACTTGAAGTTTGATTCTGGTTATTCCATGACTCTAAAAGATGTAAGACATGTTTCTACTTTGTGCAATAATTTGATGTCTTGTGCTGCTTTAGAATCTGGTGGTTTTGAGGGTAGATGGGGAAATGGAGTTATGAAAATCTTAAAGGGTTCTTTGGTAGTTTTCAAAGCTGAAAAGAAAAGAACCTTTATGTTTGCAAAACTGAATCTGTGTATGATAATGTGAATTCTGTGACAGATGACTTGACTAATCTGTGGCATAGAAGATTAGGTTATGAGCGCTAAAGGTCTAGAGATTTTGCATAAAAAAGGTTGTTTTGGTAAAGACAAGTTGTCTTGCATGCCTTTCTGTGATTCTTGTGTTTATGGCAAACAACAAAGAGTTAAATTCCCGGTTTCCCCTTCCCCTAATGTGACTAAGAGTTCTGTGATTCTTGAGTACTTGCATGCTGATGTGTGGGGTCCCTCTAGTGTTCCTACACAAGGTGGTAATAGATACTTCTTATCTGTGATCGATGACTTTTCTAGAAAAGTATGGGTTTTTCTAATGAATAATAAATCAGATGCTTTTGAAAAGTTTCAAAATTGGAAGATTTTAATTGAGAACCAAACTGGTAAAAAGATTAAGAAACTTAGGACTGATAATGGCTTGGAGTTGTGTAATTATTTGTTTGACAATTTGTGCAATGAATATGGGATTCAAAGGCACAAGACTGTTCCCTATACCCCTCAACAAAATGGTGTTGCTGAGAGGATGAATAGGACTCTCCTTGAGAAAGTTAGAAGTATGCTTGCATCTTCTGGTCTCTCAAAGAAGTTTTGGGGTGAAGCTGTTGTGACAGTTGCTTACTTGATTAATAGATCTCCTTCTGTGCCTTTAAATGGTTTGTGTCCTGAATCTGTTTTTGTTGGTAAGAACTTGATTTTTCTAATCTTAAAGTGTTTGGTTGCTCTGCTTTTGTGCATAGGAAATGTGATAAACTTGAACCTAGGTCTACTAAGTATGTCTTCCTAGGTTATCCCGAGGGAGTTAAGGGGTATAGACTATGGCTAAGAAGTGAACCTGGTTTTAAAAGCATTATACGTAGGGATGTAATTTTCAATGAGTTTGAAATGCCTTGCTTGCTTCCTTCTGTGCCTATTGATGAGTCTGAGTCTAGTGCTACTCCTAGCAAGATGGAGCATTTCTCTGGTGTGCTTCATGTTAATGAACCTGAGATTCATGGAATGCCTGAAAATCATGATATTGTTGTTGAACACGAACCTGTTGTGCATGATGAATTGGTTGCTAATGAACAGGAAGATTTGCATGATTATCAATTGACTAGAGATAGGGTTAGGAGAAACATAAGACAACCTGTTAAGCTAAGTGACTTTGACCTTGCTTCTTATGTGTTCAATGTGTTTGAATCAATTGATAATTGTGAACCTAAAACCTACAATGAAGCTTTGAAATCCAAAAATGCTAATGAATGGCTGTGTGCTATGAAAGAGGAAATGCATTCTTTGATTGTGAATCATACTTGTATTCTTGTTCCTAAACATGTTAATTGCTATGTTGACTGCAAATGGTTGTTTAAGGTTAAGAATGAAATGATTCTGTTAGGTTCAAAGCTAGACTTGTAGTTAAAGGTTTTACTGAAAAAGAAGGTGTAGATTTCACTGATGCTAAGCCTGTTAATGTGCCATTAGCTGCTCATTTTGTGTTGAGTAAAGATCAATGTCCTAAATCTGATTTTGACTTTGATTCTATGAAGATTGTGCCTTATTCAAATGATATAAGATATGTTATGTATTTGATGGTTAGTATTTGGCATGCTATACCTTATGTTGTTAGTTGCTTAAGTAGGTATGTGTCTAACCCTGGCATGTTGCATTGGAATGCTGTTAAATGGCTGTTGTCTGTAGTTGTTAAACTCAAAGGTTATGCGTTTAATCATGCTAATAAGTGTACTAAGTGTTTGTCCCTTGGTAAGTTTCAATCATGTTTAAAAATTTAAAAATTTGATACTGGTGATTGACGCATGTTTAGTCCATTGGTTAGTGTTTTATAACCTGTTGTGTGCTCGTTATAAAACTGTTACCCTGGTTACTTTGCCACTTTAACTTGCTGTGTGTTTGTTATTGTTTTTCCTTGTCTTTACTTTGTGTTTTGACAGGAACTTGGTCCACACAATTACTTTGTGTATTGTGGGGACCATAAGGTGATGATGATGTCTGCTTGTATGTTTTCCCTACGTCTGAAGAGAAACCGGTATTGGGCCAAGGTGGAGATTTGTTGGGTATGTGGCCCAATTGGTTAAGCTCATTAAGGCTTTAACCTTAATTAACCTACCCTAATCTCCTTGTTAAATACCCTACTTATAACCTAAGTCTGAAAAACGATTGTCGCCTCCTTTTCTTGGTCTCCTTCACTCTGATAGCAGCCTCTCCTTCAATTTTCATACACGAAATACGTCTTCCTCCCATCTCTTCCAACCAGTACGTGCGCCTCCTCTCTTCCAAACTCTCTTGCTCTTTTTCTGTGATTTCCGTCACTTCCTTTTAGGTTCGGTCAGTTGAGCGTGAGTTCTGGTGAGGCGTGATCAGAGTGCTTTGGCGCTTGGTGGAGTGATTCTGTCCGGTCAGTGTTGTGTGTGCACTGGTTAGTGTGAGGTTGCTGGTCGTGTGTTCTTGTCGTGTGCTTTGTGCTTTCGGGCAGAACGTGGGTGTGAGGTTGCTGGCCGTGTGTTCTTGTCGTGTGCTTTGTGCTTTCGGGCAGAACGTGGGTGTTGGGTGATGTCCAAACCTTCCGTCATTTACCTTGGATTCTCTCGGTGACGTATATTGGGGAAAACAACAGATCTGAGCCTGACTCGATATCCTTTTGATATTAGTATTATATTTGCATCTTGTATATTTGTATTTGTTTTGCAGGTACAGATGACGATGTCAAGGCGGATACCCTCCTAACACATTCCATTACTTCTTTATAATTCGTTCACTTCAAAACGAATCTGAGTATCAAGAAAGAGTAGTCTCATCCTCGACGAACCTTGGTTTGTCTTTGGTGCATGGTACCTCATTGACCAATTAGAGCATGTTCTAGCTAAGGCATGGCTCTGTAAGATCTCCGCTTTCTGCCATCTTTGTTCGTGATGAATCCCTCTTTGTTCGTGATGAAGGAAAGGAGTAGTTTGCTTACTTCTATTTGGGAGAGAAAATCCCCTCCTTGAGAAGCAAAAGAAGGGAAAGTCAGCCTCAAAGGCTGTCCCAACTTGCCGAAGTTCTCCCGTGAATTTCCTAGGAGAGGTGAACACTCCCTTCTTTCTTAGTAGCATCTCGCTGTGCTGGAAAAGTATGTATCATGTGGGGGAGAGAATTCGAAAACAAGGTGGAAATACATGCTTTTATTTGTTTCCAGAAAAAAAAAAATCTAGCTCTTGCTAAAGTACCAAAAACTATAGCTATTAGTAATTGTGTGCAACTTAATGTTAAAGCATCAAAAACCATAGCTATTAATAATTGTGAAACTTCATGTTTTATTATACACCATTACAAATGCTACATTTGCGACCATGTGCCACACATGGAATTACATAGGAAAACAATGAGAATTGATGCTACCAACAGTTGTAGTGAGGATGAGTAAGATCATTATAATTTTGAAACAGTAAAGGGTGTTTTAGATTAGATCCCAGATCCCATCAAAGGTCCTTAACAAGAGCAACGTAATTTACATTTTAAACACATTGTACTTCAATAGTGAAATATGGATTCTTACCATCCAGCATTTGTGTGAACTAATCCTCATAAAAAAACCGAGGAATAGAGATCCCAAGGAATAGTGAGAAGAGGTTCCTCAACGAATTCATGTTAATGTATTGAAGAAATGATAAGCCAACAGAACCTGCAAGCAAGCAAGTATAAAATCTCGGAAGTAAACAAACTCGAGAGAAAAGAATGTGTACGTACCCACGAGACCGAATAAAACACAGTAGAATGCAGGAAATATTGGATGCAAAAACAGCACCAAATTTCCCTGCATCCAGCTAAAATTAATTTTTGGAGAATAAAAATTCATGGGGAGGAAAGAAAAAAACTGAAATATTTTATTACACAATACACTAACTAAAATGTAAATGGCAACATTATATATTTTGGACAAAAACTATATATGTTCTTATGAATTTCACGATTTTTATTCCGATCTCATTCGTGATTCGATTCAAATTCTCGTCTCAGTGTTTATTCAGGATAAACCGTATTATGGAATTGATTAAGATTTAGATTTTACATTCTCAAAAAATCTCACAATTCATCATCTCTGGGTTACCATAAGGTTTTGCAATTTTGTGATAGCAATTTTTAGTTTTCAATTTTCATAATGAATTTTTTTTTTTTGTAGGCTGCATTTGAGATATCCAGCCTTGGATGTTCGTACATATCCACCCCCCTTTATTTGGCTCCTTGGGAAAACTTTTCTGAACACTGAAGAGTTATTATTTATGTTTAAGTATATCACTAGTTTTTTTTTTATATAAATTAAGGTCATATTACTTTATCCACAACCTATTTACTTATTTATATTTAGAAATAAGTAAATGGGTAATATGGTAAAAGCAGGTTGAACCAAATTGTATATAACTATAAGGCTGCGTTTGGTTGGCTTGATTAGGGTGTGATTAGGCCCTAATCAAATGTTTGGTTAGCTTGATTAATTTTCCACCTTTTTCCCGTAGGCCCGGTATTAGCCCTAGTTTTGTACTGTACAAACTTGAAAATACATCATTCCATCCATTAGGTATTGTGAATCAATTTTTGTACAGTAGACATTGATTAGATTACAAAATTACATTTTTGACCATCTTCTTCCCACCATTCTTCAGTCGGGGATGAAAAGATGAGGATGTGTGTCTCTCTCTAGAGGATTTCTACGCGATCGACTCAGCTTGACGAAGCCGGATTGCGATTGGGAGCTGAGGGAAGCTTCGCTGTTTTCGACTCCGATGGAGATGGGAAGATATCGGTCGAGGAGCTTTACAAAGTATTTTACAATTTGTTTGGTTTTATTCGATTTTAATTTAATTACTCTCTTATTGTTGTTTGGCAATTGTACATATAGTTTATTTGAGATCAATTCTCAGCTTAAAAAATGGATTTAAGTTCATATTGTTTTAGTTCCACTGGAAAAAAGTTCGTACTCTTGAGATCAATTTTTTATTTTGGTTGTTGCTCCTGAGTTTATGGAAGTTCCAGATATGTGTTTGAGAATTTGATGGTTTAGTTGATTTGTGTGATGATGAGTACTTCCCACAATTTTGTATGGCTAATTTAGGTTTGATGAAGAGCATACCATAAAAAAAAATCGAAGATGAAGCATTATGGATATGGAAGCAGTGATGATGAATATTGTGATATAATTTATGATGATCACAGTGAGGAATGTCAGGAAGATGAAGATGAAGATTGTAATAATTGTTGAGAAATAAAATAAGAGATTCATCCAAGTAATGTAACCTTCTTTTAAGATAATTGAGAGTGACCTTTCATTTGCTGTCTATGCTCTGTTCTCATGGTCCCATTTTAGGCCTCCATGATAGATAAATAGATATGAGTTGCAGAAGATGGGGAGGCAACCAGGTATTGTGAGCAAATCAGTCTTAGGAATAAGGTCAATGTCTGATGGATGTTACAAAGATGAGTTAATGATTTTCTTTTATTCTCTTTTAAATTTATGAGTATGCTCATGTAAATGAGAAAAGAAGGAAGCAATTTAAATTGATATATTGCATATCAATGTATGAAAGCCTTTACTTTGAAGATTCCAGGATCTCTCCTAAAATGACCTCTAGTGATATTTAAAGAACATTTTTGGTGTCTTTTCTCAAAGTTCTAGACATATTGTATTGTAAAAATCTTCTTCAATCAAATCTAATGGAAGACAATTGTTTTTTGTAGAACTTTTTTTTTATAGAAGATGATTTGGATGCTGTCAAATCTTTGATTCCAGAGCATGAATACACCTGACTAATTGGCTACAAGTATGAATATGCCAGTTAAGTGAATTTTCTGTGCTTGAATTTTTATTACTTGCACTTATTTATGCATGTTGCCTTCGATTTTATTTCTAATCATTTTCAAAAAATGTAATATAATTCGATGAGGTTGAAATGTATGTGTGAGATACTTAATTCTGTTTCATTGCTTGTCATACTTTTGCAATGATCATTTCTTAGTTGATCAAGGGAACTGCGAGGGTCCTGCCTTTGTGGAGCAAGCATCAGAGCAACAAATTCTTGCCACGAGTATTAAGGTGATTTCTGAATTCTAATAAATCCAATCATTGCACATGTTCTAGTTGATATGCCTTCTTTTCTTCATTTCATTCAATAGTTATGTGAATTTTATGTTTAGCAATATACTCTATTTTTTAAATCTCAGGTCGTTGACCTTCTTGCACCTTACCAAAGAGGTGGGAAAATTGGGCTGTTTGGTGGTGCTAGTGTAGGAAAGACAATACTTATTATGGAACTGATTAACAATGTTGCAAAAGCTCATGGTTGGTTCCTAATTGAAACGTTGTATGTTAAATCTTTTGTTCCATATGTTAAAGCCCGGAACGTTGTCAATCTCTAATTCTACTTGATTTTAGTATGGTTTCCTTCTTTTTTTCCATCTTCATTTCGTATATTCCTTTGTTTAATTTATACTGGGGCAAGCCACGACGTTTTGTGTAGTCGAATTGATTTATTTTATAGTCGTGGGTTTTTAATAAGTGTATTTTTGTGGTTTTGCTTTAATGGGTGTTAAGTACTGCGGGAAATTGTGCATGAGCATGTGATATTGTTTTGTTGTGTCTTGAATGGATTACATTATTCAGATTTTTCTTATTGCATCACCATTTTATAGGCTCTTTGAGATCAGTGGCTACGAATTTATCGAGAGAGATGCATAGCTTGTCCAGATTCTTCATGTACAAGTTGCTGACTTGTTGTTGTGATTTTTTCCGCAAGTTCATATTTCAAAGTTTGAATGTCATTTTTTAATTATTATTGTTTTTTGTTAGTTCTTTGTTGTCTCGGATAATATCTTAGCAGTGTAGAGGCTATTTGTATTTGGGTTGGAGTACCTCTTGTACTCATATTAATAAAATTGTCTTATAAATAAATTTGAATTAATTAATACTGTTATTTAATATGTAAATATATTAATATATTTATAAATAAAAATATTTGATATAAGGGTATTTTCGTCATTTTATGCAAAAAAATAATATATACCACTATTATCAAGTACACCAAATACTATATTACTTATCATATTTTATTAATCATACAAACCAAACATAATATAAATTATCAATTAGTTTACTTATCAACCCATTATCCACTTTTTAATCTATCCATAAATTATTATATCACATCAACCAAACGTAGCCTAAGTGAATGTGTAATGTTGTCAAGTCAAATAATGGAGGGGTAATGTTGTCAAATCACATTGGTTCAAACAGGTTGGACCAAAATATCGATCAATTTATAGTATAGAATAAATATAGATAGATATAGATTTATATTTAAGTGTATCACTAGTTTATCCATCGCAATCGTGGAAGCGCACACGTCATCGTCACAATACTCACACACACAATCTCCCACAGTGGATTGGTGCTATACGTAGTATTACGTACACATATACTTACATCCTTTCCCGTATTTATTTTCTTATCTGAATATTAATACCCGCTCTGATCGATACGAGTGCTCTAGTTTTCTCCAATTTTTTATTTTGTTTGATGAAGTTTCGTGGTGGTTTCTGTCTTTTGGAATGTCAATTTTCATGGAATTCCGCTGATGCGTTTCGATTATCGCACGTTTCCTCGGGTGTTCATGCATTTGATGTGTTTTTCTGGTTGGAATTTTATACTTATGCTAAATTTGTTCGAATTGCAACTTTCCTCGGGTATTCATGCATTTGATGTGCTATTTTGCTTGAAGTTTTTATTTATGATAAATTTGTTCGAATTGTAATTCACTTGATTGAATAGTGGCTGTAGGAAATTTGAGAGAGAAGCTGGGATTAAGGTGTCATTTTGATGGAGAAGGACGATAATGGCCGCTGCATATTTCCCTTGACGAGTCTACAAATTGGGTGGGATTTTCGTTTATTTTTCTTTAATCGTCAACCTCTTTGTGTGTGAATGGAGGTTGCTTCTTCGTTGACGGTGAAAACATGCAAAATTCTCTGTTTTGTCGCTGCGAACACATTTCCTTGTTTATGAGATTATTTTTTCGTGATGCTTAAGTTGAGATCGGCGGAATGGTTTGATGCCTTTCATTGTTTATGATATTATTTCTTCGTGATGCTTAAGTGGAGGTAGGTGGAATGAGTTGAAGCTTGACATTGTATGCTGTTGTGTAATGCCTTATTGAGAGAGTTTTGTTGACATTTGCAGAGGTACCGAGGAGTGGACATGCTTGGGGAAAGGATTTAGCATTCCCTCTTTACCCTCTCAGCAAAGAAAGAGAATTAAACTTCGAGATTGAAGTTGGATATAGAAATTACATTTACAACCATCAATTGCTCCATAAATATTAGATCACGAGGTTTTATGAATTATAGATTTTGCTTATTGTCAGCAAAAACATGCAAACAGCCGAGCGGATAGGGGCCTGTTCAGTGTCGTCCTTTTAAAGTTGTATCTGTGTGTTCTCTCCAGAATATTCGACTGTGTGGGAAGAATAATGAGAGATACAGGCCCTAATGCAGGAAGATTGTTAAGTGATTTTGCCCTTAGATAGCTGTCACAAGAACTGATTTCCAAATGGGAAGATTCATTTGGGGTTTTTTCTTTTCCAATATAACTTGGTTTGAGATAAAGGTTAATGAAACCAACCTCATTGTTGATAAGTAAATGAGTAAAGTCATGAGTCTCACGACGAGTTGAGAACGCAAATTTTCTATGCTACTCAATCTAAGATCATTTGTCAGTGTTCGGAGCAATTTCCTGGATGAAACCTTTAATTTCTGTCTTTTTAAGAGTCGCAGATTCTTTTGGGAAATTTGGATCGGTGTTGGGTCACTTTACAGGGGCACGTGGTTTAGGGGTTTATATGCTATGAGACAGTTTCCCGTATCATGTTATTGTGGGAAGATTTTCCATTTCTTGGAACAATCTGCCCTCGATGCTAAAGTTGATAGTAAGCTTGAAGTGGGAAAAATAAAGTACCAGGAGGTTATGGAAATCTGATAAGTACCAGGAGGTTATGGAAGTCTGATAAGTACCAGGAGGTTATGGAAGTATGATCACTGTCTATTTTTTTCTGTGGAATGGATTGGCATCTTAGATCCAATTCCAGGTTCAGTGGATAATGTGTCATGCTGAGCATAATTTCTCAGTTTTCCCTGCACCTGCTCAGTTCTGTATAATCAGCATGCTGGAATATTTCTTCTGAATTAAATTGTTTAATTATATATGGCCATAGAAATCTTTTGTAATGTTTTTTCGGAATCATTCAAGCACCTAGAGATAATTATTCTATATCGGATTTTAAGTATGACTGCCAGCTACAACTTTTTTCTCAGGGATTTGCAGTCCTACCTTTCACATCTCAGCTTATTTCTGGCCCCTGAAAGCAGAAAATTGTATATTTTGGTGGACAACCGGCCTTGGTTGAAAGACCTTGCTTCAAAGCCAACACATTTGTGGCAGTTGATGGTCACCAAGGTCTCTGAAACATCTGTCTGTTTTGTGAAAAATTTAACCCTAAACTTTTCACATACAAGTTTTAAAAGTAGTTTGTTTGGGTATTGTTCAGTCCAGACTGTCACCCTTTGCAAATACTAGAGGGAGGAAGGAGAGAAAAAAGACCGGAGAAATTTTAGAGTCGCAAACTTCTTCCACATCAAACACAGGAAAGTCGCGGAACTTCAGACGGTGGTACTCGTTGATTAATACTGTGACACAATCGCAGAAGAGAGCTATGTTACCTGTAAAGAAGCTGAGGAACTCTTTGATAGCAAACAGCAAGTTGCATAGAACCTTGTATGGCTTTATTGTATTCGAGATTTCATGGAGTGATGTACGTGGAATAAATTATTTGAATGAGCTACAGGTAGTCATTTATCTCATTGATTAATATGTGTAGTGTTTGCCTTGCAGTGTACATGTTGAGTTTTAATATTGTGGCATGTTTTGGTCAGACTGATACATCACTTGCCATAGAGGCTAAAGTGGTGAGAAGATGGGAATTTGACAGTATAGCACAAGCTGTGAAGTGCATATCTTCGTGGTTCCAGGGAACAATGAGTGAACAGATTCTGTTGAATGATTATTTGGATGCTGCATCAGGTATGCTTTTCTTAATGAGAATTTTTCATTTTCCTTGTTCACTCTATTCTTAATGTAGAAAATTTCAGGTTGAGATACCTGTGCGCTATTACAGCAAGCAGACAAGGATCTTGCTCTGGCTTCTGTATATAATTGTAGATGTATATTGTGATTTGACTGTTCAGTTATGGCTTTGTTATATCGATTCTTTTAATTTTTCTGGATTGCACAATATATTTTTGGGTTTTACTGAATTCAAGATTGTTGCAGGGGAAGTTTTCCATGATGCTCGAGAAAGTTTTTCGAGGACTACCAAGGCTGATATTGGTGGCAGTATTGGTGCTATGAAGCGTGCTGGGGATGAATCTCCCTGCAGTTCAAGTAGCATTTTCAGCGTTTATCCAGCAACAACAGACAATATCACTAACAGATTACATACACCACCTCCTCCCGGTGGCCCTTACAAACGAAGGAAAGTAATGAAGTCCATCCTTTATGACACTGAGCACAATATATATTCTGAAGAAGCAGATGCTGAAACCGTGGACATCTTTTCACAGACATCAGATGAAAGTGATCATGAAGAGATTAATGGGTCTATCATCTACAGGGATGTGTTGATTTTGCTTCGGTTTAACGATCACGATCTCCCTTTCAAGCTAAAGGAGATAATTATGTCGGATTTACGCTTACTTACTCTACTTGAATCAGGACTTCCATCTTGGGTACTCTTTCTTCAGTCTTACCCAGTATTTTGCCATCTTTATCGCCCATGGATGTGCCCTTTGGCTAGAGCCTTTTATGTTCTGATTTCAATTGCCACCGTCCTAATTGGATTCTATGATTTGTACAAAAATGTTCCTCTGCTTACAGCAACAGCGTCTCATTTGTTTGGACCCCTTTTTGATTGGATTGAAACGTGGGAAATGATTTCAAGAATTAAGTACTTGGGAACAATGTTATTTTTTCATAATTTCCAGAAGGCTGTTACGTGGTTTCTCATGGTTATGCGAGCTATACGATCATTTCTTTCTGTTCTTACAGAACCAATGACTGGACCTTTTTCTGAGTTATTGGATCTATTCCTTCCCCTTTGGAGTGTGTTTGTAGAACTGGCGGAGAGTACCTTCTCTGTAACTTGGATGGTTATTGAGTATTCTTTAACAATGATAGGCGATATTATAGAGATTCTACTGCTGCCAATATGGTATCTCGTAGTGGCGCTATGGACTGTTGGTAAGTAAACTGACTGGCTCGACTCTTGAGACAAACACGACATAAATACTCCTTTTGGATGCAGTGTTTGATTACGTTCAATATCTTATTTTTTATGTGTTGTACCGATTGCAGCAACATCTATTCTATATCCTATTTTCTGGATTTTGGGGGAAATTCTTTATGCTCCATTTCGGCTGGTTCTTGGATTCTGTAGCCTTTTGACTATGTTATGTACATGTATGTATGAAGTGGTTGGCGATATATGGCTTTTTGTGAGCAGCATCATTCAGTTCAGCAGAGGTGTCGAGTCAACAGTTGGCTCGTATGAGGTTTCAATGTTCCGTTCTCTCTGGAATGACCTTTTCTCCCAGGTTGTTTATTGTAAAATTTCACCAGCTAATTACAGTCACATTTATGTTTGCTTACTCATCTTATTTTTTCATTACAGATTTTCCGAGCTCTCCGCAGTATTCTTAACGGTTTAGTGGCCTTCTTCATCGCATGCAACAGACATCGCCTAAGGTATAATTTCAGTGTAATGGCTATCAGCTATTTCCAGTCATAGACAAGTTTTTTGCTCAGTTTCTAGACAGTATCTTAACGGCCTTCTGAAAATTGTGAATGTCATGGAAGGTGGATACACTTACATGTTTTTAGATCCCATAGTAGTCCATTCAAAGACGACAACAAATGTTTGTTGGAAAAATGAATTAACAACATAGATCTAAGAGATAATTTGTGCATTTTGTTGCATATCATCTTCCTTATTCAAGGTCGAGTGCTTTAAACCTTTGTGGTTTGTACCATTCGTGATTTGTAGTGCTACTATCACAAATCATAGTCGTTGTATCTTGGGAAACGAATTGTCATTGAAACCGTAAGTACCGTAGCAGGACAATATCGTTTTAAGGACAAATAGTTGAACTCTTGCCTCGGCATATTAGTCGTTTTGTATCATTGTCTTGTCCCTAAGATACATGTATCCAGAATATTACCCAACAATCTTAAAACGACAGTTACAGAAAAATGGCTTCAACAAGTGCAACAACGACATCCATTCATCGTGGAGAAATGTCCGAAATATTTAGCTGGTCTGACTTCAAACGTTGGCAACAAAAGATGTTCCACTTGACAACCTTGAGTCTAACAAGACTTTTAAATGAAGATGCTCCTGCCATCAAAGAAGGAGAGACCGACAACCGAAAGGGGATTGCGGTTGATGCGTGTAATCAAAGTGATTTCCTATGCAAGAAGTACATCCTAACGGCATTGACAATACGTTATACAACATATATAGTCAAGTGAAAACCGCGAGGGAATTGTGGGAATCACTTGAAAGGAAATATCGATCCGATGATGCCGGATTGAAGAAATTCATAGTTGGATTATTTCTGGACTTCAAAATGATTGATTCCAAATCAGTAAGGGCACAAGTGTAGGAACTCCAAGTAATCATGAGCGACATATATGCTAAGGGGATGAGTCTTAGTGACTCGTTCCAAGTGGCTGCAATGATTTAATAATGCCTCATATGTAGAAGGACTCAAGAACTATCTTAAACACAAACTAAAAGATATAAGTCTTGAAGATCTTGCAGTCCGTCTATGGATTGAGGAGGACAATAGAAATTCTGCAAGAAAAACACCTCTAGAATTAATTCACATCGACGTTTGTGAATCAAATTTTGTGCAAACTAGAGGTGGGGAAAAGTAATTCGTTACTTTATCGATAGTTGTACAAGATATTGTTATGGCTGTTTGCTACAAAGCAAAGACGAGACCATAGAAATATTTAAACACTACAAGAATGAGGTTGTAGCCTAATTAAGCAATTGGGTTTTGCGATGAAGAATTGTGGGTCAATATTGGTTCAACACACCAAAATTGTTTGATTTTATTTGAGTTTTCTAACCATTTTACGCTTAAGATTCGAATTTGCAAGAATTAAATCTTGAATTCAAGTTTTAGAGAACTGTACGCTTAATATGCAATTGGTGAGTCAAATGCCACAATTGTTATTATTGGTGTTGTTTTATCTCTTTTTTGATTCTATTGGAATGTTTTAAGCATTTTACACTTAAAACTCGAATTTACAAGACATTAGATCTTGAATTCGAGTTTTCTAAGTATTGTACGCTTAAAATGAAAATAGTGGATCAAATTCGAGAATTTCTTCAAGTTTCAACTTTTTTAAACAAGTGCCCTTAAATCAAAATTTTGCAAGACTTAAAATCTTGAATTTTGATTTCCAAGTTATAATGCTTAAAGCTTAAAAACTTGAAAGTTTGACATGACGAGAGTCTTCCTACAAACACTTAAAGTGTTGGGGGTGTCTGCCTAAAGTCACAACAAGTGCCAAGATAATGACATGAAATTTTTTGACAAATTATGTTGTCAAGATTTAAAGTTAACGAGTACAAACGTGACATACTGAAGCATATGTAATAGTATGCATGTGTATTGATGATATGTTAATTGTGAGAAGCAATATAGAGATCATCAAAGTGACGAAGAAAATGTTAACGAAATATTTTGACATGATGAATATTGGTGCAACAAATATCATACATGGAATGTAAGTTTCAAAGACGAATTCTTAAATATAATTCTAGTTTCAAATTTATTAAGCTTTGCGCTTAAAATTCAAGTTTGCAAGAAATGAAATCTTGAACTTGGATTTTCTAATTATCACTGCGCTTAAAATTTGACTTGTTAATTTAAATTGAGAATTTCTAATTGTTTTGAATTTTATAAGAAATAACGCTTAAATCTGAGTTTACAAGAAGTTAAACCTTGAATTTGGATTTCTAAGTTTGCAACGCTTAGAATTCGAAACTAGAGATATCCTGCTGTCTTAGAAGGATATAGTGAAGCAAATAAGATATCTGGTAATGCATTTACCATTGGTGATGCTGCTAAGTCATAGCAAAAGAAATGAGGAAAATGTTCTAAACTAAAATGTATAGCTTAATCCACAATGAAATAAGAATTCATAGCACTGGATAAAGTCGGAGAATAAGTTGGATGGCTTCGAAGTTTCTTAGAGAAAATTCTTTGTTCTTGTGCCTACAATTAATATATATTGTGATAGCTATTCTGCCCTATAGAAAGGGCACAAATTATTATGTAAAAAGATAAGTCTCGTCGTAGACATATTACCACGTGGCCAGTGATCTCTATTAGCATAATATTAGTTGGTTATGTAAGTAAACCTCGGATCCACTTATGAAAGGTTAACCAAGAGATCACGTAAATTGCGTTATCGGGGGAAATAAGATTAAAAACCCAAACTAAAATATTGTAGTGGATACAATCTAGTTGATTGGAGATCCCAAGATCTAGGTTCGGCAACCAAATTACGAGATTGAAGAATTACCTTGGAGATTAATCTCCAGCCCATTCCTATGATAAGTAGTGTAACGTCCAAAAGGGGTACGAGGATAGACAAATGCCTTTAATGGTTCCTAAGACATAAATAAATATGTTGGAATATAACGGGATGCTCTTTTCGGAGATCATCTACGTGCATGCGAAGTGCGGCCGCTTCAAATATGGAAAAGCACTTATGCAACCAAGTGTGGTCCGAGGCCGGAACGGACACAACCGTGAGAAACCAAATCGAATGTTAGAATTGTTAGTGTGGATTCAGTTGTTAGGTTTACACTAACGACTAAATAGTTCAAGACTATAAGTTCACTATTAAGTCAAGTAAATCTGACTGAATTCCACTACGAAAGGTTCAAATCCGCAAGCTACCTCTCCCGATGCTGTAGCAATTCGCTAAAGCACTCTTTCGATATCATGTGTCATGCATTAATTTAATTCATGTGGGGGATTGTTGGGAAATTGAATTAAAATTAAACATTGCACCATTTCAAATATAGGTGCAACTTTTCATGAAAAATTGCATTGAATTAGTGTCATTTGGGCAAACCTCTCTTCATGAAAACATTGCATCCCTTAATCTATAGATGCAAATTTTCATGAAGAAATGCTCCAAATGATGTCTCTTGGTGATGTCCATCGCACTACTATATAAACAACCCCTCCATTGAATTCTAAACACACAATTTTCTATGGATTAACAACATATATCAAGAGATAATTTGTGCATTTTGTTGCATATCATCTTCCTTATTCAAGGTTGAATGCTTTAAACATTTGTGGTTTGTAAGATTCGTAATTTGTAGTACTACTATCACAAATCATAGTCGTTGTATCTTGAGAAACGAATTGTCATCAAAGCCGAAAGCACCGTAGCATGTAAATATCGTTTTAAGGACAAAGAGTTGAAATCTTGCCACGACATACTAGCAATTTTGTATTATTGTTTTCTTGTCCCAGAGATATATATACCCAGAATTTTACCCAACAAAGTTGATAACAAATGTCCTCTTGACTTTGTGCCAAAAAATGATGTGATAAACGGCTAATGTGGAGATTGTTTCCTTCTTATTTCTCATTTTCTTTATAGAAAAAAGAAGAAGCTAAAACACCATTGAGATAGTGGTTTTTTTTTCCTGAAAGGAGATATTTTAGCTATTTGTTTAATTTGATGAGTTGAGTCGAAATAGCTCAAGCTTTTAGGATAGCTTACAGCTGATTGTGTCTTTATGCACATTAACTTGCATACCTTTTCCGTTCCTGGATTTATTTCTACTCTTGTGGATCTTTGTCGGTAACCTTTCATTTTAAACTTGTCTCAAATGGATTTTATAACAGCATCTATAATCATAGCATGGAATTCATCCAAAAATTGTCACGTGCTTCGAACAAAGCACGTTGTGGAGAAAAGAGTCCTAACCAATGGACATCTGAAGCTCAAACAACTGTAAGTTGTTCTGTGAACTGCCATCATTTTTATTACTTTTTTCATTGGAGGGTGGGTTTCGTCACAAACCACACACCCACCAAAAACTTTTATGTTGGCATGCAAGCACTCCGACTATATTTAGCTCACACCTATCTGCATTCGAATGACCATGTAGGCATTAAGCTCTTTGAGAAATTAATTCACTTGTGCTTTTTTTTTACAGCCTAGAGGTTGGAAAGCTACTCATCGCAAGGTGAAGTCCAGGTAGTTAATTTTTTTTTTTTTTGATAACGTGGAACCCTGCAGCCATTACCCTTAGGGTGAGCACTGGGTAAACCCCCGGACTGACGCAATAGCATGCAAATTATGCCAGCCAGGTAAATCGCACTAGGCAAGCCCGGTGCAACATGCTCAAACTGAGAGAGGCATAGCAGGAATTGAACTTGTGACATTTTGACCCAAGCACACTGCACTTACCCATCTCACCTACCCCGATGGTGTTCCAAGTAGTTTAATTGACAAAGGATAAACAAACATTTACACCGGCTAGTATCATGTTTGTATACGAGTGGCTGCTTGTCCAGACATCGAAGAGCCAATAATCTCTGCCGTCGGTTACGATGAATACATGTAGATTTTAAAAGGCAGTAACTTTTTTATTCATCTTGTAACTTCTCGATCCCTGGTGTTTCAAGGTTTTTTCGATCGGTCTAGAAATTTCATGATATTTGCTTCTCCCTTCATCCCTCTCATACGCAGTTACTGTGTAGTCACTAGTCAGTCATCCTTATCGATGTGTGTTCATTCATTATCATGTATATATATTTTAAGTTATTACTGTTGGAGACATTTCTAAGTAGGACTTCCGTGTACTTGTGTAGATGGATGTCATTATGAATAAATGTATATTCTTGGTTGTCGCCTTCACTTTCCTCTAGGCATGCTATATATTAGCAGGGCCGGCTCAAACTTCCCGGATACCTTAGACAAATTATAAAAATATGGCCTTATCAAGCATATATTATCTTATAAGCTAATATTGATCAACTCGATAAATACATATACAAGACCTTGAAAGACAATATAAAATAAGAATTGTACTAGCTTCACAATGTCATCTTCATTTATAAGGATATATTCTATGCCAAATACTTGACTCAGCATACAATCTTGTTCACTGTAAGTTCTTGTGATCCAAATGACAAAAGAGAAAATATGCTAAAATTTTTGATGAATATTAAACTAAAATATTGAAATTTAAGCTAAAAATATTTTCATAATAGGGATTTGATATTTTTTTTTATTTTTGTAATATATATATATATATATATATATATATATATATATATATATATATATATATATATACTTAAATAATGGGCCTCATTGTGAAAAGAAGCCTAAGAGAAAAACATTAATGATCTGTATATAATGAGTCGCCCCTATGTATTACCACATGCAAATCGCATGGTTGCCATTTAGGCTTTGGCTTTAAAAAGTAATACATTTGGAGAGTGTAGCATTTTGGCGTACCACCGAAAGAAAATCTAAGATGGAGGGGCAACTTCAATTATCACTATCCAACATTTGATTTAGTAGTCTTTATCTATGTATATACATTATTATTATTATTATTATTATTATGTGTTGAGCAATTTTATTGTAAGAAAATTTAAAGAAGCTAAAATTAACAAGTATATACATCATTCTTAGAAGAATTTTTTATATACTAAAAGGTATGATGTTTTATAATAATTTGGATGAGTTAGATCATATTTGGATAAGCTTGAGATAATTTTGTGCATAAATAAATTTATGATAATAAAGTTTTTGAATAAAATAAAAGTACAGTTAGTATTAAATAAAAATATATTACGAAATTAAAATTAGTTAGTATTAAATAAAAAAATATGCTGAAATTAAAATTAGTTAGAACTAGGGGTTTATATTTAATAATATTACTAGCAGACAACGCACACGCGTTGCGTGTGTAACGTAATATATAATGCATACGTATTGATACGTGTAATAAGATAAATGAGATATACATTGATTAATATTACAATTCAAAAGATACATCAAAGAACCACAACAAACCATTGAAGGTGGTAGTTTGGTAACTTCAAATTTGTCATACCATGGTAGTTAGTATAGGGGGTTTAGGCATTATAATATAGTAAGAATAATGTATGTATTTAAGTTTTAAAATAAATATTTATAATTTCAAAAGAGACGCTAAAAGACAGGTAATTTGTATATTATTATTAATTTTACTAAAACATACTTTCTTTACACTATGTCACATATAATAAAGCTTGAAAGATGGACGTTAATTGATATGTTAAAATGGAATGATGGAGAAGGTTTAAGTAGAAAAATGAGCTTCTGATCTTGCAAGAGTGGTAAAAATTATTCCTCTTTTAGGAATGACTCAAATTCGATTCATGCTAAATACACAAAAACTTCCATCTATCTCGTATTATTAAAAAAAAACTGCAGCGCCCAATGTGATTTACTCAAAAAACGCATATTTTTTAAAATTCAATAATATTTCAATTATTATCAAACTGGGAAGCTGCGAACATCTCGAATATTATCAAACTGGGAGGCTGACGTGTCTTCGTCCCATTGGCGAGAAACACGCAGCAAGAGAACGAAAACAACAGCCAAAATCATGTCCAGATTTCATTCGTGAGCTACCACCAACAGACGCAATAGAGAAGCCAACAATGTATAAATCGATATTGATTCGACTGTTATTGTTTTCTGTAGTGGAGCTGATTGCAAATGGCGTTAATGGATTGTATGGGCCTTCGTCCCCCGTTCTTCAGTTGAACCCTAACAATTTCAATTCTAAGGTATAGAGTATGCTTTGATCTCGCCCGGAATCGCGTGTTTGTGATGTATTGATGATATGATAGCTTAGTCAACTTCTAGATTTTGGGGGGACTTCGGCTTGATATTCGTTTATGTCAATGGAGCTAAAAAGTTTGGACTTCAGAGTGAAGGGTTTTATGATGAGTTTTGGAATTCTTCATTGGTGATTATCAACACAATGTGTTTAAAGTGACGGATCATATAAGGAAATTGAAGGATTTAAATTCCTTTGATGTCAATTTGCTTGAACATTTTTTACTTTTTCAGAACCATAGGTTGACAAGCTGTTTGATCCGATCTCGATATACAATTTGATCGGGCAACTGCTTGCCATATTTCATTTCAATTACGCTTTGTTGTTGATTTTTTTTCTCAGACCTTTCAAAAATCCCATCTTTAGATTTTTTTATTCAGTTTCTCTATCACGTGGATCTCAATCGGTGACCTTGCGTTTTAAACTTTCATAATTTCATCGTATAAATGTAATGCAGGTTGTAAATTCCAATGGCATTGTCTTGGTTGAGTTCTTTGCACCTTGGTGTGGTCATTGTCAAGCATTGACACCAACTTGGGAGAAGGCGGCTAGTGTCTTGAAAGGTGTAGCAACTGTGGCCGCTGTAGATGCCGATGCTCACAAGTCACTTGCTCAGGTTCCTTCTTGTTGAGTATACTGCTCTTTATGCTAGTGGCTTATATAAAGAACTTCAGCTAATGAGGAACTACATTTTCCTTGTCATTGAAGGTTAATTTTTTTTTAAAATAGAAAAAGTTGAGTATTCTGTCTATAAGGAGCATGTCGATATGTATGCCGAGTAAAACATGTCATGATACTTCCAGACCATGCTAATCGTATTCATAGTGCTGGGTTATAAAGTAAAGGAGACCAGATTCTGTTCTACATAAGTTTCATTGAAATTTCTTATGTTTTGTTTCTTTAGGTCTTTTCCTGAATAATTTTCTGCTAACTATGTTAATTTTCACCCTCGCTTACTGATTATTATATTTTGATCTCACTAAAGCAACATATTAGCCTGGTTTTCTCTGATGTCACCCTTCCCGTGTTTTCAAGGAATATGGAATTAGAGGTTTTCCAACCATAAAGGTCTTTGCCCCAGGGAAACCCCCTGTAGATTACCAAGGAGCTCGGGATGTCAAGCCCATTGTGGAATTTGCGCAGCAGCAGGTAAAAGAGACTCTTCTAACTACCTATGATTTGATTATTGATTTTAGAATTTATTGGTATCTTCCATTTTCCCCTTTTACTGGAAGCAATATCATTCGTCTAGAATGGGAGAATCCAGAAGGAAAATATAATGCATCATATTTTCTCCTCCACCGCCACCTAGGCCTGATCAATGTTAAAACCAATGGTCCCAGTTACAGTGAAAGATAGAACCAAAACCGAACGCTTGAATACTGTTCTGGTTTCTAAAGATTTTGTTATTGGATTTGAATTAAATTTTATTGTTCTACGCTAAAAACAAAAATAATGATACATCATATGGGCTGATTAAACTAATTATTCAACAATTATTCTAAAAAAATATTTTAAAAAAATAAAAATAAGGGATTAAATTTAGTTTATGTGAATCAACTACTTTAATTATATAATTAAGTTGTGTAAATATATTAAAAGAATTTAAAACTCAAGATTATTTTATGGTTCACACGGTTCTAATTCCAGTTTCTTATTTTTAGGAATCGGAACCGAACCATAAGTCCACGGTTCCGGTTCCGGATTCGGTTCTTTGAGAGAGATCTGCTTTTAGTCGGGTCTATTGCCACCTGCTACTAGAACTAAATTCGCTAGATAATCATATCGTTTTCAAGAGTCAAGGTTTGGTGATATTCTTATGATATTCTATTTTAAGACAGATCAAAGACCTTTTGAAGGAACGCCTGAATGGGAAGTCAACAGAAGGATCAAGTCAGAAGTCAAAACCCAGTGAGTCGGTTGAGCTGAACTCACGTAATTTCGACGAATTGGTACTTAAAAGCAAAGAAGTATGGATTGTGGAGTTCTTTGCCCCTTGGTAAGTCAATCCATTTAAGTTGGTAGGTAAGTAGGTTGATTGGTTGAATGCCTGCCCTTTTAGTACACGCTTGACTGGGCAATAAACTATATTGCCATAGCTATGTGCTATATCGTATTGGAGTGTTCCTTGTCATTTATTTCTACGAATCAGCTGTTTTTATACTGACGTTTCTCACCCTTGTTGAAGTTAATTACTAGCGTAATTTGTTTGGTTATAACTTTTTGGTTTGTGAGGTATTCTCTTATAATGAAGGTGTGGACACTGCAAGAAGCTTGCTCCCGAGTGGAAGAAAGCAGCCAGTAATCTCAAGGGCCACGTGAAATTGGGTCATGTGGACTGTGATGCAGAGAAGGTAAGTTTCAAGACACTACTCACTTGTGATATTGCTTGCTTTATATTCTTTTTAAGTTAAAGATCATTGCCATGTGTTGATTACACTCCCTATATTGGCCATTGAATATATGTAGGTTTTACTTTTTCAAAATTTGGAATTTGTGATTAGTAGACTGTCTATCTAAAGGTTTGGAAGGTGAACTTTTGTCGCAGATTTTACTGGCATACTTGTAATTTTAGGTAGTAATTCAAGATCTATATCTATTTTCAAATTACAAGCAGCAACAGTTGAAGGTTAGAAACATAAATTAGTGAACACGACAAGCATATACAATCAAACTAATCAAACTAATAAGTAGAAAATGAAATTTTATGAATTCACTCCTTAATTTGTTGTAAATGAATTTAAGCCGCATCAAACATTAGGTGTACCTGTGAAATACATGGTTAAGCACATCAATCCATTTGGCATCCATGAATCTAATGTTTAGATGTAGCTGGCTTGAATATTATGGTTTGCTTTGTATATCCTAACTATCAATTATAAGCTAGTGAAGCAGTGAAGGTGGTTACCCTAAATAAGAATTGTCGTCGATGTACTTTACATTTGTGCTCATTCCTTGTGGCATTATCGATCCTTGTTGCAATCTAGGGCTACTGTACAGAAAACTCAATTGACTTGCAAATTAATGTTACAAGTCATTATGTAGCACATCTCTAACCGTAAGAGTTCCAGTCTTTGATGAGCAGATATAATGTACAAGGATTTCCAACAATCTTGGTGTTTGGTGCTGACAAAGACAGCCCCTTCCCATATGAAGGTGCAAGATCAGCCCAAGCAATTGAATCATTCGCCTTGGAGCATCTGGAAGCAAATGCCGCTCCTCCTGAAGTGACTGAGTTGATTAGTCCGGTTATATATCTCTTTGTTCCTAAACATTTTCCTTTTTTGCACTCTTTTACTGTTCATATTATAAAGGACTTCAACATTATCCTCTTTAGGATGTTATGGAAGAGAAATGTGGCTCCGCTGCCATCTGCTTTGTTGCCTTCCTCCCTGACATACTGGATTCCAAAGCTGAGGGTAGAAATAAGTACCTTGAGCTTTTGTTATCAGTCGCAGAGAAATTTAGAAAGAGTCCTTACAGGCAAGAAAAAAAGCCTATGTTTTATTGAAGTCCTTGAACGCATTGAAAGTATATCTAAAGCTTGTAGCTTATTCCGAACTTAACCAAGACTAGAGTTTTTACGGATGCTGCAGTTATGTTTGGGCTGCTTCCAGTAAGCAGCCAGATCTTGAGAAACATGTTGGAGTTGGTGGCTATGGATATCCAGCTATGGTAGCCCTGAATCTAAAGAAGAACGCATATGCTCCACTAAAAAGTGCATTCGAGCGTGACCATATTATGTAAGCATTAGTTGAATCTATTCTCTTCTCTCTATTTCCTCCTCGCTGCTGCAAACTGGGTTTATTATGTTCATTCTTTTTCTCAGAGAGTTTGTGAAAGAAGCTGGACGTGGTGGAAAGGGCATTCTGCCTATGCAAGGTGACCCGACGATTGTGAAGACTGAAGCATGGGATGGCAAAGATGAGGAAGTTTTTGAAGAAGATGAATTCTCCCTTGAAGAACTGATGGGAGACGACACTATTGCTGAGGATTAAATACAATGCTCTCTGCGTACGGAGAAATAAAAACCTGCTTCGTGATTTAAAATGTAATTTTTTGCACTTACAGTGAGTCGGTCTGCGAAATGCCATTAAAAACTGTCAATCAGAGGGTCGTGTAATATAGATCTATGCATTTTTTTCCTCCTATTAATAAGAGGAACTAAAGTCATTTTTATCCCTGTAATTATAAACCAATTTAAAAAACGAATCTCACCGACACATCAATAATTTTTGCAATTAATTCATTCAACAATTTCAAATCACATTTATCCTTATACATCGCGTCAATTTCAATTAACGAGACTCACTCAATGTTTTATTATATTTGATCATGTTTAAATATATTCTATTCATATTTATAATAAACTTTTAAATATTTAAGTTGTTTATAATATAGCTTTCTAACTTCATTTTTTTATTTTATAAATCCATGTGCATTATTTATACATAATTTTTCAAATTTATACTTTAATTAAAAATACAATATTTATTTATATAATTATATTAGTTATAATATATACTAATTACATTAGTTCCAATAACCATTATTTATTTCTATAATAATAATATTTATATAATAGTTTTAAATATAACATTTTAAATCAATTTTAAAAACAAAAAAAGGAAAGGAAAATTGCAAGTGCAATAACTAATATTGAAAGCTTTCAAAATTTGCAATTCACTCTCATATCCATGCAATTGAGATTGATATTGCAATTGAGATATTGGATTTGCAGCAATTTGCAATCACATTATGGATGCTCTGAGATATTGGATTTGCAGCAATTTGCAATCACATTATGGATGCTCTGAGTAATAAGTATCATTAGCCTCATTCAATCCAACATTCCCTGTTATGCAACCAAAAAAATCGAGGTTCAAGTTCACGATCCAATTAGAACTTTTGACAATTAATAATAAAAACAAGGGGTAATACATGATATTACATCTCTTGTTTGCACATATTCTCGATTTAGTTTGTATTGTTTACACTGACCCGATTTGTGATCGGTCGAACATGTGGTGCTTGTGCCAGTGTATGGTTGAAAAGATTGATGTTGCGCCATTACCCTTAACTATAGTTATTGGTAAAGCGGTAAGCGATCGATCCAACAATTGGTATCAGAGCCAGGTTGCGTGTTCGATTCCCATGAGTTGCAGAGAGTGCAATTATTGGGGGAGGGATTGTTGGGGTTCAACAATTGCCTCTGCTTTGTGATCGGTCGAACATGTGGTGCTTGTGCCAGTGTATGGTTGAAAAGATTGATGTTGCGCCATTACCCTTAACTATAGTTATTGGTAAAGCGGTAAGCGCTCGATCCAACAGATACTTTATTTATTATCGTGACACTTTTTTGTAAAATTATTTTATTTAAATAATAATATAATATATTATATTCTACATCAAATCATTTTTTCACTCAAACAAAACAAAAGAAAAATCAATAGCATATTGATATACAAAATATATTCCGCAACTTCCGCACAAATAGTACAAAATCATCAAGATTGTCTCTTTGGGATTCAACTGACTTCCCTCTTTGGTCAACACAGCCAATAGGGACTCCAGTAGAGATGAAAGAGAAGAAAAATTAACTTATAACACCTGGCAATTAAAGTTTCCACAAACTATTATTTTTGCACCTGCAATGTTTCTTCTGCTGCCAGATCATTTAAAAGGAGTATTTCTTTAGTAATCCTAAAAAAGACAGCCTTCAGAATCACAATCATACTTTTTTCATAAACTGAAGGAAGCATCAGAGGTTTCCAGATGATGTGTACTTTCTCAATTATGAAAGAAACCTAAATATAATATCAGGCAACCTCTCAGCTATGTAACTTTAGGAAGAAATAAGAGAAGAGAGATAAGCGGGGGATAGAAGCACCATCAACTCTTGACGACACCTGGTCAATAAAAACTCAAATTGTTTTATCTGGTGCGTATTATGAAATCCCTTGGCTCCATCAATGACCTAGAACATCCACGAAGTGGCAGATCAGATAAAAAAGTCTGCCTTTGCAAAGATGCACACAACTAAGCTAATAAATAAAAAAACCAATGCAAGTTTTAATGTTCTTGCAGCTGACCTGCTTTAAGTTATAGAGAATAAGTTGAATTTGTCGCTGTAAAACATCTTCTGCCATGAGTTGAAATCTTGGAGCCAAATCAACAAATACAGCAATTTCCTTCAAAGAACTAGGAAAGTATGGACGATACTGCATAATTAGAGTAAGACAAGAAGTGACTGTATATTACACAAATATGATACTCTAACCGAAAATAATAAAGAATCCTGATGCCACCCCATTCAACTCGAGTTATTTTCAAAATTTCTAAACTATTATAATTTTTTTATCATCCACCAAGCAGAGGTATTTTATTCAGGGATTGGCTGCCAAGAACGAAAAAGATCACAGTGGACTCCTTGCAAACTAATTTACAGAAAGCATGAATCTTACATGTAAAGCCAATCTTCGGGCAAATGACATGACACATATCATCTCTGATAGCACAACAATAAATTTAAAGACAGAATGGAACCAACCTCTTGTTTAAACCATTCAGCATTCTGATATTTGGTCGATCACATCAGTAATATTAAAAAAATGTAATTACAGAATAAACATTGATGCATACCTCGAAAGCAAGGCCAAGAATCTCCTGAGATAGGTAAAGACAGTCATTGTGAATGGGAACAGCAGCCTGATTTATGGAATCAAGCTGCCTTTCAAGCTTCAGATATCCCACCAATAAACAAAAAAAAAGAAAAAAAGAGATCCTGTCATTATTAGATAATTTTTTATAACATTTTAAAATATGATCAAATGGTTTCCATTGTAATTGTCAATGATGGAACAAATATAGCAAACTAGAAATACAAAAATCCCTTGTGCACTAACCTTCACTGGAACAATAGTTTCATACAGAACCAGAGCATTTCTAGCAGTCTGATAAAATTCCAAAGCCACGTTTGGAGGTAACAAGCAAACATTCTGCATAACAAATCTAAATCACAATCACATATTCAGCATACGCGTGTGAGTGTACGCGTCATAGAAAGAAAATAATGCCGAAACTAGACACCCGGGGCTGGGGTCGGGTCCCAAGTGAGAGAGGATACCAGAAAAACACACAGACACACACACAGCACAAGCCTAGGAGATCTAATATTTTCTTGCACCCAGCTGACCTTAAGTGTTTGATGCACAAGATCCATTAGTTCTTTAGCTGCTACAGACACCACACATTTCTCAGATGAGAACAGCAAAACAACATGATTACTGAAATCCCCGGCAATTTCCTCCGTATTCAACCCTGAAAGTCTTGTTATATAGTCCTGTAGGAAAATAAGCTAGTGAGTAAGGAGACGAAATAGAGAGCAAGAAAGATTTCAATTGTCAACTCACTTGAGGAAGGCTGAAATTAGATAGCAAAAGCATGTTTCTAGCCTTGGCCAAAATCTGAACTTTTTTTCTTGATGCAAAGTGGACCTCAATATTGTTGGTAAATTTGCTCAGCTTCTCATCTTTGACATCAGATGGAGATATGAACAGAAGACCTTTAAAGCTGTCTCAAAACCAGTTGTAAGTTTCATAATCTCTTGAAACTCGCCCAGATTGGAGGGGTCATCTGGTGCAACCTGAACTCGAGAAATGTACGTACCATGATTATAGAGTACAACAACAACAACTACTAAATCTTTAATCCCAATGGATTGGGGTCCAATGGATTGGGGTAGGCTAGCCATCATTATATAGTGTATGGAATTAATATCACTCAACGAGAAAATGTTTGTTTTTGTTTAAATGAAAGGAAATTCCATCAGCATAAACAGATTCAAACTTAAATAGTATAGTACAGATAGACCAACATTCATCACATTAGTAGCAAAGGAACACAGTTAAATTAAGCTACAGAGTGATGAAATCAAAACATATTTGAACTTTTCTTTCCCAACAAGATAGCAATCACTTCTGGTCGACAACTTAAGACCATCTTTAGTCTTTGAAGATTCAAACAAAGTGTCTTATTATAGTGAGCAGAGAACCCCATCGATGATACAATTCTAATGTTGGTTGGTTATCAACAATACAGGAGACATAAAATTAATTAAGGTGTGTAGAGAACCACATGGGCATTACAATTCTAAGGTTGGCTGGTTACGAAGCAGATAACCCATGCAAAGATTGAGTACGATATTGAAACTGAAAATAATGGCATTACAAACCAGTACATGATACAAGTAATGATAATAAAAGAGGAATCTCATTCCTAATACATGAAATGAAAAAGAAATACACGACTAAAGTAAATCAAATAACTTGGAGAAATAACCAAGGAAAAGATATCAACCTAAAGACTTCTTATACTAGAACACTGTGACCTTCACAACTATTCTATCACTTAAAATACGAAACTGAAACTATTCTCCTGCAAAGATTGATTATGTTACTAAAAAGGATAATAATGTCAGATACAAACAAGTATACACCACTAGTAATGGTAATAACATAGGTATTTAATTCCTAGATGAAAACAAATCCTATAACAGCGTGGAAAAATAACTGAACCTCTCGACATTCAGGAACAGATATCAACTTCGTAACTTCTAAGACTAAAACTGCCATTTATGTTAAAAAAATAATTATCTTCTGTCCTCAATACAATCCCCTCGGAGTAGAGAGACACCTCTTGAAGGGTTTTAGCATTTTTTAGAAGTTCAAGCGGTTTTTTTCTTCTAATATGGCATTATTTGTTAGCCGTTTGATATAATGAGTGTTTTAAAATTTTAGAAAGTTCATTCTTCTTGACTTAAGCTTGTGATTGGCACTTCCAGAAACAAAGATAAAGTCTTCAGTTTGCTCTGCTCTTCATAATTCCTCCAAATAACTTACTTCTATAAAACAAAATATCCGGAATATTTATAACAAACCTTGGAAAGGAAGTTTGAAATTATCTGATCAGACATCCTTGGCCAGGTCAATCTTCCAAAACAGCGCATCCAAGAACCATTTTGAAAGCACAAGAATTTGTTGATGAATTCAAGGATTTGGACAATGTTAGAGTACATAGATTCACCATCGACCTTAATTCTCTGTGACTGAATGAAGATTGTATGGATGCACCAAACAAAAGTAAGTTTCAAAACTATTAGCATATGTTCCTTTCAACGAAGTATGCCAGTAGCATAAATTAGCATAAATTTCCACAATATCTGTATGCATTACTCATGACTACAAAAATATTGAATATACCTCAGGATTAAAAGAAGGGACCATTTTCAGTACTGCCTCAGGGACTCGGTCCAAATCTTGATCTGTATCTTCTATAAATGAAGGAGTAGCCCTGGCACTCACTACAGGAGTGATAATATGTTTGATAATCAAATCTGCAACTTTTGCGAGGCCATAATCCAGAATGTCAGCAGCCTAAAACAACTTTTGTGCTGACAAATCTCTAATTAAATGCCGATTCGAAAGGAAACTGAGAATGCTTCCAGAATCCAAACGAGGATTCAATTAGAACAAATTTAAAGTAAACTCACATCCATCGCCTTCAAAATAGTATAAATCTCGATCCCGTCAATCCCATTCACAGATGCCCGACTTTTAATATGAACTGTGTTAACTTCCTGCTCAAATCTCACAGCAGTCTCCATAAACCTCAAGAGTAGATCTTGAATCTACACTCAAATCAATTCCCTTAAAGAACAATCTTTATAATTCAATAATTACGATGTATTATTACTCACAATGGTCCCAATATCTAGCACTAGAATTCCGTCAAATTATAAAACGAGTAATGATGTGGAAAGAGAAGTACAACACCTACATCACTAAGTACAATACCCAATCCACTTAGTAAGAAGAGAATCGTAATTAAGTCAGAATTCCGATTTCCGATACTCAGTATCTAATTTGGATTCCCGTAACAAAGTATAAGGCCGTGACAGAACAATCACAAAGACTCTCTCAGTATCTAATTTGGATTCCCGTAACAAAGTATAAGGCCGTGACAGAACAATCACAAAGACTCTCTCAGTATCTAATTTGGATTCCCGTAACAAAGTACACATATTCTCAGTTCTCTGAATTAATCCAAATTTTAATGGAAGAATTTGTAGTTCCAATCCCAAGGCTTCATTTTACTCGTACTAAAAATCCATTTTATTATAAAAGGAAAGGAACGAAACTTTAACCTCTTCAAAACAGTCAGTCCAGTGCTTCCTGAGAATCCCATACACTAAGGGCTCACCTTCGACGACATCGTTTCTACTCACCCCAAGCAACAGTTTCAACTCCCTTAACCCCTCCGCAGCCTCAACCACCCTATTACTTTCGACATTCTTCCGAACAACACCTAACTTTTTGTCCAATTCCAAAACAACCCCTACAAGCTCCAAAATTTCCCGCTTCTCCACCAATTCTCGCCTCTTCTCCACTATCTCTCCAATAATCTTCCTCACATCGGACTCAATTGGTTGATCAGATATAAGATTGAGCAGTGCAATTACTTGAGAAGAGAGATTCTCGGACTTGGAAACGACGTCGGAGCACTGGGAGAAGAGGGAGGCGAAGTCAGCCTGGTGGGAGAGGAGGTAAGATTGAACAGTGGATTTGATTCGGAGTGAGTGGGCATCGAGTCGGGAGATGAGGAGGCGGAGATCAGGCGCCGAAATCGGGGAATTAGGGGAGTCCGATGATGACATAAGATCACGAACGTCGATGGTGTTGTATAGAACATCCATTACGAGAGTCCAACTGTATCAACTGCGTGCAAGCCGACAGCTGATAACGATAAAAATATGTTTCGGGAAGGAGATACGTTTCACATTACAGTAACATCTCCATCCGCCGGACGCGCTGAAGGGAGGAGTCACCGCCGGCGTGTTCTAGACAAAAAGACCGGGATGGATGATAGAATGGTAAACCAAAACAAATAAGCCCCGTTGCAATCCTTTAACGCTAATTAAACAAAGCACTCTATAGATTGCACGCCTATTTATAATACTAGCAGACGGACGCACACGTATTGCGTGTATAACATAATATATAATGCATATGAATTGATACGTGTAATGAAATAAACGTGACATATACATTGATTAATGTTACAATTCAAAAGATGCAACAAAAAACCACAACAAACCATTGGAGGGGGTAGTTTGGTAAATTCAAATTTGTCATACCAAGATGATTAGTATATGTGGCTTATGCATTATAATATAGTAAGATTAGTTTCAAATTTATAATACTAACTAAGTATAATCTCATGAAATCATTTTTAATAAAAAATAATCTAAATTTTTGTTTTTAATCAATTCTAGTCTCGCTTTTATTTTTGATCAAAAGTGGTCTCAAAAAAACTTATATTAAATTATTGATCATTTTTGTTAAAAATAATTTTTATATGACTAAGTTTCAATAACATTTATGTGATACTATTTTTTGCTTAAAAATAATTTATGCATGACTATATTGATTAATACTAAAAAATTATATCAATATTGAAAAAATCTATATTTTATGGGACCATTTTTGATTTTATCATTTATATTTTTTATTTGAAAAGAGTACTATAATGTTATTTTCTTAAAATTAAAAATACACATGTTTTCACACAAAAAATTCAACTTTAAACAAAATAGAATATAACTTTGATAATAACAGCACTTGAATTCATCTTAAATTCAATTAATTAGAATCGATCGAAATAGCATACAGTAAAATTGATGTATTAAAGTGATGTTGTAAAATATATTTAAAATAATTTTGTATCATTATCACAAATATTAAACTTTTTATAATTTAAATAAAAATTGGTAAATAATCAATTATCAACTTTTTTCACACCATAATATTTGAGATATAATAAAATTTATCGGCATATTTGATCTTTAAATATAAAAATATTGTGTTGATAATATTAAATGGATTTGCTAAGAATATCACATATATAATTTACATAAAAGCACATATATAATTTATAATAGTCCATCACTATTAAACTCGGATGGATTAACGTGTGTACATTCTCACAACCCCAAATACCAAAAACTCAAAGTAATAATAATAATAATAATAATAATAATAATAATAATAATCTTCTACACAAATCCTATTAATTAATTATATATCAAGCACAAAATTATTAAACTACATATGTGTAGATATCTCGCAGCACACTGACCGAAACTCTCAAACTCACACTTTTTTATGCTATATAATTAAAAAAAACAAAAAAACAAAAAAACATCAAACCAAGAACTTGTACAAAGCTGTCTTAACCACATGATCGGATACTATTTGGTTTGCTTTCTCGGTAGGATGAAAGGCATCCCAAAATACGTACTTATTTGCATCCCTACATGTAAATGGATTACGTTGATTACATGCATACCCCATCTCAAACATCCCCGTCGCACAACATCCCATTCCCGATACATCGAACCCTGCAAATCATTACACAAACTATATCAGTAACAATGTAAATCGGGTCGACCTCGACCATGGTCGCCGACATGGTCGATGCATGTCACCGTTATCGCGGCGGCAGATGTCGTTCCAATTCTGCGACCGTTTTAGAGAACCGTGAGCTCAAGTGGTTCATTTATTTTTTAGTACTCGAGCTCCATCGATTAGATTATTGTGTCATTCTCGAATAGACTCCGAATAGGTTGGAGAAGACTAGGTCCTTATAAAGTGAGTGAAATCAAAGTGGTAAAACTTACCATATGTGGAAGGTTTTTTAACAATTTGTAGAAGAATGTAATAGGGATTGGAGAAGACAATCTCCACCCCAACAAGTTCCTGGGTTAGTTTCGTCACCAGATCTCTCAACTTGCCATTGAAACTCATGGCCACAATATTGTAGGACTCAACACAATCATTCGTGTTGGCGAAGTTTCGTGCTCGTTCCAATGGCATACAACCCATGGGAGGAAGGCCTCCGAGGGAGATCTTACGAGCTCCGAGGTTGTAAAGGTTGATGGTGAAATTTTTGGCGATCCCAATAAGAAATTCTTGATATTTATCGATGGTGTATTGCGATCGTCTTCTTGGTGGAAATGCGTAGTAATTCTCCAAGAAATCGTTGGTCCCTATACTCATAATATACAGAGCCTCCGTAATGGTTTGATTGGCTTTCTCATCTCCAACATAGGCTCTTAGTTTTGTTTGGTAATCTTTGTAGTATTCCAATTCCTTCCACAAAGGTATCACACCCTGAAAATTTTAATATTCTAGGATTACAATGTTAGCATATAAATGTGCATTGGAGAGTGGAATCGAGCCTGAGTGACTTCCACACGTGTTATCCAGTTGCGCAGGTTGGAATGCGAAAAACAAGATACCTTTAGTTTTAAGCTAGTTTTTATACTGAGAATTAAAAGATTGAACAATATTTGTACTTACTAATACATCAGAAGTTGCAGTATCATATCCAGTCCCTGCTGAAGCAAAAGTGACACCAACAGCAAAATCCGAGATATTATATGCAGGATCCAAGTATGCCGGAACAATGGACTTTAGACCAACCGCCTCGGATATGAAATCAGTCGGAATCCGGCCATTCGAAAACCTGCCAGTGGGTCGTCCACCGATAAAATCACGCCCGTACGGCACGAAATTGCTACGAGCAATCGTCGGGAGCTGGTTATTGTTTCCAGCGTCGACGGAAGAGTCTCCAAACACGATAATTGCTGGGATTTTAGCACTCGTACTATTCTTCACTAGTAAGAACACCCATAGTAATACTATGTATGGTCCCATTACGTTTTTCTCTAGTTCTTCTGTTGTTTTTATTGAATTTATATAGCAAGTTAAGGATGGTGGCAATTAATGTCATCGTTGAGCTGCATTCGTTCCGAATTCAATTGCTTTAAATGTCGCTAAAGTTGGTTCAATTATGTTTATCTCATCGTATAATAGTTGTATTACAAATTCATCAATCTAGTTTAAAAAATTATATATGCTTCCCTCTGTAAAATAGTTGTATTACAATAACACTCCCTTAGTTAGTAAAATATATAAGAAAAATTACAATTACCTCCAATGTGATTTGACATAAAAATACACTGTAGTGGAGATAAATGTAATTGTTCAAACTAGAGTGGACTAAAATAATAACTATGAAAACTAGAGGAGGGTCTATGTGTAAAACAAGGGGGCTTCATCCCCTGTTACAAAATTAATCAAATTTAATATACGTAATCCAAAAATCTTTAATCGGGATCCGATTAGGGCTGCAAAAATCCCCAAAACGCTTTGGTGATTTTATGCAACCAACAAGAAGATGGGTCGTCCACTTGAAATAATTAATGAATTTATATTAAGAAATATTAAATCATACTACCATACTAAAGTTAAGAACGATTCAATCCAGTGACATTACAATTTGTGTCTTTGATGGGCTAAAGAGGCAGATTCTCGGTTCCACTTTCAAATTTTTTGATTACGTATATTATATTTGATTAAGGAACATCCAATGGCAGGAACCAATAATACAATATTTATTGGCTCTCCCCCTTTGATGTCACAAACGCCTATAATTTTCGCTCATTCATCGGCCCTTGCCGCCTTCCTTAACAAACCCTCGAGCCGCACCTTTCTTTTTTGCCATAAAATAATTAGAACTACTTGTTTAATGACTTGGGCCAGATTTCTTTCAGTTTCCGTGTACTTGGGGTAATTTTCATGCAAGCTGTTGGAAAAATAAATGCATACTTCAAGTTCATATGTACTTTCAATATTCATCTTTATTTTTTTACAAATATTTGTACAAAATTTGACAAATGCTAAATAAGATGGACCAAATTTCTAAAATGTGTTGACAATAATTTGAAAATTTTAGTTGATTTGATTTTAATTTATTATTGATTTTCCTGCCAACCAACTACCAACCGAAAAAGTAAGAAGTGATGCAATAATATCAAGGGAGTACTTGCAAGGAAGTTAAGTAGCTAAAGGTGTGAAGTTGACTAAAAGTTTAAAGGTTCAACCAGAATGGAGGTGCTTGTTTTTAAATGTTCTTAAATTTATTCTCTACACTGCAGACTTCTTTACTATACATTTTTGTTTTGTTTTTTGAGACTATATACAGTTTTCATTAATGCTAGCGAGTGTGTTTCCACTTTCCACTTTTAACTTCCTGTTGCCAATGTATATATCTTGTCTTCCTGGCATTTCTCTCCTATGATAACGGATGTCCATTCCCGAGATTTCTGCTTGAATACAATAGCGAAGGATACCACTTCTTATTTATAGAACTCGAAGCTACTAAGACACATCCAAGGGCAGGATCCATTTGTACGTTACTAATGGATCTGTTCCCTTGCATGCACGGTATTGCTCGGGCGAAGGCCTCCTTTATAGCTTCCAGTCCACCTCTCGGGTCAATCTAATTCACTAAAAATTCACTATGACCAGGCTCTCTCTACTGTGAGGATTTTTTATGTATAAATATAGTCCAGTAAAATAAAAATAAAATGAAAATCATAGAGTTGGCTATTTGTGAGAACAATCGATAGAGGTATAAATGGTAAAATTAAAATTTTAAATTTATTACACTGAATATTTGAAATTTTTTAAGGAATCAGAAGCTAGTTTTTACATCATTCATTAGGTTATATTATTTTGGAGGTGAGGCATATGCATACTATTTATTAATTATAGGGGATCCGTAGAGGATTCAATTTTTTTTTTTAAATAAACACCCCAACCAAATTACAAACGTCCATTATTCCTAAAGCAATAAAAAAATATTAAAACACAGAAAAATACATAGAAAACAATTTATTTATAATATGAAAAATATAATATTTATTCAATAAAATTAAATAACTATATGTATTTTATATAACTATTTACTATATAGGAAAAATGGTCTTTCACGCACGCACGCGCGCGCGCGCGCACACACACATATATATATATATATATATATTGATGTGGTGGGGAAATTATACCACATCGAGTAAAATCATTGCCGAACAGAAATGTGCCCGAAGAGGAGGTCTAGTCTTCACCTCGGGAAATTTCTCATATGGCCAATCTTCCTCGGGCATATCCTCCTCAGAAAGATAGAAGTTAGAACCATTCTATGGGCAATTACACAAATCACGGATTTAATTCAATGCTCAGTCAAAGCGGATAATCCAATGCCCATTAATGACCAGAAATTGTTAACGAGCATGCATTAATACTCCACGATAATTACGGAAGTCATGCACGCATTATGGGATTAGGCTCAGATTATGTGCCGTAAATGATGGACCACGATTGGAATATAACCCCAATAAATACCATATCCTGGAGGCATTCAAAAGGGGTTTTTTCTTTCGGTCATCTTCCTAGAAAAAGAGGATAATTTTCATGCACTTCCTCTCTTTATTTTTCCTGTATAAACACTGTAAAACATATCATCGTTTATAGTAGAATTTCATACTGTACTAGGTCTCGTGGTTTTTCCTTCCATTTGAAGGTTTTCCACGTAAAAAAATATGGTGTCTTTCTTTTATTTTCTGCAAATACTTAAATCTATCGAACACGGAAAAAATCGAATCACATCATATATATATATATATATATATATATATATATATATATATATATATATATATATATATATATATGCTCATCAGGGAAGCGGAAACAGTTCCCAATCAGTCTACTCTCTATAATGATTGCACTTCTGTCATAGTTAGGTCCGAGACCAGCGACAAATTCCACAAACTCTATTGGGTCGGCATCCACTCAGGGTAGACGAGCGTACAAGACACACTCGACTCTATGAGCCATCCCGCAATCCCACATTATAGCTAACCAGCAAGCAGCTCGCGTTGTATATATATTATTAAACAACAACTCAAATGTAAGATATTAAAATTTTAGTTGTTGACATGCATAAAATATTGCATTTGAGTTTTCTAAAGAAAATCAAAACTTTATAATTATTTTAAAAGTAATCTTATCTTGTAGGAAAGTAAACAGATATGGTGGAGTGTTATTCTCCCGATGTAATATGCCTACTTAATCTCATCAACAAAATTTGGCTGTTACTTAGTGATATCATCAAAAAGTGTGATTATCTTCAGATATCAATAAAAGTAAGACAATACCTTCATGTTCTTCAATACGAATAGTAACAACGTCAATATCGCTTAAGATCTTCGCCTTAGGGACCTGGAATCACGAAATAAACATGAGAAGGGGCCGTAAGTTTTTCGACGTGTCCCTCCCGACGCTCAAGTCAGGTGTGAGGATACGAGAAAATATGTACTTGTAAAGTAAGTGAGAATTATGAATACCCAAACCTATAGATTGGACCTGGTATTTATAGGCAGAGAATTAAGAGTTACCATGTATCAAGTGTTCCTTCCATATTTATCCAAAGTTTCTCAAGATATGATATGATCTTGTGAATTCAAATCCAGATATTGCTCCACATATCTTGCACTTGCCTGACGTCGTAGACCAGAAGTTCGTATGTATTTAACCTACGTGTTTCAGATATGAGTCAGCTCTTCATATCCATTGATGATTTAGGCGGGAACCAACGACTAACAATTCAAAATTTGAATTCAAAATTCTGACCGTTGGGGCGTCTGTTCGTTCCGAGGCAAATCCTAGCCGCTCAATGAATCAGAGATCAACGAACAGGATTCGAGGAAGCTCTCCTATATATAGACCACGCTCTGGTCCCCCATTCCCTTATTTTGCCACGATTGAAATAGATCGGCTCCGACCTCTTTAACTTGCATCATTCTCCACTTTTTCTTTCTGAAAACTCCTAGGTATGTTACTCTTAGCTGTTTTTTTTATATATTGAGACTGTCTTCTTCCTCTGATAGATTATTTCATTCCCCTCTAACTAACGAGACTCTAAGTGCCGTAAATCAATATGGTTTTTTTTATGCCGAGGGGGTTGCAGACCCCGAGGAAGTTTTCCAAACTAAGGACACCCAGGAAGCTGGGGTCTCGGCCGGGCAGGAACTTTAGCTTGCTAAGGCTAGCCCTCAGCAGAGGTCGGAATCCCCTTCGGGCAATTATCCATGGTACGAACTGTACGTTTCTACCTTGGATGATTCAGATGAGGCCCAAATTAGGAAGCTTAGCCAAGCCCCTGCTGACTAGGAATTCTTGTTTCCTTCTACATCCCAACGGCCAAACCAACCTCCTAAGGGTTATTACACATTTTACCGTAGACAGCTAGAGGGGGGCCTACGTTTTCCTTTACATGAGTTATTTCAAGAGCTCAGTACATTCTATCAACTTAACCTCATCCAATTCTTCCCCAACTCGTATCGTATTTTGTGCAGCCTGATGATTATTTTCATGGCGCTTGGGTTACCTTATGTCAACCCCTCCATCTCTTACTTTTTCCAAATAAAGAGATATGGTGAGGGGCCTTGGTATGTGACCAGCCTATGACCAGCCGACCTTGTTGCGCTTTTGTTGGGGGTATCCTAGTAAAATCAAGGATTTGAAGAATTACTTCTTTTTTGTTAAACCTCCTCAGCCATGGGTATGTTGTACTAACTGGATAGACTATCTTCCGATCCTCCCCTCTCTACCCAAAAATTTCAAAAAGAGCCTCCTCTACTTAGATGTAATGAAAGCTATTGGGGGCCACAGCTTCAATTCATCTAAGCTGTTGGTGGAAATCCTTTGTTTTGTTGGGTTGAGTCCGACTGATATAACTTAAGGGGGAGAGCTGATACTTGTTTTGAGCAAGTTTAAACTTTTAAACTTCCAAGTATTTTTTGCTCAGCATATTATCTTATATAAGATAAGCGGATTGGTGTGGAACCCATTCTTTTTCACTTATGCCTTCCCCTGTGACCCCTTATCTGTTTTGTCATTCCGTGGATAGAGTAATGAGTTCGTTAGTAGAAAAGGCTCTTCAGAGGAAGAAGCAACAGTAAGCCCAGCAATCCCAACCAGCTGAGGGGGTAACTATTGTAGATACGATGGCTGAGAATCCTCCTGCGGCCGAGGAGGTCCCCCTCTCTAGGAAAAAAATGGGCTGAACTAGAGGGTGCTGAAGGGTCATCGACGGTTGATGATCGATTGGTGAGGCAGGTTTGAGTTTGAACTGAACCTTCCAACCCACCCCAGGGGTGAGAAGGGAAGTGAGTCAGCTCGGGTTGAGAGGTATCGCAAGAGGGTGATGGAAGTCTACCGCGGAGGGGTTAGGCTTGTTGGGGAAGGATCGAGCACCGTTGCCTTAGTTGTAGCTCGTGATCTGGCTAATAGCGATGACACTCTTTACATGAGCCAATTGAGCTTGGTTGATCTTGTCACCTAAAAGCCGTCTTACGGAGGTAAGGCGGGGTAAGCACTGTTTTATGTAATACTTTTGTTATTATTATTTCATGGAGTTTTTCTCGTCAAGCCATGCTTTTGATGGGGGAGTTTGCATCTCGAGCTACAATGATCCGAAGTCTTTGAGGCCATACAGGACACACTGGCTAGGGCCAAATCCCTGCATGAGAAGGAAGTGGCTGAGCTTAAAGCTCAGATAGACAAAAAGTCCCTTTTGGAAACTGATGCCCGCTCTTTAATTGAGTCACATAAACACAAGTATGAGACTGGTTTGTGGGAGCTTCGTAACGAGCTAGCCCTGGCCAAAGGGATAGCTGGCTTGTAAGGTCCTTGTATCGTATTATCAGAAATTGTGTTTAACTTCTCAACAATTATGTGATTTATCTTATTTTAATCATATGGTTGAGAATGGACATGAGAAATATTATATTGATAGTAGCTCGACATCATTGTAAATGTGATGTCATGAGATCTGATAATATTAATTAAGTACATTTTGAACATTAATTTGTTAAATAATTATAAATTAATTATTGACAATATAATATAATTAATGAGTGAAAATCGACCTTGTATATGTCAATCGACAGTCGGGTCAGAACATAGTGAATGGACAAATATATTTTTGAATATTCGAATTAACACCAAAATTTTGTTAAAATATTTTAATAAATATAAATTTGTATTAAATCGAAAGATTTAATTTTTGCGATTGAAATAGGGACACGAAGTCAGTTACATGCACCAGTACATCAGTGACACCCCGATGTTAATCATTGGTCGAGAATTAATATATATCAGTGTAAGACGTAAATCACACAGTAAACACATGCAAAAACACACTGAATCATGGACACACACTAAAACGTGCGAAAACATGCACTTCTCGCCGCTACCACCGGCCTCCGTGTACATCTGCTCCCTTCACCGACTTCCGACCACCTCTGTGATGCCCGGGGATTAATGGTGTTAATCCCAGTGTGGTAATAATCCTTAATGGATTTTATTTGTGGCAATTATGAATTAATTACGGTTTTGGGACTCTCGGGGATTTTAAATCCAATTTTTGGAGTCGTTGGATCCAAGGGATGAGATTGTATTCTCATCGTGGTGATAACCTTGGAATTTGGTCTTTGGTGGGATTTGGGGTCCGGAGTACTTTGTACTAGGGCTGGTAATGGGAATTGAGGTTTCAGAGATGTTTTTTTGAAAACAGATGATTTTTAATGTGTCATGATGTATTTATGAAGGGATTGATATTTTTGAGTTTTGGTACTATATATACCAAGTGGACTCGGTATTCCGTCATTTTGGCACGGAACCCTTCCCTCTCTCCTCGCTCAAGCCCTTCCCCCATTTCCTCTCTTCTTCCCTTGGAAGAGAAATCGTTGGTAGCTTGGCTCGGGAGCCGGTTTTCTCGAAGATAATCATGTATTAATCTTCCCCTCGTCATTGTCTTCGATTTTATAGTAGTATTGTTGATTTTGGTTGAGTATTAATGTTAGATTTGGGTTTGTGGATTCTGGGTAAAAAATCTAAAGTGTTGATTTTGGTGTTTTTATTGAGTTTAAATGGTGTATTCGGGGTGTTGAGGAAGTTGGGGGTGTTGGTTTTGAGTTTGGGTGTCAAAAACACCATGGAAACTCAAATTTTTCAGAAAATCGCAGGTGGCGATCGATCGCCGAGGTGTGGCGATCGATCGCGACGTGCAGCTGTATTTTTGAAGGCGATGAACAGTGCTGGCGATCGATTGCGAGGTCTCGGCGATCGATCGCGAGAGGGTTGGCGATCGATCGCGAGGATACACTGATTTAGCCACTGGACTGTGGCGATCGATCGCGATGTAAGTGGCGATCGATCGCCACCCAAAGATTTTTGTGTTTGAAATTTTTTGGAAAATGTCGGGATTTTTGAATGGAGGTTTAAAGGGGCCGTTTCCAGGGCAACGTCTACATTCCAATGGGAATGCTATACTTTTAAAATGGATTGGTTGGAGCCAAAGTTTAAAAAAATGGAATTCTCTGTTGGGTTTTTGGCTATCTTTTAAACTGGCAAAATGGAATATTTTGGGTATTATGCATGCTTAGCCGGGGGGCTTTTATTTTGTCATGGATTGACGATATGTTTGAGGGTTATGAACGTGCTTGGGCACGTGGTTGCATGCTTGTGTTTTTTTGTGAACTATTTATGTGTTAGCACATAATTCATCATGTCGTGGGACTCAGGCGAGGTCAAACTCGAACTCGAACTATGGAATTATAAGGTACGTATGACGTACGAGTATAACCTATTATAATGTTGCACTGTGAAATGCATGGTAGGTGGTAATTGCATTAAATGGGCACTGAAATGCATGGTGTGTAGTATTTACAATAAATGTATAGTGATATGCATGGTAAATGGTAATTGCGTTAAATGGACATACATTGGGAACCATATGGTGCCGCTATTGAGCGAGTAATGATTTGGGATGCTGTCGTCGTTGAGCGACCATCGGTTATGACACCGCTATTGTTGAGCGTGCGCGGGGTTTAGAATGCCGCTATTGTGGAGCGAGCAATGAAATAGGAACATGGAATCATTGGCTAGATATATGTAATATCTACGGTCTCTTATATAATGATTTTTACCATATTGACTATAGAACTGGCATAATAGGAATGGTATTAGTTAATCTATGTGGCGATTAACTGGCTTTGGGAATTTGATGAGTTTGGTTATTTTGAGAACATGGACAATACAGGGGACCCCGGATGAGGATGATGCCATCCAGGGAGTATCATTTAAATTATGGCATTTACATTCTGTAAATTATGAACTGCAATATTATGATTATTGGATTGGTGGTATTGGTATGCTCACCCCGTGTGGGGGCTGTCTCTGTTGGGACAGGTGTTACAGGTGTAGCAACAGCTTTGGAGTTACGCTCGGGCTATTGATTAGAGGTACATCCCGGATCGAGGTACCAGAGCTGGTTGAATAAGTACACAGATCCAGTGTTGAGATCGAACTGTGCTTGAGAGGTGCTTCCAGGATTGAAGTACCAGTCATGGTATCTGGTAGAGTATTTCTACATTAAGTACACGCTTATTCATTGGGTGCTCTCATGTGAGTACTTCCTTACGTGTATATGGAATGTATAAATGGGCATGATTCTCTCTCTTCATTTATGGTTGCATGCAATTAAATACGGAATTGCTAAATGAACTGGGAGTATGTTAGTGTATTATTATTATTAAGGTGCATACTATGGAAAAAGGTTTTGGTTGGGAAGTTGAACATTATGGGGTTCTAATGCAAGAAATTTTATAGATGGGTTACGGTTTTATACTTGCATGTGGTTTCCTTCCTACGATTATATGATTGTATGCATTAATGGTATGGATTAATACACTAATAACGGGTTAAGGGCACAGGGGTCCTTACAACCTCTTGTCGAGATCGACCTACCACCGTGGTCCTAACTCAGAGGCGAATCTTTCCATACCAAGTAATCGAATTTTGGTGTTCGAAAAGTACTTCGATTTTACCTTGGAACGGACGAAATCGCGCAGACTAGGGTTTGAGCACTTTTGGTTCGATTTCTTTGATTCTACGACAAATTGGACGAAGCCATACACCGAATCTATTCTCCTCACCTGGACGAAGGTTTCTACACCAGCCACCGCCTCTACCGCTGCCGGAGGTCGTGGAAGAAATTCGTGTGTGAATTGTGTGCAAATTTGGGTAAAATTTGACGTTCGATTTTTTCTACTTTGCTTCGATAATTACCAGTTAATTTTGACTATAATTGTTGAATTATAATTTGAATTGGTGAAAACTAATTTACCAAATTAATTTGGACCCTCCCATTTAGGATCTAGCTTGCCCACTTGCACTTATTGCACCTTTCTCAGTACTAGGTCTCCGACCTGTAAACTTTTCTGAACAACTCGTCGATTGTACATCTGCGCAATGCGGCTACGATAGGCTTCCATCCTGATGGCGGCAGCTTCCTTTTTTTCTTCAATTAAATCAAGATCAGCAGCTCTTCTCTCCCGGTTCTGCTCATAATAGTAATGCACTCTTGATGATTCGGCTTCTATCTCAGCAGGATGTACTGCCTCATTTTCATAGACCATACTGAATGGTGTTTCACATTTTCCCATCCTTGGTGTAGTTCGGTAGGACCACAGGACGTTGGGTAGTTCTTTCACCCAATTTTCTTTTGCTCTCACAAGCCCTAGCTTTAATGCTCTGCACCAAAGACCTGTTGGTGACCTCTACTTGACCATTTCTTTGAGGGTAAGCAACAGAAGTGAAGGCCTGATGAATCTTTAACTCTTCACACCATGCCCGGAGTAAAGCCCCTTGAAATTCAATAGCCACAATCAAAAACCTCTTTTGAGCTCTGGCTGTTGGAAAGGGTCCTACTATATTAATACTCCATTGATCGAACGGGCATGATGCCACAATTGTTCTCATCATCATGGCAGGTTGATGCTGAATTCTAGAGTGCATCTGACAACTATCACAAGATATAACCACAACTGTAGAGTCTTTCTGAATTGTAGGCCAAAAATATCCAACGAGGAGCACATTTTTTGCTAAGAAATATGCTCCTAGATGATTTTCACAGCACCCCTCATGTATTTCTCTTAGTACATAATCTGATTCTTTTGGTCCAAAACAGCTCAAAAGTGGTCGAGCAAAAGACCTCTTATACAAGATTCCTTCCATGTGTATGAACCTCTGACTCATTTGTTTGAAACTGTAAGCTTTTTTGGATCACTTGGGAGCTTAGGATTGGTAAGATAGTCTACCAAATCTGCTCTCCAATCACTTTCTTCCAGAGATTCAGATGGATGATCTTGATTGAGGGTTAACTCAATTTGAAACACCACGTCTCTATTCTGCCAAGTGTAGGATTATGATAATAACCAAAAAATGAAAATTTGAAAGGAATATAGAGATGCAAAGTTAAGTAAGCATAGAAAGTAACTGCTTTTATATTCTCCTTTCTTGGGATCTGTTTGAACATTACTTCTAGATATTCATCTTTGATTTTATCTATGGTACTGGCATACTGAATTAACTTTTCATTCTTAACCTCGTAGACCTCATTCATTTGTTGAGCTACTAGTTGAGAATCAGAGAAGACATGTATGCGCTTAACTCCAACATTCCGAGCAGCCCTCAAACCGGTCAATACCTTCTCATATTCTGCTTCATTATTGGAGGCTCAAAAGTCCAATCGTACTGCCAGTTGAACCTCATCTCCACTAGGGGATATAAGCACAACCCCAATTCCACTTCCATCATTACAAGAGGAGCCATCCACCAATGTCTTCTGTGGGGTCCTTGTTGGGATATGCCCTAAGACAAGTCATTAGATGATTGTTTAAGACATACAATGTTTATGGTTTTATGAATGGCAATTCATTATTATATATTATTCTTTTAACTGTGCATTGTGAATTAATATATATGTTAATGTCCTTAGAATAATATTGTATTATTCTTAAAGATGTCCCTAGTCAAGTATTATCATGAATTGGGATAATGATAATACGTAGAGACTAGTATATGTTGATCGATGAATTGTTCATTGATATGAGATATCAAATCAACATATGGGTACATGTTAGAGAACGATGTACTGGACAGACCCACCATGAGAATGCAACATGGATAGTTATATGATCGTCATATGCAATTCTCATAGTGATAATAATGTATGTAATCCTTACGACTTGTGATCATCAGAGATCCCAACATAAGGAGTTATGTATCTTGATATCGTCAATCGTTACCCGTAACAGGGTATACTATAAAGGCGACTATTGGATACATTACGAATTATGTAGAGGGATGTTGACTGATCGAGATAGGATTTGTCCCTCCTATAAAACAGGAGATGTGTTTGGCCCTTGATCAAGTGAGAACTAAAATGCATGGCCATGCTCGAATGAGTCGATATGAGATATCGAGCTTATTCGTTTATTCTAGTTCTACTTGGGGATCAAGAAATAAAGATTGAATATACGAGTATGACTATTCCATGACTCGTGTTCAATCTAAACACAAAGGACAAAGGGATTAAGTTACATGATTAATATTATCACAAGTTCTAAAGGTTATGTCGAGTCATTGACATTCTTGTAATTTGGGTAGCATTGATGTGTTGCTAGATACCGCTCAATGCTTGAGACGTAAAATGAGATTTTATGTCACTGCCAACATTACGAGATCCTATCGGGTCGCACAAAAGATTAAATCAATAAGGGAAATTAAATTCATGGGATGAATTAAATAATTAAGAAGAGTCTTAATTAATAATCATGATGATTAATTAAATCATGGGCTTAAGCCCATGAGGCTTTATGAAAGCCTTTAATTAATCATATTTAATATGATTGCAAGGGGTTTTATTGCAAGACAACTTAATAACACTAAACCTACACGTGAAGAAGCTCTCGGCCGTTCTCTCAAGTTTGCTCTCGGATTCATCATTGTCGAAGTGCATCCTTGATTGTTTTCGTGCCATCTTTCGATTGTGAATCGAGTTTGCTTCGTGTATTGGTTCAAGAATAAGTCTAGCAACTTGTTCTTGAATATCCCTTTCGATTTGATCGTGTGGATACCGTAGAGACGAAGGTGAAAACTTTCGTTTGTGACTCGGAGTTCGTTGGACGTGCTGCTCCGTGGAATCTGCTTCAAACACGCTACAAGGGTAAGACTCTTATGTATTCTCTAATCCGATATGAATCCCTATGTATAGATCCGGTGTTAGTAATCCTAAAAATTTTATTCCGCTGCGTTGTATGACATAAGGATTACTTACAGTGGTATCAGAGCCGTGTACAAGGCTCATATCGGATTTATGTGATTAAATTGTGTTAATCATATTAGAGCTTATATTGCATGCTATTTAAAACTGTAATTTCATATATGATATGGATTAAATTGAGTTTGCGAAAATCATCGTATGATATTATATATGATATAATTGACGGATCGAAATATATGATAATTCGTGATCAAAACCGGAACATTGGCTCGTGCATGGCTCACGGCCGACGCCACCTAAGGGCTAGGGTTTCGAACCCTAGTCACCATGGCTCGGCCGCCGTTTGCAAAAGGCTAGGGTTTTGAACCCTAGTCACATAAGCCACTCGGCCGCCGCTTGGGCTAGGGTTTTTCGAACCATTGGCTCGAGATGGTTAAGCCGTCACCGTCATGGACCGTCCATGGTTGGACCGTGGCTTATGGCTCATGAATTACGATGTTTCGAGCAAGTTGGCTCGATGAAAAACGAAGATGGTGCGAGGCGGCTAGGGTTTGGAACCCTAGCGCCGCCGCCGCACGAGCCAAGGCTCGGCCATGGGCTAGGGTTTCGAACCCTAGGCCCATCAATGGTCCAGCCGAGTGTTTGTGGTTCGAACCATGGTGGTTCGTGTCTTAATCGCTTTAGTTCGAGGCATGTGATGTCCCGAGCGTACGATAATTTTTCAAAAATTATTTTACAGTTTTAATTAGAATTAAATTTAAAATGTTTAGAATTTAATTAATTAAATGTTAATGCATGCTTTATGTGTTGTTTGAGCATGGTGCGTGGTTATAGCCCTTTGACCTATTAGATAGGATTTGTGGATGATTGTAATTTATAATACGACCTGCGTGTCGTGCCTTTCTCTATTTTATTCTAAATGTAATCCCTCCCCTATGTTCCCCTCGAATGTGAATCGAGGAATTCTATATCTTGTAAATAGTGTAGTTTATTTTATTGATGGTGATCAATGAAGATGGAGCATCGTGCCGGGATGAGGAGGCCATTCACAAATTGGAGCCAAAGGAAGGTGCTTGTGAAGTTACCTTAGGTTGACTCATAGGATTTTCTCATTGGCTTGAGAAAATCGTTAGTAGGGGCTATAACCATGTCACGTTTAATTATGTATGTTGATGCATGATTTATCTTATGTTTTAGTTTGATAATAGTATTACACATATATGTAGATATGTATACAACTATATGTAGTGGACATATTTTAAATTATCAAACTAATCATGAGATCAATAAATCCCTCTAAAATATTAAGTTTTAGATGCCTTCCAAAATAAAAGTACTCGTCAATAACTTCGATTGTACATGTGTGGGTTTGCCAAAGCAAAGCACCGTGGCAATCTTAGTAAGGCGCGAAAGGATAAAAGTGATATCCGTTATACTTTAATTGGGTACGACTTAACTAGGTTATCTCAATAGGATTGGGAACCTAGAGGCATGGGTTGGATTATAATTCATTTGATGAATTGAACAAAGTGTTGTTCGTCCAACTATCCAAGAATTATATGTGATGTAATTGACAAAGTGTTGTCTACCTAAATAACCGAGTCTTGGGCGATTAGCCAAAGCTAACTCAAGATTAGGCGAAATATGGATCTTGGCCCACTAAAGGTTTCGAGGGTTGATATTTTTCAAACAAAATAGTGGGAGTATCATTTAATATAAGACCATGTTAAATGATTTAAATCATAAACTTATTTTGCATATTTATATTGTAGATATCCATGGCAACTAACAACGTTACTAGCACTTTATCACTGCGATCGGTCCTTGAGAAGGACAAACTAAATGGGACGAATTTCCTAGACTGGCATAGGAACTTGAGGATAGTCCTCAAACAAGAAAAGAAACAATATGTCCTAGAGGAACCCTTACCCGCTGAGGAACCTCCCCTAACGGCTACAAGAACCGAAAAGGATGCTTACAAGAAGCATCAGAGTGACGCACTTGATGTTGGGTGCCTCATGCTTGCCACCATGAACTCTGAGCTTCAGAAGCAACATGAGGAAATGGAGGCGTTCGATATGATCGAACACTTAAAGCAGTTGTACCAACAGCAAGCTAGACAAGAGAGGTATGACGTCTCTAAAGCGTTATTCCAGTGCAGGATGGTAGAAGGAAGCTTAGTTGGAACTCATGTGCTCAAGATGATTGGGTACATTGAGAATCTGGACAAGCTAGGTTTTCCATTGGACCAAGAGTTGGCCACCGATGTGATCTTGCAATCGTTGCCTGAGAGCTTCAGTCAATTTGTAGTAAATTACAATATGACTGACATGGAAAAGACTCTACCACAGTTGCTTGGTATGTTGAGAACATATGAAGCAAATACTAAGAAGACTAAGGCCACAAATGTCCTTATTGTGAATAAGGGCAAAGGAAGGGCCAAAGCAAAAGGCAACAAGAAAGCAAAGAAGGTCTTTGCTAGATCTAAGCCAAAGTCTTCTGCACTGAAGCCAAAGGGAGGGATAGCAAAGGAAGGGAACTGTTTCCATTGCGGTGAGACCGGCCATTGGAAAAGAAACTGCAAAGTATATCTGGAGGATCTAAAGAAAGGAAGTGTGACTTCCGCTTCAGGTATTTTTGTTATAGAAGTCAATTTATCTACTTCTTCATCATGGGTATTAGATACTGGATGTGGATCTCACATTTGTGTAAATGTGCAGGATCTCAAAAGGAGTAGGACATTGGCGAAAGGTGAAGTTGATCTCCGAGTTGGAAATGGAGCAAGAGTTGCTGCATTAGCTATAGGAGATTATCATTTAGCTTTACCTTCTGGTTTATCACTGATTTTAAAAGACTGTTATTTTGTGCCTTCAATTACTAAAAACATTATTTCTATTTCTTGTTTAGACAAGTATGGTTTTTCATTTATAATAAAGGACAATTGTTGTTCTATTTATTTAAATGATATGTTTTATGCTAGTGCACAAATGGTGAATGGTCTTTATGTATTGAATCTTGATATGCCTATCTATAACATAAATACTAAAATGATTAAAAATAATGATTGTAATCCGACTTATCTCTGGCACTGTCGCTTGGGCCACATAAACGAGAACCGCATATCTAAACTTCATAAGGATGGAGTATTAGATTCATTTGATTTTGAATCATATGAAACATGCGAATCTTGTTTAATGGGCAAGATGACAAAAGCCCCTTTCAAGGGACATGTTGAAAGGGCAAATGTTTTATTGGGACTAATACATAGTGATGTATGTGGACCAATAAGTACACAAGCTAGAGGTGGTTTTCAATACTTCGTTACATTTACTGATGACCTCAGTAGATATGGGTATGTGTACCTAATGAAACATAAACATGAAACCTTTGAAAAGTTCAAAGATTTCAAGAATGAAGTACAAAACCAACTTGGCAAAAGTATCAAAATCCTTCGATCAGATCGAGGAGGAGAATACTTAAGCCAAGAGTTTCATGACTATCTAAAGGAGTGTGGGATAGTCCCACAACTCACTCCTCCGTATACTCCACAATGGAATGGTGTATCCGAGAGGAGAAATCGAACCTTGTTAGACATGGTTAGATCAATGATGAGTCATGCAGATCTTCCGATATCGTTTTGGGGACACGCTCTAGAAACAGCGATTTTCTTACTGAACCGTGTTCCATCTAAATCAGTGGAAAAGACACCATATGAGATATGGACTGGGAAACGTCCTAGTATGTCTTTTATGAAGATTTGGGGTTGTGAGGCTTTCGTTAAACGTCACGCCACTAACAAACTTGGACCCAAATCTGATAAGTGTTTATTTGTGGGGTATCCTAAGGAAACGAAAGGATACTATTTCTATTATCCCACCGAGAACAAAGTAGTTGTTGCTCGGACTGGTGTATTTCTTGAAAGAGAATTTATTTCTAGAAAAACCAGTGGGAGAAAAATAGAACTTAGTGAAGTTCAACCACAAGAAAACACTGAACCTGAGATTGAGATGGAAACAGAGCAGGCACCACAAGCTGTTGTGGAAGAAGCACCTGCTCAAGAGACACAAGCCCAGTGTAGGTCTGTAAGAGAACACCGGGAGCCACAGAGATATGGATTTCTTGTGACTCAACAAGGTGACTTACTACTTATTGATGAGGATGAGCCGTCATCTTATCAACAAGCTATATTGGCAATGATTCTGAGAAATGGCAAGAGGCCATGAAATCTGAGATGGAATCCATGTATGCAAACCAAGTATGGACTTTGGTTGATCCACCTGAAGGGGTACGACCCATAGGGTGCAAATGGATTTTCAAGAAAAAGACCGATATGGATGGTAACGTACAAACCTATAAAGGTCGGCTGGTTGCAAAAGGATTCAAACAAATTCATGGTATTGATCATGATGAAACCTTTTCACCAGTGGCCATGGTTAAATCCATAAGGATCTTACTTGCAATAGCTGCATTTCATGATTATGAAATCTGGCAGATGGATGTCAAAACAGCTTTCCTTAATGGAAATCTGCTCGAGGATGTGTACATGACACAGCCCGAGGGTTTTGTCGATCCAAAGGATGCTGGAAAGATATGCAAGCTACAACGATCCATTTATGGATTGAAGCAAGCTTCTCGGAGTTGGAATCTTCGTTTTGATGATGCAATCAAAGAGTTTGGTTTTATCAAAAATGAAGATGAACCTTGTGTCTACAAGAAGGTCAGTGGGAGCGTAATCATTTTCCTAGTGTTGTATGTAGATGACATACTTCTTATTGGAAATGATATCCCTGCCTTGCAATCTGTAAAGATTTGGCTAGGGAACTGCTTTTCGATGAAAGATTTAGGAGAAGCCACCTATGTATTAGGAATCAAGATCTATAGAGATAGATCGAGAAGGCTTCTTGGTCTAAGTCAAAGTACATACATAGACAAGGTGCTTAAAAGGTTTAGCATGCAAGAATCCAAGAAAGGATTCGTGCCTATGACACATGGTATTTATCTCTCGAAGGAACAGTGTCCTTCAACACCAGATGAGAGACAACGCATGAGTAAGATTCCATACGCGTCAGCTATTGGATCTATCATGTATGCCATGATATGTACTCGTCCCGATGTATCGTATGCTTTGAGCATGACGAGCAGATATCAAGTTGATCCAGGTGAAGGTCACTGAATTGCTGTCAAGAACATCCTGAAGTACTTGAGAAGGACTAAGGATACATTCTTGATTTATGGAGGTGAGGAAGAGCTCAATGTAATGGGTTACACTGATGCTAGCTTCCAAACCGACAAAGATGATTTTCGATCGCAATCTGGATATGTGTATTGCCTAAATGGAGGTGCTGTGAGCTGGAAGAGTTCAAAGCAAGAAACAGTAGCCGATTCTACAACGGAAGCTGAGTATATTACTACCTCGGATGCAGCAAAGGAAGCTGTTTGGATGAGGAAGTTCATTTCTGAACTTGGAGTGGTGCCTAGCATTAAAGATCCGATAGAACTCTATTGTGACAACAATGGAGCGATCGCATTGGCTAAGGAACCAAGATCTCACCAAAGATCCAAGCACATACTTAGGCGTTTCCATTTCATTCGAGAAATCGTTGAAAGGGGAGATGTTAAAATATGCAAAGTACCAACAGATGATAATGTATCTGACCCATTGACGAAGCCGCTGTCACAGCAGAAGCATGATCGTCATACTAGATCTCTAGGCATTAGGTATATGTCTGAGTGGTCTTAGTGCAAGTGGGAGATTTGTTGGGATATGCCCTAAGACAAGTCATTAGATGATTGTTTAAGACATACAATGTTTATGGTTTTATGAATGGCAATTCATTATTATATATTATTCTTTTAACTGTGCATTGTGAATTAATATATATGTTAATGTCCTTAGAATAATATTGTATTATTCTTAAAGATGTCCCTAGTCAAGTATTATCATGAATTGGGATAATGATAATACGTAGAGACTAGTATATGTTGATCGATGAATTGTTCATTGATATGAGATATCAAATCAACATATGGGTACATGTTAGAGAACGATGTACTGGACAGACCCACCATGAGAATGCAACATGGATAGTTATATGATCGTCATATGCAATTCTCATAGTGATAATAATGTATGTAATCCTTACGACTTGTGATCATCAGAGATCCCAACATAAGGAGTTATGTATCTTGATATCGTCAAACGTTACCCGTAACAGGGTATACTATAAAGGCGACTATTGGATACATTACGAATTATGTAGAGGGATGTTGACTGATCGAGATAGGATTTGTCCCTCCTATAAAACAGGAGATGTGTTTGGCCCTTGATCAAGTGAGAACTAAAATGCATGGCCATGCTCGAATGAGTCGATATGAGATATCGAGCTTATTCGTTTATTCTAGTTCTACTTGGGGATCAAGAAATAATGATTGAATATACGAGTATGACTATTCCATGACTCGTGTTCAATCTAAACACAAAGGACAAAGGGATTAAGTTACATGATTAATATTATCACAAGTTCTAAAGGTTATGTCGAGTCATTGACATTCTTGTAATTTGGGTAGCATTGATGTGTTGCTAGATACCGCTCAATGCTTGAGACGTAAAATGAGATTTTATGTCACTGCCAACATTACGAGATCCTATCGGGTAGCACAAAAGATTAAATCAATAAGGGAAATTAAATTCATGGGATGAATTAAATAATTAAGAAGAGTCTTAATTAATAATCATGATGATTAATTAAATCATGGGCTTAAGCCCATGAGGCTTTATGAAAGCCTTTAATTAATCATATTTAATATGATTGTAAGGGGTTTTATTGCAAGACAACTTAATAACACTAAACCTACACGTGAAGAAGCTCTCGGCCGTTCTCTCAAGTTTGCTCTCGGCTTCATCATTGTCGAAGTGCATCCTTGATTGTTTTCGTGCCATCTTTTGATGATTAAAAGATAATTTTCAAAAGTACGGTTACCTAAAAACTAAGAATCGCTTCACTCTCATAAGTTTAAATCATCTTAGTTAATCTCGTTAATTAGTTTGATTATAGAATTTGCTTAGTAGTAATCATTCATCCTAAAACCCCCTTGTTACTATTCGTTTTTGGCACGAAATAAATTTACCTTCCCTGTGGGATCGATCTCTACTTCCGCTACTACATATTTTTTGCTATTAACTGAAGAATGGTTAATTTGGGCGTACACGATAAGCGCTACCAAATTTTGGCGCCGCTGCCGGGGAAGGCAACATTTATTTTGTGTCGATTTTTTTTTTATTTTTATCCCGCACGACTACTGAGGTTTGTTAATGAGTACAGGTGGATCGTTCAATCGCGAAAATAACTTTCACTACGATCCTGAGATTGAGAGGACGCTACATCAGAGGAGACGTGACGCACGAAGAATTTTAGAACAAGAAGAGGAGGAAAGGAACAACATGGCTGCAAATCAAAGCTTGAGGCAGCTGGCAAATCCTAACTTGGATCAACAACCGCTCTGCATCAGTTTCCCTGCTCTGGCCAATAACGTAAACTTCGAACTTAAGTCTGGTTTAATTCACTTACTGCCAGCTTTTCATGGTCTTGCAGGTGAAAACCCGCATAAGCATCTGATGGAGTTCCACGTGGTGTGCACTACCATGAAGCCGACCGGAATCACCGAGGATCAAATAAAACTGCGAGCCTTTCCATTCTCGCTAAAGGATGCTGCAAAGGATTGGCTCTTCTACTTACCATCCGGATCGATCACCACGTGGACTGACTTACAAAGAGTATTCCTAGAAAAGTACTTCCCATCTTCATGGGCAACGAACTTGAAGAAAGAGATATATGGTATGAAGCAGCTCTACGATGAATCACTACACGAGTACTGGGATAGATTCAAGAAGTTCTGCGCAAGTTGTCCACAACACCAGATAAGTGAACACCTTCTCATCCAATACTTTTATGAAGGTTTACTTTCTTCTGACAGGAACTTAGTGGATGCGGCAAGCGGAGGAGCATTTATAGATAAAATAGCGGAGGAAGCTAGAAGGTTGATATGGCTAGAAATAGACACATCTATTGCGCTTAATTGTCTACGATTTGGTATATTTTGATGAATAAATTGATACATATGCTACCTAATTGTATATTTGTGTAAATGTAGGAAAATGTGAAGAAATCAAGCTAAAATGATGAAAGAAGGAGTAAAGTTGAAGAAAAGAGGAAAAAACCGGAATCAAAGACGCATGTCGCTCCTTTCTCCTTATATTTATATATGTTCAAGCCAAGTTTTGGAAATGTGGTCCATAGAAAAGTTGTAGATCTTTGAGTTATCTTCGCGTGGACAGCTGATTCATCAAATTCGAAGTTTGTATGAGAAAGTTATGACCAAAATACGAAACTCGCCAGAAAACGTTAAAAATCCGCGATCGATCGGCAAAATCCGCGATCGATCGCCGATACATTCTGCCTGAAAAATAAAGGCTGGCGATCGATCGGGAGCCAGCGCCGATCGATCGCCAGCAGAGTTTTGGAAAGCTTGAATTCTTGATTTCTTTCCTTCCTATATGGATTCTAACCTACCTCCTAGCCTCCCTACATATAGAACTCGAATTTCAGACTTAAAATCATCTAGACAGTTAGGGTAGAATAATTTTAGACTAGTTTTATATTTTCTTTTCAATTTTGTTGAAGAACGTCTACGAAGATCGAAGCGAAGGCGGGATTGACACCTCGACGAGCGGAGATCGGATTAGTTTTCTTTCCCTTGTTTTTATTTATAGTTTTGTTTTAATTATGTGTAGCTAGTCTTAATTCTTGGTTGAGGAAGACAAAACCTTGGATTTATTTATCTTGGGGAGATTCATACGCTTTTGTTTATCGATTTTATTGAATTCATTGTTTTTCTGATTTTGTTGATATGATTGATGTTTGTTTATTGGATTGGCAACCTAGTAACTTGCATATAATCTATTGCTAATTGGATATCAAATAAGAGATTGTTTGAGTAATCTAATTGAAGAAGCAACTAAGATCGATAATTGCCTGCTGTTGGTGTTATTAAATTCTTAGAGAAAACCATTGACTAAATTATATAAATCGCTTGTGTTTATGTTGTTTAGATTCATCGCTCACTGAATGATGTCATGATTTTAATCTTGAATATGCATATAGAGATTGATTGATTGGTGAAAGTTAAATTAAAACGCTTGGACTAATTGACTATGAATAAGGTGATGGGGGAATTAGATTTCCAATTGATGAATATTCAAGTAAAATTGAGTCTTTTGTGAATCGATGAAATAGATGATAATATCCAAGGTAGAGTCGACCGATACCAAGAATCGCTTTCATTAGTTAATCTTTTTTTTTAATTTTCATTAGTATAATTCAACCTCACAACCCCATCCTTTATTATTCTTTTGTTTTGATTTTCATTAACACAAAGATTCACACCTCCTCGTGGGATCGATCCCTACTCACGCTACTACATTATTGTTATCAATCTTGAGGATTGAGTGGGGTTAATTTGGGCGTACACGATAAGCGCACTACCAAATTTTGGCGCCATTGCCTGGGAGGCGTTGTATATTTTTGTGTTAATATTTTCTGTTTTGTTTCTTTCTCTTTCTTTCGCCCCACCGCTACTCTTGTTTGTTCGTGCTTACATGTTGATTTCTTAACAATCAGATCTTATCATGGAGGACTATAGGCGACTAGACGACTTGGAGTATCTTGTGCACCAACTTGGCGTAGGGAGTGGACAAAGTGCATACAACTCAAGTTGGAGTGATCATCCCAATCTCAACTATGACAATCAATGGATGAGCCCACCTCCACCTTACATGCAGTGCTATCTACCGCCATACATACCACAATATTCGCCATGGCCTTACCCCTGGTGAGTCTTTAGAGAATCTTGTTTTAACACTTAATGACAATACTTTGCAATTTCAACAGGAATTCAAGGCTAGCACCCAGAATTTGGGTAACCAAATCAAGCAACTTATTAAATCAGCCGATCAGATAGCAGCACAACCCACCGACTTTATACCCTCCCGGACGATGGAGGCACCACGATAGAACATGGTTGCAATCGCCTCAAGGAGTGACGAAGAGGTAGGAACCCCGGGGGAGGTGGTACTGATGCCACCCAAGCTAGAAGAGGAGACACATGTGCCACTAGAAGAAGAGGAGCTTGCACATCATGCATCTCCACAAGGTATGTCTCCAACAACCCCCTATGATGAATATGATCATGAACCCTTTGAAGAGAAAAAGGAACCGAAGGTCGAATACTGTGATGAAATGGACATGTTTGACGATTTTTTCTCTGATGATGAGGAGAAGGAAACCCCTACAAAATGCACGGATCCTGGTATGTTCACTGTCCCATGCATGATTGGAAATAATAGAATTGATAAGGCCATGCTAGACTTAGGAGCAGCAATAAATGTTATGCCTTATTTAATCTACACCTCTTTAGACCTAGGACCTCTTAAAAAATCTGAAATTGCTATTCAATTAGCAAATAGGTATACTGTGCATCCTAGGGGAATACTTGAGGATGTTCTAGTGAAAGTCGATAAATTGGTCTTTCCTGCTGATTTCTACGTACTTGACATTGAAAATGATAATAAAAGCAGCCATATTCTGTTAGAGAGACCATTTTTTAAAACTTCCAAGTGCATAATAGATGTAAGTGGTGGTGCTTTTACTATGGGGTTTAATGGTGAGGTAGCTAAGTTCAATACTCATGATCCCGTTCATCCTACTACTGATTATACTATTGGCATCACACATCACGTATCACTAGAAAAATCACATACTGTCACTGAGCATGAACATGGGATAACTACTGATCGGCCTGTTGACGAAGGAGGTATGGGAGAAATTTTGACTGACACTTCATGTATTACTACTGCTTTACCAAATTCTCCTTTTAAAAATCTCAATTTTGAATTGCAGGTACCTGATGTTGAGCTGAAACTTCCTCCTGAACCTCACGATACATCAATAGAAAACGAGGGGATGCGAAAAGGGTTGAGGACCTCCAAGAAGTATAAGGCGAATAGGCATCGCCTTCGAGCTGTCAGAAGGATACTGAGGTGGGAAAAGGTGGCATTGGACACCAAACATGACCCACCATGAGCACGAGCATTGGAGTCGGGCCACCGACGTTAAACAGAGGCGCTGCTTGGGAGGCAACCCAAGGGGAGTTAGTTTCCCTTTCTTTTTATTTTTTATTGCTTTATTAGTTAGACTTTTCTCGTTACTTGTATTTTTGCCTTACATTGGGGACAATGTAAGATTTAAGTATGGGGGAGAGATTAGTGGTGTGTTATTGCTTTTCTATTACAAAAATACAAAAAAATCGAAAAAATTGAAAATTTTGAGCTCATAGTTAGTAATGAACACATGCTTAGAATCACTAGCCCATGATGAAACCTAATTAATGGCATGCATGTTTTTGAACATAGGTGAATTGTTAACCTTGGAACACTTTGAACTCTAATGCAAAGTGTACTTTAACATAGTAGTTGAATATTTTGAGCACATTATTGTCATGACTTGTGAAGTGTGCATAGCTTAGTGAAGATTGTGTGAACTTTGTGATAGTCTTAAGAAGTCTCTAATACATGCTAGAACTTAACTACATGCTCTTTGAGGCGTATGTCTAGACTACTTGCAAACATGAAAGTAATATAGGCAATCTTTGATGCGTTTGAGCCTTTCAAGCCTACCATGTAAAGAAAATCAATCACTAGTACCCTTTTGAGCCTTAATGCAAAAGAATGGTTGTATGCTAAGCATACAAAAAAACCCCATTCGACATTCTTTGATTAACTTATCATCCTTCCCTAATAAGCCTAAATATAATTTTAATCCATACCTTTGGGAGTATGATGCGTTTCATTCACATGCACTTATGTTATCAATGATTCAATGTTCTGTGAGCTTTATTGTCAAAAGAATGAAATGCATGAAAGAAAAGGGGATGCCTTGAAAAGAATTAAAACACATATGACTCCAAGGGGAGCCAAGGCACAAAAGAGAAAAAAAATGATTAAAGTTTACATTGCAAACAAATCATGCAAGAAGAGAAGCTAATTATTGTGCATATCAACATACTCTCTTGTTTTGATGCATCTTTTCCCTTTCTTTCATAAGCCAATACCTAGGCCAAGCTACAAGCTAATAAAGACCTACTTGATTTGTGTTTGCAAGTGGCTAAGATAGTGGAGAAGAGGGTGCAAGTGAGCTTATACTTGTGTAGGTGTACAACTTGAACTATTGTAGGTTTACATTTGTTGGATCTATAATTTGCATATGACATTTGTTTATGACCACACACGCACGTTCACTGCTTTGATGGGTATGAAATGTTTAGGGATTGAACTTGTTCCACTGTTAACTTTTCGCCGCCTTTCATTACTATACATGTTTAAAATTATTGAGTCATTAAAGTGAGAACAAGTTAGTTTGTTATGAACCTATGAGCCAAAATAAAAAAAGTGTAGTTTTGTCTGATTTACTCGAGGTCGAGTAAAGATTAAGTATGGGGGTGTTTGATATGGCTAGAAATAGACACATCTATTGCGCTTAATTGTCTACGATTTGGTATATTTTGATGAATAAATTGATACATATGCTACCTAATCGTATATTTGTGTAAATGTAGGAAAATGTGAAGAAATCAAGCTAAAATGATGAAAGAAGGAGTAAAGTTGAAGAAAAGAGGAAAAAAACCGGAATCAAAGACACATGTTGCTCCTTTCTCCTCATATTTATATATGTTCAAGCCAAGTTTTGGAAATGTGGTCCATAGAAAAGTTGTAGATCTTTGAGTTATCTTCGCGTGGACAGCTGATTCGTCAAATTCGAAGTTTGTATGAGAAAGTTATGGCCAAAATACGAAACTCGCCAGAAAACGTTAAAAATCCGCGATCGATCGGCAAAATCCGCGATCGATCGCCGATACATTCTGCCTGAAAAATAAAATCTGGCGATCGATCGGGAGCCAGCGCCGATCGATCGCCAGCAGAGTTTTGGAAAGCTTGAATTCTTGATTTCTTTCCTTCCTATATGGATTCTAACCTACCTCCTAGCCTCCCTACATATAGAACTCGAATTTCAGACTTAAAATCATCTAGATAGTTAGGGTATAATAATTTTAGACTAGTTTTATATTTTCTTTTCAATTTTGTTGAAGAACGTCTACGAAGATCGAAGCGAAGGCGGGATTGACACCTCGACGAGCGGAGATCGGATTAGTTTTCTTTCCCTTGTTTTTATTTATAGTTTTGTTTTAATTATGTGTAGCTAGTCTTAATTCTTGGTTGAGGAAGACAAAACCTTGGATTTATTTATCTTGGGGAGATTCATATGCTTTTGTTTATCGATTTTATTGAATTCATTGTTTTTCTGATTTTGTTGATATGATTGATGTTTGTTTATTGGATTGGCAACCTAGTAACTTGCATATAATCTATTGCTAATTGGATATCAAATAAGAGATTGTTTGAGTAATCTAATTGAAGAAGCAACTAAGATCGATAATTGCCTGCTGTTGGTGTTATTAAATTCTTAGAGAAAACCATTGACTAAATTATATAAACCGCTTGTGTTTATGTTGTTTAGATTCATCGCTCACTAGTTTTGAATGATGTCATGATTTTAATCTTGAATATGCATATAGAGATTGATTGATTGGTGAAAGTTAAATTAGAACACTTGGACTAATTGACTATGAATAAGGTGAGGGAGGAATTAGATTTCCAATTGATGAATATTCAAGTAAAATTGAGTCTTTTGTGAATCGATGAAATAGATGATAATATCCAAGGTAGAGTCGACCGATACCAAGAATCGCTTTCATTAGTTAATCTTTGTTTTTAATTTTCATTAGTATAATTCAACCTCACAACCCCATCCTTTATTATTCTTTTGTTTTGATTTTCATTAACACAAAGATTCACACCTCCTCGTGGGATCGATCCCTACTCACGCTACTACATTATTGTTATCAATCTTGAGGATTGAGTGGGGTTAATTTGGGCGTACACGATAAGCGCTACCAAAGGTTGATAGCTAACATGACGGCCAACTCCCAACAATTCGGATCTGTGTGCCATGGACAACAGCAAAGAAAAGAGGTAAACGTATCAAACTTAGAACAACAACTGATAGACCTCACTTTTCTTGTGCATGGTATGGCAGGTGGAAATGTAGGAAAGACAAAGCCGTGTGGAATCTGTCTGGCTGCGAACCATTCCACAGACGCATGCCCCTCACTACAAGAGACAACCACGGAGAACGTGAATGCTACGGGAGGATTCCCTGGCCCCCCACAAAGGAGTTATGACCATCCACCAAACAACTACAATCAAGGGTGGAGAGATCATCCGAACCAAGGCTATGGTAACCAACAGATGAACCAACCTCCACCTTACAGACCGCCATATCAGAGACCTCCACCACCTCCAGTGCAGCCTCCTTCTGACAGGTTAGAACATAGCATTAAAATTATTGCTGAAAATAGCTTACAATTTCAACAGGAGACGAGGGCAAGCATCCAGAGCTTGACGACGCAGATGAGACAATTGGCAACTTCAATCAGCAAGATCGAAGCAAGGATTTCAAATGGACTGCCGTCACAACCAGAGATGAACCCCCGGGAAAATGTGAGTGCTATCACAGTGAATGTGAATGAAGATGCAACTGAAGAGAAGGTGGTACTGACACCACCCCAGAAAGAAGAGATGACGGAGACAGAGACAGACGTTGAAGAGCCAATGCAAGAGGAGGAACCACGAGGTAAGTACCCCAAACTTTCTGAATATAAAGAACCACCCCCTTTCCCCCAAGCATTGAAGGACAATAGGAAAGGTGCCGGACTCAAAGGCCTCTACCAGATGAGTCCACGCTGCAAAGAGCGAACCCCATTACACAAAGGGCAGCCCAAGGTCGAGCTCAATGAAAATGTTTCGGCAGACAACCAAAGAAGTATCCCCATTAAATGCAAGGATCCAGGTATGTTCTTTATCCCATGTGAGATTAGGTCTATGAGGATTGAGAAGGCTATGCTCGATTTAGGATCGTCCATAAATGTCATGCCTTACTCAATGTACTCTCAACTGAAAATGGGACCTTTAAAAAGGAATAGCGCAGTTATTCACTTAGCTGATAAATCCACGGTCATACCTAAGGGGATAGTAGAGGACGTAGTTGTGCATGTAAAGAACTTGGTCTTCACAGCCGATTTCTACGTCTTAGACATGGGAATTGGTGATCCTTCTAGTCTAATTATTTTAGGAAGACCATTCTTGAAATCATCAAACTCAGTAATCAATATGAATAGCGGTTTGATAACCATGGAGTCTAATGGTGAAATTGAAAAATTCAACATGTATGAACCCATTAAACCTCTTGAGCATTCTAGTTACGCTATTGATGTACATGATGACTATGATTCTGATTTTGATAATGATGAGTTGTGGGAAATGGGAAAGGCTACTGATGGCCTTGACGAGAAGAAAGGTATGGATTCTAACTTAGTGCATACTGTTCATATGATTGCTACTCTGTCTACTCACGATACTTCTGATCCTCTTATGTCTCACTTGCAGGATCGTACCGTTGGAAAGAAGCACCCTCCGGATCGACCATGTCAATCACGTGCCGAAGGAGTAAGGACTGAGGACGACCACTCAAAGGGCAACAAGCCAAAATACCGAGGAGTGAAGAAGATATTGAGGTGGTTAAGGAAGGATAGAGCAACACTGCATCAACCACCTTGATAGAGGACTGGCGTCGGGCCACCGACGTTAAACAGAGGCGCTGCTTGGGAGGCAACCCAAGAGGAGTTAGTTTCCCTTTTACCTTTTTCGTTTTATTGCTTTTTAGTTTCACCTTTCCTCTTTTCTTCTCTTTTTGCCTTACATTGGGGACAATGTAAGATTTAAGTATGGGGGAGGGATTAGTGGCTTGTGATTGTTTTTCTTATTACAAAATACAAAAAATCGAAAAATTTAAAATTTTGAGCTCATAGTTAGTAATGAACACATGCTTAGAGTCACTAGCCCATGATGAAACCTAATTAATATCATGCATGCTTTTGAACATAGGTGAATTGTTAACTTTGAAACACTTTGAACTCTAATGCAAGGTTTACCTTAACTTAGTAGTGAAAATTTTGAGCACATTATTGTCATGGCTTGTGAAGTATGCATAACCTAGTGAAGATTGTGTAAACTTTGTGATAGTCTTAAGAAATCTCTAATACATGCTAGAACTTAACTACATGCTCTTTGAGGCGTATGTCTAGACTACTTGCAAACATGAAAGTGATATAGGCAATCTTTGATGCGTTTGAGCCTTTCAAGCCTACCATGTAAACAAAATCAATCTCTAGTACCATTTTTGAGCCTTAATGTAAAAGAATGGTAGTGTGCTAAGCATACTAAAGACCCCCATTCAACATTCCTTGACTAGCTTATCATCCTACCCTTTTAGCCTAAATGTGATTTTAATCCATACATTTTAAGGGAGTATGATGTATTTCATTCGAATGCACTTGGGAATCATTGAAGTATATTTATGAACTTTATTGTCAAAAGAATGAAATACATGAAAGAAAAGGAATGCCTTGAACAAATTGATAAAAATATGACTCCAAGGGGAGCCAAGGCACAAAAGAAGAAAAGTGTTGAAATAAACCTTGTGAAAAAGAACAAAGTTGAAAAATTCATGCAAGAAGAGAAGTTTTAGTGTGCATTTCATCATACTCTCTTGTTTGAATATCCTTACCCTTTCTTTCATAAGCCAATACCTAGGCCAAGCTACAAGCTAATAAAGACCTACTTGATTTGTGTTTGCAAAGTGGCTAAGATAGTGGAGAAGAGTGTGCAAGTAAGCTTATACTTGTGTTAGTGTATGGCTTGAACTATTGTGGATTTGCATCTTTTGGATCTATAATTTGTATGCAACACTTGTTTATGACCACACACACACGTTCACTACTTTGTTGGGTATAAAATGTTTAGGGATTGAACTTGTTCCATTATTAAATTTTCACCGCCTTTCTTTATTATGCATGTTAAAATTGTTGAGGCATTAAAGTGAGGACAAGTTGCTTTGTTATGATACTATGAGCCAACCAAAAATATTGTAGTTTTTAGTTGTTTACTCGAGGTCGAGTAAAAGAGTAAGCATGGGGGAGTTTGATGTGACTAGAAATAGACACATCTTTAGTGCCTAATTGTCTACGATTTGGTAGGTTTTGATAGATAATTTGATACGTATGCTACATAATCGTATATTTGTGTAATTGTAGGTACAATCGAAGAAAACGAGCTAAAAACGATGTGTAAAGACCAAGGATAGACATGGACATGACAAGGACTCAAAGTTGATCAAGAAAAGGGCAAAAATGTAATTTTGGAGGTGGCAATCGATCGCCCGGAAGAGGAAATCGATCGCCTATGGACAGAAACTTTTACAACAAAATTTACGGGTCAACGATCGATCGCGAATGTCAGGCGATCGATCGCCAAAGTCTACTGGAGCTCAGCGATCGATCGCGATAAAGTGGCGATCGATCGCCTCAAGAAATTCGCTGAAAAAAATATAACTAGCGATCGATCGCCACACATCAGGCGATCGATCGCCGCAGAGTCCGGAAAATAGGAAATTGAGTCTTTTACCATGTTTAAAAGATTGTATCCCATTTTTATCACTCATATACCCTAAAACTCGAGACTAAGCCTCATTAGCAGCAGTTTTTGATAATATTTCGAATTCTTAGAATAATTTGAGATTTTTAGATTAATTTTCTTTCAAGTTTTCTTCAAGAACAACGAAGAACGGAACCGGAATCGACAAGCCGGAATCGTGATTTATCTTAGTAACTTTCTTTCTTTTATTTATTTAATGTTTTCCATCGAATTTTTATTGTTTTTAGATTTAATTATACCTAGGCTAAAACCCTTCGATTCTTGGTTGAAGGGATACCTACTTTTGGATTTGAATCTTTTATGAGAATTCGGTTTGATTGTTGAATTAGATTTCGATTTCAATTTGTTTCTCAGATTTCGAATTCCATGATTGTTGTGTTTGTGTATTAGACCGATCACCTAATATTCAATTACATAATCGATAGTTTGTTGAGAAACAACTAAGATTAATAATTAACCGGCAGTAGGTGTTATTGAATCTTAGGAGAAACGGTTGAGTAATCAATTTTAACGGCTGTAGTTTTCATTGATTAGATTTATCGAACTCATTAATTTTGAAAACTATCATTGATTTAATCATTAACGGCTTGTAGTGGTGATTAGAGATTTGGTAAGGGTTGAATTGAATGTTGTTTTCTCTTTAACTACGAATAAGATGAGTAGGAATTAAATTTCCAATCGATAGATAATCGAAAGAATTCGAATGTTTTGATTTGATGATTAAAAGATAATTTTCCAAAAGTACGGTTACCTGAAAACCAAGAATCGCTTCACTCTCATAAGTTTAAATCATCTTAGTTAATCTCGTTAATTAGTTTGATTATAGAATTTGCTTAGTAGTAATCATTCATCCTAAAACCCCCTTGTTACTATTCGTTTTTGGCACGAAATAAATTTACCTTCCCTGTGGGATCGATCTCTACTTCCGCTACTACATATTTTTGCTATTAACTGAAGAAGGGTTAATTTGGGCAGTACACGATAAGCGCTACCAGCTGGATCGCCCCAGGCGATGGCAGCCAGAAGCGACATCGCCCCGCACATAAACTGAAGCGACGCCGAGGCATGCGCGGGCATGCGCGCAGGGGGAGATCGCCCGAGGCGATGGCATTGAACGCCTGAGGTGATGGCACGAACGCCTGAGGCGATGGATGGTTCGTTTGAGGCGATGAAGTTTTTGGACATGCTGAGGCTACGACCTTGATTTTTTCTCTGGATCGCCTGAGGCGATCGACTCATCACCTGAGGCGATGTGCGTGATTTGGTGACCGTTGGGGCGCGGCGATGGTGATCGCCCGAGGCGATGTCCGAGGCGATCGAGGAGTGATTTCAGCCTTTTGTGTAGCAACGGCTAGTAGGAGCCTAGGGGGCCTCCTACACTATAAATATTGATGCTTTGGAGCATTTTGAAGCTAAGAAACAAGTCTACAAACTTCTACAAAGCCTTGATCATTTTGAATTCATATTGCATTGCAATCTCCATACATTGTTGTTGTATTGGAGCTTGTAATTCTTTTCTTTGTTAGAGTCTTGTGTTTCTTTGTGTGAGTACACCGTGAAGGTGTTTGTTGGTTTTATTGTAAAGGTCCTCCAACACCAAAGCAAGTTGGAAAATTGTAAAGTCGACAATAAGTGAAGTTGGTGCATGTGTTGTGGCTATCCTTGGAGCCCTTAAGGTCAAGAAGACTCGTGAAGAGTGTTGGTAGCTCGGGAAGAGCTTTGTGTACTCGGGAAGAGTATTGTGCTCGGGAAGAGCTTGTGTACTCGGGAAGAGTAGTGTGCTCGGGAAGAGCTTTGTAAACTCGGGAAGAGTTGTTGTGTGGCTAACTTGGAGCCCTCAAGGCCAAGACCAATTGTTCTAGTGGAACCTCGGTAGGAGGTTATCTAACCGGGAAGAGGAGACGTAGGCGATTCATCGCCGAACTTCTATAACAAATCCTTGTCTCTTTTATTGCTTTAATTCCTTTACGCATTTATTTATTTTGTTCTTTTTATTTATCGATTGACTCAAGGCTTCCGCAAGCGCAAAACTCTTTTATTTTTCAAACTCATTTTAAAATGCTAAAGTAGCCAAGGAATCTCATTCACCCCCCTCTTCGATTCCAACAAGTGGTATCAGAGCCAATTGATTTTTGTTTTTAAATCAAATCTTTTATATGGCTAATCTAGCAAATGAGTTTGCTCAAGGTCAATCGATAAATAGACCTCCGCTCTTCACGGGTGATAACTATGGGTATTGGAAAAATAGAATTTCTATATACATCCAATCCGTAGATTATGACCTTTGGACGATCATAGTGAAAGGTCCACATATTCCTTTAAAGGAAGTTGGGGGAATTAGTGTTCCCAAAGATATGGATGATTTCACTAGAGCGGACATGATTTTAATCTCACAAAATGCTAAAGCTATTAATATTTGCATTGTGCTTTAGATATGAAGGAGTACAACAGGATCTCGATGTGCTCAACTGCTAAGGAGATATGGGAGCAAATTTGTCATGAAGGAACCAACCAAGTGAAGGAGACCAAGATTGACCTCCTACAACTCAAATATGAGACATTTGAGATGGAGTCCTGGAGAAGAGGTGGATTCTATGTTTAGGAGGCTCACCCTAATTATCAATGAGCTTGCCCAACTTGGAGAGAAGTACCCTCCAAAGCAAATTTGGAGGAGAGCACTAAGAGCATTGCCTAAGGAATGGGACGCAAAAAGAACCGCCATCATTGAGTCAAACAAAGGAGAAAATGCTTCCTATGATCTTGATGAGCTCCATGGCACTTTGGTGACTCATGAGCTTTAAGTGTCGACAAGAAGAGAAATAAAGGAGGAGGATAGATCCAAAAGAAATGGGATTGCCTTGGTTGGAAGGAAAGATCACTCCGAGGATGAAGAAGATGATGATGATGAAGAGATGATCTTGTTCACTATGAAGTTCAAGAAGCTCTTCAACAAACATAACAAGACATAGGCCTCTAGTGCTACCAAACAAGAATCCAAAAATGAGGTAACTTGTTATAATTGTCAAGAAAAAGGTCATTACGCTAATAAATGTTCTAGGGAGAAGAATGAGGACAAAGGGAAGAAGAATGTGTTTATAGCCACATGGAGTGATAGCGACTCCGATGAAGAAGAAACCAACATTTGTCTCATGGCAAAAGATGACATAGATGAAGGAGATGAAAGCGACAATGAGGTACCTTCATTTGATGAACTTTTAGATTCTTATCATGAGCTTATAGATGTACTTGGCAAAACCAAGATGAGTAACAAATTACTCAAACTTGAGATTGCTAAGAAAGATGAAGAAAATAATTCATTGAAAAATGAATTAAATTCTTTAAAGATATCTTTTTGCAAATATAGTGAAAGTAGTCAAAAGATGAGTGAATTGATTGGCTTACAACGTTGTAGCTTTGACAAAGCCGGGTTAGGCTACTCAAGCAAATCAAAAACTTTTTCTAGCTTATTGGCCAAAGCAAAGCATGATCCTCCTACTTGTAACTATTGTTGTAAAAATGGTCATACCAAGAACAAATGTAGATTTGCTAGAATCCAATACCAACCTAACAAGAGGTGGAAATGGATTCCAAAGGTGCCATTGAAAGCTAACCATCAAGGACCCAAAAATCAAATGGGTACCAAAGATTCTCCTATTGCAAATTTATTTTGTAGGAACCACAATGGGATGGAGGATGAAGGCACAAGCAACTCAAATGAGGAGTTTGTATTATTCACTACTATAGAAGAAGCGCGAGGCGTTGGACCAATGATAAGAACGAACTCTTGTCATCAAGGGTAAAATTTACTTTATACATTTTAAAAGAGCAATTCAAAATTTAATTGGCACAAATTAATTGTGACCAATAATATTGAAGCTCAATATTCATTGGAGTAAAATGCATAACCCCTTAGCATATGCACATATAAATTGTTTAATGCTTGATGTATGCTTATCTTTTTATAGTAAGTATCTTGATATGCCTTGCATTCAAATTTGATTTTGCTATGTGAAAATGTGCAATTATATGTTTTGTTATCTAATGATGCTTGAGGATTATATTGTTTATTGGGCATAGGTGCATGGAATCTTGGTGGAACATATGCATAGTTTGCAATGTTTAAGATTCATTATTGTTTGCCTTAAACGCATGTTTGTATTCCTCTATATGATTTAATCTTATGCTTGATGAGGAACATATGTGTAAGTTGATAAAATATGGCTATGTGTCAACATATTTATGCAATGTTTATTTAAATTTTATGCTTTTTGATTATCACAAAAAGTGAGAGAATTTTGTGATAAACTTGAACCATAATACATGCATAGTTTAAGGGGGAGAGCTTGTATATGCATGGTTTGAGGGGGAGAGTTATTTGTTTAATAAACTTGAACCTTAATACATGCATAGTTTAAGGGGGAGAGCTTGTATATGCATGGTTTGAGGGGGAGAGTTATTTGTTTAATGCTTTACTTGTTTAACTTGTATGTGTTATGCAATTGTTAAGGGGGAGTCATTTTTACTCACATTTCATGCATATTACTTATTCAAGTTTATCAAGTTTTGTGATCATCAAAAAGGGGGAGATTGTTGAGCCTTAAACGCATGGTTGCGTTTAATGCGTTAATTTATCCCCGGTTTATCTTTGAGTTTTGATGATCAACAAAACTTGTGTTTGTTGTACTAATACATCTACTTAGTGTGCAGATGAAGTGATGAAAAGTGGATTGGAATGAAGAAAATCGATTGTGCATGTTGTGGGCTGGATCGCCCCAGGCGATGGCAGCCAGAAGCGACATCGCCCCGCACATCGACTAAAGCGCCGCCGAGGCATGCGCGGGCATGCGCGCAGGAGGAGATTGCCCGAGGCGATGGCATTGAATGCCTGAGGCGATGGCACGAACGCCTGAGGCGATGGATGGTTCGTTTGAGGCGATGAAGTTTTTGGACATGCTGAGGCTACGGCCTTGATTTTTGCTCTGGATCGCCTGAGGCGATCGACTCATCGCCTGAGGCGATGTGCGTGATTTGGTGACCGTTGGGGCGCGGCGATGGTGATCGTCCGAGGCGATGTCCGAGGCGATCGAGGAGTGATTTCAGCCTTTTGTATAGCAACGGCTAGTAGGAGCCTATGGGGCCTCCTACACTATAAATATTGATGCTTTGGAGCATTTTGAAGCTAAGAAACAAGTCTACAAACTTCTACAAAGCCTTGATCATTTTGAATTCATATTGCATTGCAATCTCCATACATTGTTGTTGTATTGGAGCTTGTAATTCTTTTCTTTGTTAGAGTATTGTGTTTCTTCGTGTGAGTACACCGTGAAGGTGTTTGTTGGTTTTATTGTAAAGGTCCTCCAACACCAAAGCAAGTTGGAAAATTGTAAAGTCGCCAACAAGTGAAGTTGGTGCATGTGTTGTGGCTATCCTTGGAGCCCTTAAGGCCAGGAAGACTCGTGAAGAGTGTTGGTAGCTCGGGAAGAACTTTGTGTACTCGGGAGATGCTCGGGAAGAGCTTGTGTACTCGGGAAGTAAATTGGCTTTTAGGTCGACTAATCTCGTCGGCCCTACCAGCAGGTCTTTTATTGCCCACCTCTACCCTCTCTTTCTTTTCTGATGGCCTTAGATCGGCCCTTTTCAGTCTCTGAGCATCTTCAAGATTGAAATATTTTTCAGCTCGCCCCAGAAGTTCATCATAACTGCAAGGGGGTTTCTTCAACAGTGACTTGAAAAATTCCCTTGCTTTAAGCCCTTGTGTAAGGCATTAATAAGGACATCGACTTTTGCAAGTGGGGACCTCAAGGCCGCCCCATTGAAATGTTGTACGAACTCTCTCAATGATTCTTGTTCATTATGTTTGGTAATGAACAAACTCAAAGAAGTTTTTGCTACCTCTTGTTGCTGGCGAACTGGTTTAGAAAGGCCGAACTAAATTCCTCAAAGGAATGAATAGTGTTTGGTGTAAGCAAAATTAAACCACTGTTGTGCCAATCTGACAAGGGTGGTAAGGAAAACACGGCATTTGATCCCATCAAAATATCTAAGAAGCAACACAGCATTCTCGAATCTTCCAAGATGTTCCTCCGGGTCTGTGCTTCCGTCATACTCTCCCACCGTCGACTGTCTAAAATTTGGTGGGAGCTCCTCTCCTAAAATAACTTGTGAAAATGGGCTTTCTTTACTAGCCACTGGACATTTAACGACCAAAGCATTCATATTTTGTGATCGCTTATTTTTTTAACAATTATTTCTCAGTGTAGCGATTCTACCGCAAGTGCACGGTGTCAAGTTTTAGTATAGTGATATTATAAGTAAGGATGTCGAACCCACAGGGACTAATGTATAAGTACCAAATAAAATTAGTTAAATTATATTTAGCCTACGAAAAAGATGATTAATTAACGAATTAAACTAAAGAATTAAAAACTCAAAACTAACACAATTCCTTTGAAGATGCGAAGGAATTCCGCTCGAGAAATCTATCAAGATGTTCGTTCAATTGTGTATCGTCAATGATTGGTTTGTTAAAACAACTTCTTAACAATCAATTCTTAAGGTGACGGGTTTCTGAATATAATCAATACACTCTCTTGAGCTGTGTTGAAACTTGCAGTAAATTGACACTAGTAACTCTCGTTCACTAATACCAATTTAATACCGAATAAATCTCTATGAAAATCGTTATTCTTTAAATCGTTCAATTTAAAGTGATCACGTATGTGATTTAATCTCTCGATCTAAATCTTAAACATACAACATGAATTATTTGAGCGTATTACAATTTTATCTCTCGATCTCAATTGCAATTCACAAGTTCAATCAAAGATAGCTAGACTTTGATAGCATGGAGCATATAATTCATGAACAAATGATATTGATGTACTTAAACACAACCAAATCAAAGAATCAAACACAAAATCACTTAAAATTGATAGAATAAACCAGATTAAATTCAAATCAAATTCAAATAGATGTTCAATCGTTTCTCAACCTCAAAAACATCAACTAAATATGAAAATCAAATTAATCTAGAGTTTAGAAATACGATAAACGTAGGAGGACTCCGTGCGTTGAACGATCTTTCTTCTCTCGCTTCCTTCCTTGCATTTCAAAGGATTCTTCGACCTTCTATTGTTCCGGGAGGATGAAAGGCGGCTAAGAATAATTTAGGTCTGATTATTCTTCAGAATATGGGGTGCAATTTTCGTGCCTCTTTTCCTTATTTATAGAGGAGGGGAGATATGGAATTGTTTCCATAAAATCAGACAAAATCAAGAGTTTTATTTTCTGAAAAATCTCCGTCTCGATCGATCGAGCGTCTTCAGCATCCGAGTCTTCAATTCTCTACCTCTCTCGATCGATCGAGAATGATGTTCCGATCGATCGAGATTTCTTCTTCGTTTTTTTTAACTCTCTGCCAGTGTCGATCGATCGAGATGATTTTTCCGATCGATCGAGAATTCAAATCCGTTGTTGTCCAGAACCTCTGCCTCGCTCGATCGATCGAGAAGCTTGTTCCGATCGATCGAGATTTCCAGAAATCAAAATCTTCATTTATTGGCTTGATTTGATCCGTTTTCTTCCTTGTAGCTCAATTCTTCCATATTCCACCTAGATTCCTGAAACAAGCAAATAAATACCAAAAAGAATAACATCTTCGCGGAATCTACACGAATATATATACAAATCAAGACCTAAATACGCGTAATAATCAACCCTATCAACTCCCCCAAACTTAGATTTGATCGTCCTCGAGCAAACATTAAGATCAAAAAGTAAAGTTCATCATCAATACTTTGAATGAATTAGTCATAGCAACTCAATTGTAAAAGCTCAGAAATCCCACTAACACATCAACCATAAATCAATCCAAAACTCAACAAGAAGTGTTTCCTCCTAAGTTAAGCAATAAATCGCAAAAGTGGAACGTGTGTGTGTGTTAATGTCAATCATGAGTTTCATATATACTTTTAGGATCAAATAGTGCTATTAAACTCAAAATCAAGATTTTCTTTTAAACACTTCATAAGCCTATTTTTCAAGCACTTCTCCACTAATGTAATTATTCTCTAGACTTGGATTAATAGGTCTTTTAAGCTTGTAATTTTTGGCCTACGATGTTGGTTTCAAAGAAAAGATAGGGAAATACAAAGAAGAGGGTATAATCTTTGAAGATTCAAAATTTTAGCACACTTTAAGCTTCTCTTCTTTTTCTTTTATAGCCTTGGCCACTTTGGATCTTATTTATTCATTTTTTTCTCAAGGCTTTTTCTATCTTTTTCTTTTCTCATTCTTCAAATTTTTTTTTAATAAGCTCATCAAAGTTTAGCAATTCAAGTGCATCTAATGAGAATCATTATACTCCCTTTTGGGTCAAGATAAAAATCTTCCATTTAGGCTCAAGGAGGTGGGTATAATGAGGTTGCCAAAGAATGTTGAATGGGGCTAATAGTATGTCAAACATACTCCATTCTTTTATCATTTAGGCTCAAATTAGGGACTAAGAGATTGATATAACATGGAAAGCTTGAAAGGCTCAAACGGTCCAAAGATCGCCTAAATCATTTCCAAGTCTAGTTCATAACTATAAAATTTTTCCTCAAAGTGCTCTAAAGTAGGTTCTAAAGTGTTTCAAGATCCTCAAGATAAATCATAGTTAACACAATTGTTCCAATATACAATTCACTCAATCATGAGCCAAAATTGCTCAAAATATTCCTCAATTTTGAAATATTAACTTAGCCTAAGATATTCACAAACAAGTCAAAATCTTCAAGACTTAAGTTGAGATGGGGATTAATATCATCATGTACTACCATTGCAGATCTAATTCATTATTTCTAAATGATGAACTTATTTTCAAGAAAATTTTTTTTTATATGCTCAAAAACGATCTAATCTCATGCAAACTCATGCTAGATTAGTCATTCAAGGAAGTAACGCAAGTCAATAGCAGAAACCAATACACACCACCCCAAACTTAGTACATGCATTGCCCTCAATGTATGGTAAACAATAAAGGCAAAGGCAAGGCACATACCTCGACGACGATCGTCAGTAATCATCGTCATCATCATGCTCTGGAGGTGGTACTGGGTAAGACGGCTCCTCAGGCTGGTATGGAGGGTGTGGTGGATATTCTGGTGGCGGTGGATGATGGTATGGCGGGAATGGTCGAAATTGCGGCTCAGGCGGGAACTGTATATATGGGAAGCCTTGGGCCAAGGCGTTATTCCATGCACATTGGTATTGCAGGTGCTCACTTATCTGTGCTTGGCCCCACTGTAGTTCCCGTTGCAAGTTGTGGATGCCTTGCTGCTCCAGGCGGAGTTCTTGGAGATCCCTATGAAGGGAGTCCAAGGTAATCGATGTATGCTCTGCAGTGGAAGAGGATGATGCCCCAGCATGTCTGCTGCTCGAGGGTCGTGGCTCGGACCTTCGTCGGCCTGTAGGAGGTGGTGGCCCATCAACCACAATTGGTCCTTTAGGTGGTAGGAGCTCCTCATCGGTGTCCCACTTCACTCCACCTGTTTTGCAAAGTTTTGTGATAGTCGAAGGAAAAGGCAATGCAGAGGTAGGTGGATTCCTACCGATGCCACAGATATGTTCATTGATAATATGCCCCAAATCCACCGATTGCCCTATAAGTATGGCATATACCAAGACAGCTCTCTCCTTAGTAACCTCCGAAGTGTGGGTCGATGGCATGACCCGGGCGGCTATAAAAGAGAACCAAGCTTGTGCCTCTGGCTTAAGGTATTTCTTCAGGACCACTTGAGGCTCTCCATTGCTATTTCTTTGCCAATCAACCCCTTCTATACCGATTACAGAAAGTACCTCGTCATAGTTGATGTGACTTGTTTTGAACACTTGGTAATCACTGTTCTTTATAGATGGCATCCTAAAAATGGCATTCAACTTGAATCGATCATATTCAATATCCTGACCCCTGAAAAATACAACCTCTCTTGAATTTGGTTGGACCGTCCTCAAATTAGCGTAGAATTCCCTTAATACCGGGACCACCACATCAATAGGGTGTTGGATGAATTCAAACCACCCCCGTCGCCTAGCTTCTTGAATGACCGGGCATTCAAGCTTATCCAACTCATTCCCCTTTCGCGACTGAGGGGTTTGCGGTGATAGCTAGGGTACAATTCCGCCGCTACGGAATTCACAAAGCGCTTCTCATCATAATCGGCAGCCGAAGGAGTGGCTTCGACTTGCTTTTGCTTCCTCTTTGGCGCCATTCAATCGATTAACAATTCTTACTTTGTCACTCCCAACCACAACAAAAATCACCAATATCTCAAACCACAACAAGAATATACAAATCTTACCAACGAACCTTTCACTTCCCCAAAATTCAACTACTTAATTTCCAAAATCACTATAAACGTCAACCTTATATATCCAAACACAAATAATCCGTAAATCTTGGATATAGATAAGAGTTGAAATTATGTACCAAGTAGATCTAGGTGATGGTTTGGAATGTGCTTGAATTCTTCCTTGTTGATGTAATCTCCCAATTTCAGTTGTAAATCTTCAAACCTGTAGCAAAAACTAGGATTAGATGAGTGTATGGGAAGATTAGAAGGAGAAATTTGGGAATTAGGTTAAAAAGGGGCGATTTTTCTGTGTAGGATTTGGAAAATTATGTCTGTTTTCTGATGGAATCGAGTTTTAAAAACAAAATTATCTCTCGCTCGATCGATCGGCAATGCTTGCTTGATCGATCGAGAGAGACAGAACATTTTCTCCTCATTTTAAAACCTTCCTCGATCCGAGTTACTCGACCGATCGGCTACTCCAGAAAAAAAAATTTATTTTTGCAACTCATGGTCGATCGATCGAGATTATGTCTCTGATCGATCGACCCTTCCAGACCAAAAATTTGTTCCAAAAAATTTTTCAATGGTCGATTCGCCCCATCAGTTGGACTCATTTCATTTGTTCTGCATTTGAAAATTAACGCACGGAGTTAGGCTCTAAAAATAACCAAAATAAAAATAAAACAATTAGACTAAAAAAATATGAAAAACAAACAAGGGATACAGGAAAGTTCTTAATTTATAGTCCCAAGCTGGACTGTCACCTCCGTCTCAGTGGTCCGCTTTCGCTTGCTCCTTCGGGTTCTTTACCATATCAGCAGGTAGTGTCCCCTGAGCTCGTCCATGAATTATGGCTGCTAGTTGCGCCACTTGAACCTCCAAGTTCTTAATAGATGCTTCCTGATTTTGCATCCTTGTTTCAGTCGATGAAATTAACTTGGTCAAGAGTTCTTCCATGCTCGGCTTAGGTGTACTTCCCGGTTGTTGTTGTGGGTTCAACCCATTATTTTGGTTGGACCATTGCAAGTTCGGATGATTTCTCCACCCCGGGTTGTACGTGTTGGAGTACGGGTTGTTGGGCTACCTGTTTCCTACATAATTCACAGACTCGTTAGATTGAATAAATGGATTACCTGTCTGGCACTCATTGCTCGGATGATTGCTTCCACATAGCTCGCAAGTGATAACTTGAGCCTGCATTGCTGTCATGCTCATGCCATCTATCTTCTTGTTCAGCGCATCCAACTGTGCCGAAAGAGCAGTGATGTCGTCAACTTGATGAACTCCAGCCGGTTTCTTTGGCACGTTCCTCTCCGATTGCCATTGATAGCTATTAGAAGCCATCTCTTCTAAGAGTTCATATGCTGCTTCTGGTGTTTTGCGCATTATGGAACCTCCTGAGGCTGCATCTATCATAGAACAGTTAGATGAAAACAAACCGTTGTAAAAAGTCTGTACCTGAAGCCATATAGGAAGTCCTTGGTGTGGGCATCTCCTCAGCAAATCTTTGAAACGATCCCACGCCTCATATAGTATTTCAGGGTCGTATTGCCCGAATGTGGTGATATCGTTCCTCATCTTTGCCGTCTTGGAAGGAGGAAAGTATTTTGACAGAAACGATTGCGTCATCCCCTCCCAAGTTGTTATTGAACCTGCAGGTAAAGAGTTCAACCACGCTTTAGCTTTATCCTTTAGTGAGAAAGGAAATAACCTTAACCTGATGGCGTCGTCAGAAACGCCATTATGTTTAAATGTGTCACAGATCTCCAAGAAGTTGGAGATGTGAGCGTTCGGATCATCAATGGCTACTCCTCCAAACATCATTGAATGTTGGATCATCTGTATTATCGCCGGCTTTATTTCAAAGTTGTTTGCTTGAATAGTTTGCCTTGTAATGCTAGATAATGATCCATGAAAAGCCGGTTGGGCATAATCCATCATCGATCTGGGATTCAATGCTTCATTGTTAGCGCCCCCTTCTTGATTATGTTCAGCCATTGCTCGAGCTTCTCTAATTCTTTGTAGACACGTACGCTCGATTTCTGGGTCAATTGACTCGAGTGTGGGGTTGCTACTCCTTAGCATGCACCACGACAATAACTACCTGTAAAAATTAATCCAAAAGGAGAAGATGCGACGGTATTAAATTTGACGGTCAAAAGTGACAAAACAAAACAAATCAAAAATTTAATGGCTAAATTACAATTAACTAATCTCGTATGATATTATACAGATTAGTCCCCGGCAACGGCGCCAAAAACTTGATCGCTTATTTTTTTAACAATTATTTCTCAGTGTAGCGATTCTACCGCAAGTGCACGGTGTCAAGTTTTAGTATAGTGATATTATAAGTAAGGATGTCGAACCCACATGGACTAATGTATAAGTACCAAATAAAATTAGTTAAATTATATTTAGCCTACGAAAACGATGATTAATTAACGAATTAAACTAAAGAATTAAAAACTCAAAACTAACACAATTCCTTTGAAGATGCGAAGGAATTCCGCTCGAGAAATCTATCAAGATGTTCGTTCAATTGTGTATCGTCAATGATTGGTTTGTTAAAACAACTTCTTAACAATCAATTCTTAAGGTGACGGGTTTCTGAATATAATCAATACACTCTCTCGAGATGTGTTGAAACTAGCAGTAAATTGACACTAGTAACTCTCGTTCTCTAATACCAATTTAATACCGAATAAATCTCTATGAAAACCGTTATTCTTTAAATCGTTCAATTTAAAGTGACCATGTATGTGATTTAATCTCTCGATCTAAATCTTAAACATACAACATGAATTATTTGAGCGTATTACAATTTTATCTCTCGATCTCAATTGCAATTCACAAGTTCAATCAAAGGTAGCTAGGCTTTGATAGCATGGAGCATATAATTCATGAACAAATGATATTGATTTACTTAAACACAACCAAATCAAAGAATCAAACACAAAATCACTTAAAATTGATAGAATAAACCAGATTAAATTCAAATCAAATTCAAATAGATGTTCAATCGTTTCTCAACCTCAAAAACATCAACTAAATATGAAAATCAAATTAATCTAGAGTTTAGAAATACGATAAACGTATGAGGACTCCGTGAGTTGAACGATCTTTCTTCTCTCGCTTCCTTCCTTGCACTTCAAAGGATTCTTTGACCTTCTCTTGTTCCGGGAGGATGAAAGGCGGCTAAGAATAATTTACGTCTGATTATTCTTCAGAATATGGGTGCAATTTTCATGCTCTTTTCCTTATTAATAGAGGAGGGGAGATATGGAATTGTTTCCATAAAATCAGACCAAATCAAGAGTTTTATTTTCTGAAAAATCTCTGTCTCGATCGATCGAGCCTTACGTCTCGATCGATCGAGCGTCTTCAGCATCCGAGTCTCCAATTCTCTGCCTCTCTCGATCGATCGAGAAGGATGTTCCGATCGATCGAGATTTCTTCTTCGTTTCTTTTTAACTCTCTGCCAGTGTCGATCGATCGAGATGATTTTTCCGATCGATCGAGAATTCAAATCCGTTGTTGGCCAGAACCTCTGCCTCGCTCGATCGATCGAGAAGCTTGTTCCGATCGATCGAGATTTCCAGAAATCAAAATCTTCATTTATTGGCTTGATTTGATCCGTTTTCTTCCTTGTAGCTCAATTCTTCCATATTCCACCTAGATTCCTGAAACAAGCAAATAAATACCAAAAAGCATAACATCTTCACGAAATCTACACGAATATATATACAACTCAAGACCTAAATACCCGTAATAATCAACCCTATCATTTTGTAAGGACCCTAGTTCCTTAAGTGCGGATTAAAGGCATGAGTATAGCTAACATGTATTGTTGGAATCGAAGAGGGGGGGTGAATGAGATTCCTTTGCTACTTTAGCTTTTTAAAATGAGTTTGTAAAATAAAAATATTTTGCGCTTTGCGGAAGCCTTGAGTCAATCGAAAAGAACGAAATAAATAAATGCGTAAAGGAAATAATGCGGTAAATAACAAAAGGATTTGTTATAGAAGTTCGGCGATGAATCGCCTACGTCTCCTTTTCCAGGTTAGATAACCTCCAACCGAGGTTCCACTAGAACAATAGATCTTGGCCTTGAGGGCTCCAAGTTAGCCACACAACAACTCTTCCCGAGTTTACAACGCTCTTCCCGAGCACACTACTCTTCCCGAGTACACAACGCTCTTCCCGAGCAAAATACCCTTCACGAGTATACAAAGCTCTTCCCGAGCTACCAACACTCTTCACGAGTCTTCTTGGCCTTAAGGGCTCCAAGGATAGCCACACACTTGCACCAACTAGACTTGTTGATGACTTTACAATTTTCCAACTTGCTTTGGTGTTGGAGGACCTTTACAAGAAATCAAACCAAAAGCACCTTCACGGTGTACTCACACGAAGACAACAAGACTTAACAAATGGAAACAATAACTAGCTCCAATACAACAACAATGTATGGAGTTTGTAATGCTATTCAAGAATTTAATAATCAAAGCTTTTGTATAGTTTGTAGACTTGTTTCTTAGCTTCAAAATGCTCCAAAGCATCCAAATTTATAGTGTAGAAGGCCTCCAAGACTCCTACTAGCCGTTGCTTCAAATAAGGCTTGAATCACTCCAAGATCGCCTCGGACATCGCCTCGGGCGATCACCATCGCCACGCCCCAACGGTCAGCAAAAATCACGGATCGCCTCAGACGATCCAAGTCAAATCCCAATGCCGTAGCTTCAGCAGCCTGAAATCATGCATCGCCTCGGGCGAAGTCCACATCGCCTCAGGCGTTCCAGCCCATCGCCTCAGGCGTTCGTGACATCGCCTCGGGCGAACTCGGCATGCCCGCGCCACCCTCGGCATCGCTTCAGTCGATGTGCGGGAGCGAAGTCCCTGTGGCTGCCATCGCCTCAGGCGTTGGTCACCATCGCCTGGGGCGATCTTCCTCGCATGCTCGCCTGGCCATCGCCTGGGTCGATGAGCGTGGCGATCCTCGCCTGGCACCCATCGCCTGGGGCGATGGCACTCATCGCCTGGGGCGATCTGTGTCTTCCAAAAGACAATTTCTTTGGCATTCAATACTATTACAATCTTCAAATTTGATCATAATTTATGCTGCATACTCAATAAAAACCATTAGTACAAAATGTATAGGTTTTGTAATCATCAAAACAAAAACGATAATTTTATTTAAAATAGAGGAATGAGAGTTGTAGCGTTTTAAGGCGCAACAATCTCCCCCTTTTTGATGATCACAAAACCCGGTAAACTTGAAAGAAAATAAAACTTATAACAATGCAATGCATAGAGAGTTTAAACTCCCCCTTAATGAATGCAATGATAAACAATGTTTCAATGTGCATTTTTATCACCTTTACAAAATGTGTCACAAGTTGTAAAAACAATTAGGTTGCAAATAGCATTTCACAAATCAAGTTTAGCATTTCATCAATCAAGTTTACACCAAGTTTACACATACATTCTCCCCCTTTTTGTGAGAATAAAAAAGGGAAAGGATTTTTAAGAAAATTGGACATAGTTTCCTTTAAAAATGAATACACCATAAATCCATCCAAGTAATACACAATCAACTCAAAATCAATCAACAACTTAAACGCCATCAACATAAACAATAGATTCATTCCAACATCATTTAACCATTTAATCCTTACAAATAATTACAAAAGGATAACATCTAACAAAAACAAAGACAACTCAATCCAAGCCACCATCACCATCACCATCATTCCCGTGAGTAGTATCCTCGTCCATGTGAGCACTGGAAAACTGAGAACGAAGAGCGTCCACTTCATGTCGTAGATACGACAAATCTTCTCTCGAGGAGTCTTGGTAAGCTCGAAGAGACGCAACATCATCTCGAAGGGAATGGAATTGAGAATTCATGTCGACTCTCAAGGATTGAAATTGAGAGTTCATATCCTCACGAAGGCTTTGGAATTGAGAAGTGAAGAAAGCAAAAGCGTCTTGATTGAATTCAAAAGAAGAGGAAGGTTGATGACTATCAGGAGCTGGAATATCCGCCCCAATATTCATCATGTCATCAAAGGTAGATGGAGATTGATGCTAAATGGGTGGCTCATCGAGATTTGGTTCAATCAATAAAGGAAAATGAACCCTTTGGGCACTAGTCATCCTATCAATGGGTAATGAGGGGTGATCTTTAGGATTGAAGGCAGAAAGTAGGTTCCCCGGATCATTAACCCAACAGGAAGTGAAAGGATTCCAAGAAATTTTGTTAAACAGAAAACACCTAAGATTGAAGGTGTCCTTGGACTTGATAGGGAGTTTCTCATTGTCATCGAAAGGAAGGTTGAAATGAAGAAAAATCTTTGTTAGGACACGGCCGAATGGAAGAATAACCTTTTTAGGATTATGGGCGGTGTTCCTAAAGATTTGGACAATGAATCTTGGTAGGTTGAAGGGGGTCATGGTGATGATGTAATACATCAAGTATACATCAGAGAATTTCAACCTAAGACGATCACCATCTCGAGGGATCATCGAGGTGATCACAATCTTGTGAAGGATTTGGTAGTTTGTAGGAATGGAATTCACAAGAAAAGATTGGTTTGGACATTGAGGGGTTCCGCCAAATATGAGATACAAGGCTTGGGCAGGATCACATACCCCATCATTGGGCCAAGTAGCTAGAGCAAATTTAGCTGGACCCTCCGAAGGAATGCGAAGAATATGTCCTAATTCAGTGCTATTGAATTCAATTGGGCGATTGCAAACGATGGTTTTGATAGTTAATTCACCATCACCCTCAAATAATTCAAGATTGGCATAGAAAGAATGAATCATGGATGGATACAAAAAATCGTTCTTTCTAGGGGGTTTGAAAAAATTTCCCATTGTTGGAATTGAATCCAATCAAGAATTGGGAGCTGGGAAGTTCTAAGGAAATCGAAATCAAAGACATAACCCGGAATTAATTTGCGAGTAAGATAATCTTCCGGAATAGGCTTACCATCAAGTGGAGGACCCGTATAATTCCTAGAGGATCGATTAGAGCGTCTCCTTCGGCTTGATTCTCCTTCTTCTCGGTTGCTTCGCGACATTTTGCAAGAAATTTGAGGGAATTTAGGTAAAGTTTCGATTTTGAGAGAAATGGGGTTAGGGTTGCAAAATTTCGAATTGGAAGATTTGGTGTTTGGAAAGTGAAATTGATGGTTTGGAAAGGCTTAGGATTGATCGATTATAACAATGATGAAGAAATCTCGAATTATGGGTGAAAAACATGAAAAGTTGCTGAAAAAATGAGCAAAAGCCGTAGCCTTCTGTCTTTAAAAACCGAGATCGCCTGAGGCGATCTGGAGAACGCCTGAGGCGATCGAGAACGCCTGAGGCGATGCTTGCGATCGTTTGAGGCGATGCGAGCCACGCCCGAGGCGATGCTTGCGATCATTTGAGGCGATGCGAGCCACGGACGAGGCACTGCGCACAGAATGCTGAGGCGATGGTTTGGCCATATTTTGAGTCAATTTTTGGACCAAAAAAATTATTTTTGATAATTCTAACTAACATTAAACCATCTAACAACAAAAATTAATCACATAATCTCAAAAACACAATAATTCACAATTTGTGACTTTTAAAAGGTGATTTCAAAATGCATTTTTGAAATTAAATGTGAGTAAACTTGATTCCCCCTTAACAATTGCATAGCACATACAAAAAAAATCAAGTAAAGCATAAAGTAAACAACTCTCCCCCTTAAACCATGCATACACAAGCTCTCCCCCTTAAACTATGCATGAAGTAAACTTCAAGATTATCACACAATTATCCCCCTTTTTGTGATAATCAAAAGTACAAAAAAAATAGACAAATCACAAATATATGTTGACCCATAGCCATATTTTACACATGTCCCTCATCAAGCATATAATAGCCCAAAATAAGCATAAGATTAATTCATTTTGAGGAATACAAACATGCGTTTTAAGGCGATCAACAATGAATTCAAAATGTGCATATGTTCTACCAAAATTTCATGCATTTGTGCCCAATAAACATTAGAATTCTCAAATCATCATTTGATAAATTTATTTAGATCATGATAGCATTATTTCAAAAATAGAGCATCTAAACAAATATAGCATGCTTAATCACATAATATCATATAACATATTCAAATTAGAATTCATTGCACTTACTATAAAAGGATAGGCATACATCATGCAATAAAACAATTTATATGTGCACATGCTAAGGGGTTATGCATTTTACTCCAATCAATATTGAGCTTCATTATTTATTGGTCACAATTAATTTGTGCCAATTAAATTTTGAATTGCTCTTTTAATATGTAAAAAAAAAAATGTTACCCTCGATGACAAGAGTTCGTTCTTGTCATTGGTCCAACGCCTCGAGCCTCTTCTATAGTTGTGAATAATACAAACTCCTCTTTTGAGTTGCTTGGCCCTTCATCCTCCATTCCATTTTTGTTCCTACAAGACAAATTAATAATAGGAGAATCTTTGGTACCCATTTGATTTTTGGGTCCTTGATGGTTAGCTTTCAAAGGCACTTTTGGAATCCATTTCCACCTCTTATTAGGTTGGTATTGGATTCTAGCAAACCTACATTTATTCTTGCTATGACCATTTTTACAACAATAAGTGCAAGTAAGAGAGTTGTGCTTTGCTTTGGCCAACAAGCTTGAAAAAGATTTTGATTTGTTTGAAAAGCCTAACCCGGCTTTGTCAAAGCTACATCGTTGTAATCCAAGCAATTCACTCATCTTTTGACTACTTTCACTATATTTGCAAAAGGATATCTTTAAAGAATCTAATTCATTTTTCAATGAATTATTTTCTTCATCTTTCTTAGCAATCTCAAGTTTGAGTAGTTTATTACTCATCTTGGTTTTGCCAAGAGCATCAATAAGATCATTATAAGATTCTAAAAGTTCATCAAAAGAAAGTACCTCATCATCGCTTTCATCTCCTTCATCTCCAAGAGCCATTAAACAAAGATTGGTGGCTTCTTCTTCATCGGAGTCGCTATCACTCCATGTAGCTATAAAAGCCTTCTTCTTGCCTTTGTCCTCATTCTTCTTCCTAGGACATTTGTTAGCATAGTGGCCTTTTTCTTGACAATTATAGCAAGTTACCTCATTTTTGGATTCATGTTTGGTTGCACTTGAGGTCTTTGACTTGCCATGTTTGTTGAAGAACTTCTTGAACTTTCTTGTGAACAATGCCATCTCCTCATCATCATCATCTTCTTCATCATCGGAGTGGTCTTTCCTTCCAACCAAGGCAATCCCATTTCTCTTGGATCTATCCTCCTCCTTTACTTCTCTCCTTGTGGCAACTTCAAGCTCATGAGTCACCAATGTGCCATGGAGCTCATCAAGATCATAGGAAGCACTTTCTCCTTTGTTGGACTCGATAATGGCCGTCCTCTTTGCATCCCATTCTTTAGGTAAGGCCCTTAGTGCTCTCCTCCATATTTGCTTTGGAGGGTACTTCTCTCCAAGTTGGGCAAGCTCATTTATGATAAGTGTGAGCCTCCTAAACATGGAATCCACCTCTTCTCCGGGCTCCATCTCAAACGTTTCATATTTGAGTTGTAGAAGGTCAATTTTGGTCTCCTTCACTTGATTGGTTCCTTCATGACAAATTTGCAATTTGTCCCATATCTCCTTAGCGGTTGAGCACATTGAGATCCGGTTGTACTCCTTCATATCTAAGGCACAATGCAAAATATTAATAGCTTTAGCATTTTGTGAAATTAATATCATATCCGCTCTAGTGAAATCGTCCATTTCTTTGGGAACACTTATTCCCCCAATTTCCTTTAAAGGAACATGTGGACCTTTCACTATGATCTTCCATAGGTCATAATCTACGGATTGAATGTATAGAGAAATTCTATTTTTCCAATAGCCGTAATTATCACCCGTGAAGAGCGGAGGGCGATTTGTCGATTGACCTTGAGCAAACTCATTTGCTAGATTAGCCATAAAAAGATTTTGATTTAAAACAAAAATCAAATGGCTCTGATACCACTTGTTGGAATCGAAGAGGGGGGGTGAATGAGATTCCTTGGCTACTTTAGCTTTTTAAAATGAGTTTGTAAAATAAAAATATTTTGCGCTTTGCGGAAGCCTTGAGTCAATCGATAAATAAAAGAACGAAATAAATAAATGCGTAAAGGAAATAATGCGGTAAATAACAAAAGGATTTGTTATAGAAGTTCGGCGATGAATCGCCTACGTCTCCTCTTCCCGGTTAGATAACCTCCAACCGAGGTTCCACTAGAACAATAGATCTTGGCCTTGAGGGCTCCAAGTTAGCCACACAACAACTCTTCCCGAGTTTACAACGCTCTTCCCGAGCACATTACTCTTCCCGAGTACACAACGCTCTTCCCGAGCAAAATACCCTTCACGAGTATACAAAGCTCTTCCCGAGCTACCGACACTCTTCACGAGTCTTCTTGGCCTTAAGGGCTCCAAGGATAGCCACACACTTGCACCAACTAGACTTGTTGATGACTTTACAATTTTCCAACTTGCTTTGTTGTTGGAGGACCTTTACAAGAAATCAAACCAAAAGCACCTTCACGGTGTACTCACACGAAGACAACAAGACTTAACAAATGGAAACAATAACTAGCTCCAATACAACAACAATGTATGGAGTTTGTAATGCTATTCAAGAATTTAATAATCAAAGCTTTTGTATAGTTTGTAGACTTGTTTCTTAGCTTCAAAATGCTCCAAAGCATCCAAATTTATAGTGTAGAAGGCCTCCAAGACTCATACTAGCCGTTGCTTCAAATAAGGCTTGAATCACTCCAAGATCGCCTCGGACATCGCCTCGGGCGATCACCATCGCCGCGCCCCAACGGTCAGCAAAAATCACGGATCGCCTCAGGCGATCGCTGGATCGCCTCAGGCGATCCAAGTCAAATCCCAATGCCGTAGCTTCAGCAGCCTGAAATCATGCATCGCCTCGGGCGAAGTCCACATCACCTCAGGCGTTCCAGCCCATCGCCTCAGGCGTTCGTGACATCGCCTCGGGCGAACTCCCCGCGCGCATGCTCGCGCCACCCTCGGCATCGCTTCAGTCGATGTGCGGGAGCGAAGTCCCTGTGGCTGCCATCGCCTCAGGCGTTGGTCACCATCGCCTGGGGCGATCTTCCTCGCATGCTCGCCTGGCCATCGCCTGGGTCGATGAGCGTGGCGATCCTCGCCTGGCACCCATCGCCTGGGGCGATGGCACTCATCGCCTGGGGCGATCTGTGTCTTCCAAAAGACAATTTCTTTGGCATTTCAATACTATTACAATCTTCAAATTTGATCATAATTTATGCTGCATACTCAATAAAAACCATTAGTACAAAATGTAAAGGTTTTGTAATCATCAAAACAAAAACGATAATTTTATTTAAAATAGAGGAATGAGAGTTGTAGCGTTTTAAGGCGCAACATGTATAATCAGAGTATAAAAGTTCATGTTGAGACCTTGAGCCTTAAGAATTACATGCCAAGTTAAGGATTTCCAAATGTATTAATTACATTCTTTAACAAATATGAATGTTAATCACTATAGCTTTACAATACTCCTAGAGTAGACACTATACAAAATAATCATGTCCTTGGTTATCAAAAGCGCTCTTCACAAGCTCACCATCTCAACCCGTCTTTAGCCCCCTTTTTGCCAAAATGTACCTACAAGGACAACCCTCAAAACATGAGCATATAATAATCCATATTCAACACAATATGATTATAAGGCGTAAATGCATAAACCGTAATTATAAAACACTTCCTGTTTTTCCAATGCATTTTAAACGCTCCATTTTGGTTGTCCCTGTACCATAACTCATGAGTATAATCAATAGATTATTTAATGGTTCTACAAATGTCATGACATAACACCATTTCATTATTTCCAATTACCAATCCCTAGTATGTTATAACAGTGTATTTTAATGCACCTCGCTTGTCATGACAGCAGCACTAATACCCCTCGCTTCGACATATTAGCGGCATCGAATAACCTCGCGCAAATGCGACATGCGGCTATACCCTCGCTTCAACATTTGGCATCAAATATTCTTTTCTCGCTACAATATGACAGCGGCAAGTATTCTATCATCACTTCAAGTGACAGCGGCAAAGCATTAAAATCATCACTCTAATATAACCATGACTCATGGGATGTGCACCACACAATCATCATATACATATGCAATCATAATGCATAGATCATCATGTATTTGCATCCACAATGCACAATTCAATATATACTTGCATCCACAATGCATATCCCAATGCGTATATAAATTACATGTTACCGTTGGGTGCCCATACGTCTCTCTACGTACCTTTCCAAAAGTAGGATGTGGTAGGACTTCACTTCCTTGGTTGTGTTGCCACCTGGGATGGTATCACACATTCACACAAACCAATACTAGAACCCAATAATAGTCCAATACCAAAAATCCTACAAAAATAACCAAAATATACAATTTTGGCATCTCGCGATCGATCGATATAATGCCTCGATTGATCGCGAGGTCCAGCAGCCAAAATGCCCAAAAAATCTGATTCGCGATCGATCGCCGAGTTTGTGCCGATCGATCGAGGCTTCGCCGATTGATCGCGCCAAACTCGTGATTGATCGCGCAAGCTTACTGGAGCCTCCCTGTGGCTCGTGATCGATCGGGAGAATGTCCCGATCGATCGCAGAAACATGTACACGCGATTTTTGGACACTATTTACATTTCTTCTTCCCCAATCCAAACCAACTCATATACCAACAAACCAATAACACATAAACACCATAAACCTTCAACATACACCTCAATACAACCAAAAATCTAACACCCAACCAAAAACAACACCAACCCAAAACAAACCCATTTCAAAAATTCAAAAACCAACTCAAATCAAAATCAAACACCATAAAAACTTCAAGGAGGGATCCATACCTCTTATGGACTCCAAATCCTACTAATAATCTCACAAACAAAGCTTTTGCAAGGATTTCCCCTCCTCTTTTATGCCAATTTCGAAAATGGGTTGGGGATAGGGTTTGGAAGAGTGATTTGGGGATTGTAAGAAGTGATGGGTAAAGTGGGGGTAGTGGGGTATAGGTGGGGGTTTAATTAAAATTGTACCCCAAAAATTAGCATGATGTATAAAACATCCCAACATGATATTTTAAAAGCATTTTCCAAAAAATGCACCAAAATCCCAATTAAATACATGATTTGCCAATAATTATCAACCATCACAATTAAACCATGATAACCCCCAATATCCCAACATGCATAACATGCACCCTGAAATGCATTATCGGGTTACGCCCACCATGTGACTAAGCATTACACCATGATAATTAATTCCAACACATAATTTAATTATCACCATAAATAATCACAAAAATATAATTAATGCCCAATTTGCATATAATTATTTAGGGGATATCACATATTTTACCATAGATAGAGACACTAGTGACTTCATATTATCCATAGTATATAATCTTCATAATCTCTATTACAAGATGCTGCTCTAATTCATGCATTATCTTTATTTTATGTTTTACACTAAATAAACAAAGAAGGTTTTTCAATACGAGATTTAAAAACATATCTCTATGTGGCACCAGTACTAAGTATGTTATGGTTGGGGGCTTTTGCAGGTCTATTGATAGAGATCAATCGTTTTCTCCTGGATACATTGACATTTCCTTTTTTCATTCTAGTTATTGACATCGGAAGGAGTGAAAAATATTAGAGATACAATCAAGTATATGTGACTAATCATACTCACAAATACAACCCTATAAAATCAGTTCAAACGCAACATTAATCTTTATATCCGGTGAGAAATTGTTTATAGTATGCATATTTTTTACTTTTTCCGAAAATAACTCTGTTGGTGCATGAGATTCCTTGGCTACTTTAGCTTTTTAAAATGAGTTTGCAAAATTAAAATAGTTTGCGCTTGCGGAAGGCTTACATCATTCGATAAATAAAAGAAAAGAAGAAGTAAACAAATAAATAAATGCGTAATGTAATAAAGCAATAAAAGACACAAAGATTTGTTATAGAAGTTCGGCGATGAATCACCTACGTCTCCTCTTCCCGGTTAGATAACCTCCAACCGAGGTTCCACTAGAATAAATGATCTTGGCCTTGAGGGCTCCAAGTTAGCCACAACCCAACTCTTCCCGAGTTTACAAAGCTCTTCCCGAGCACAATACTCTTCACGAGTACACAAAGCTCTTCACGAGCTATACAAAGCTCTTCACGAGCTACCAACACTCTTCACGAGTCTTCTTGGCCTTAAGACAAAGGTTGGTTTCTTCTTCATCGGAGTCACTATCACTCCATGTAGCTATTAGGGTCTTCTTCTTGCCTTTATCCTCATTCTTTTTCCTAGGACATTTGTTAGCATAATGGCCTTTTTCTTGACAATTATAACAAGTTACCTCGTGTTTGGATTCATGTTTTGTAGCACCGGAGGCCTTTGGCTTGTTATGTTTGTTGAAGAACTTCTTGAACTTCCTAGTGAAATAGATCATCTCTTCATCATCATCTTCATCTTCATCATCGGATTGATCTTTTCTTCCAACCAAGGCGATCCCCATTCTCATAGATCTATCATCCTCCTTTATTCCTTTCCTTGTAGATACTTCAAGTTCATGGGTCACCAATGTGCCATGAAGCTCATCAAGGTCGTAAGATGCATTCTCTCCTTTGTTGGACTCGATGATGGCGGTCCTCTTGGCATCCCATTCATTTGGTAAGGCTATTAGTGCTCTCCTCTATATTTGCTTTGGAGGATACTTCTCACGAAGTTGGGCAAGCTAGTTTATGATTTGAGTGAGCCTCCTAAACATTGAATCTACCACTTCTCCGGACTCCATCTCAAATGTCTCATATTTGAGTTGCAATAAATCAGTCTTGGTCTCCTTCACTTGGTTGGTTCCTTCATGACAAATTTGTAATTTGTCCCATATCTCCTTTGCGGTTGAGCACATCGAGATCCGGTTGTACTCCTTCATATCTAAAGCACAATGCAAAATATTAATAGCTTTAGCATTTTGAGATATTAAAATCATGTCCGCTCTAGTGAAATCGTCCATTTCTTTAGGGATACTTATTCCCCCAACTTCATTTAAAGGAATATGTGGATCTTTCACAATAATCTTCCATAGGTCATAATCTACGGATTGGATGTATAGAGAAATTCTATTCTTCCAATAACCGTAATTATCACCCGTGAAAAGCGGAGGTCTATTTGTCGATTGACCTTGAGCAAACTCATTTGCTAGATTAGCCATATAAAAGTTTTGATTTAAAAATAAAAATCAAATGGCTCTGATACCACTTGTTGGAATCGAAGAGGGGGGGTGAATGAGATTCCTTGGCTACTTTAGCTTTTTAAAACGAGCTTGCATAAATAAAATAGTTTGTGCTTGCGGAAGGCTTAAGTCAATCGATAAATAAAAGAAATGAAGAAGTAAATAAATAAATAAATAAATGCGTAATGTAATAAAGCGGTAAATGACAAGGATATTTGTTATAGAAGTTCGGCGATGAATCGCTTACGTCTCCTCTTCCCAGTTAGATAACCTCCAACCGAGGTTCCACTAGAACGAAAGATCTTGGCCTTGAGAGCTCCAAGTTAGCCACAATACAACTCATCCTGAGTACACAAAGCTCTTTCTGAGCACAACACTCTTCACGAGTCTTCTTGGCCTTAAGGGCTCCAAGGATAGCCACACAAAACTCTTCCCGAGTTACCAACACTCTTCACGAGTCTTCTTGGCCTTAAGGGCTCCAAACTTCATGGCAAGATCGCACACGCTCTAGCTCAAAGAACTCAACCATAAATTACCAATCCAATCTCTGGTACATTTAAGCACTTTCCATCGCTTGACATCTCAACGCAAAACTCGTAGTAGAACATGGATCCATTCTAAGACCAATTTCCGAGTTCATAATAAAAAACCAAAATGTCAAGATTCAAAAACCGCCCATAGTTATATAATTGACAGCAGGTGTATTTGTGTTGGTGCTCAGTGTACTGTCGTTTGAGATGCTTGAGCCTGCCCCGCTCCAAAGGTGAATTCTTGAGGAGGGGTGTCAACAGGGGGACGCGAAAAAATTGACGTCCCGCCAATGTCATTGAAAGTTGAAACTGCTGCAACTGGCGGAGGACGAGGCCTTGCAAAGCCAAAGCTCAAGCTTGGCATGACATTGCTGCGGTTCTCCACCGAGCCAAAAATCTTGAGCTGTACTCCTGTAATTATTGGTACATCGCTAAAATATAAGAAAACATAATAATGTCAGAATCGAAATTACGCTGAATCAGTCAACACATCTAAGATCCTTTTTACACAGTATCGCTAATAAGGTTCTAGGCATGATGATTGCGATGTACAAGTTAAATGCAACCGCCCTTTCTAACTATGATGGATATTATTAGTTCTATAAAAAGCATCAGCTCACACACTCCTTGAACATGACACAAAATGCTGGTATTTCGAAAAGTTAAACAAGGAAAAGTAACTACCTGTCACCACCACACAAAAAAAAAGAAAGAAATCTACTAGAATCAACACCGGGCCTTGAAACTAAATTTTGCACATAATTATGAATCAAACTCAATTTGATCCTCGTGTTTAATATTAACATCTATATTGATGCTTACAGTCCTAGATCAAATCATTTTGTGGATTAGAAACCATATTGTTAATATAATTCTTTTAGAAAACTACTAACTTAATTCCAAATCCTCACATCCCCAACAAATTACTCGGAATTCTAGTACTTCTGATTTCAATCTCCCATCCAAATCTTTGAACTCTCAACATATTGCATTTTATGGAGTCTGTAGAATTATATTTCAAGGGCAAACATTAAGTTTCCAACCTTTGCTTTTCATCAAGAAAGCAATTACTATAGCTGGAGACCTGTCAATACAAGTTAACACATGTTATAGAATTTAACTACCATCTTCACAAGCATTACGTAAAACACTTCAAATCAAAAGCAGAGAGAAGAAGAAATTGTTGCAAGCGCATAAAACTTGTAATTAAGTATGCTGATGGTACATATGCATATATCATTATGGTCATGTAATTTATATTTTACATTACAGATGTGCCAAATATAACATTATAATTTGTTCCATGGACAAGACATTACCTCAAGATTTCTAAAAGTATTCAAAGTTCCGACCCAAAGCCCAATTCAGAAACAGATAATTACAAGCACATACACACAGATATATCCAGAGAGAGGAAGAGCTTAGTGAAAAGTCAAGGAAATAACAGCTAACAAAAAACAACAATAAAAGAGTTCCAAGCCCCAACTTATGATCATTCACCTGTTTTTCCCTGACATGCAGTGCACAAGAACCCGAGCCCTATCCTTTTTCACATTGTTCTGCACAAAGCGCGAGGGCATGATAAGGTTGGATAAAAAATAAACATATACATGTAACAGAATTTGAAGGAGCAACAAATTTCATAATGTGATATTAAAGGTTCAGTCATACATCACTTCTTACATGATAACCACATTCACAACATTTGAATGTATGATGTATAAGCTCAGATACCACCAAAAAAACATAAACATCTGCAAGAAAGAAAGGGGTAAATATTAACAGTTATAAGACTCTCCTAAAAACTGAATCGCATCATCAAAAGGCAATTTTGGATTTTCTTCGAGGAAGTGATAGGTAAAAGAATTCTTGTACAATTTGGCAAGCAGGTACAGTCTGCACATATACAGAATGAAAAGTCCTTATCAACTATATTTGGAAAGTTACCACATGACAACTACAAAATGCAATAAGTACAAGTTAAAATTGAGCAATCGACGATATCCTATGAACAACAAATTATACAGATTAATCTCATCCAATAGTTTGCATAGTAAAATTCTAACAAATGGTAGAATGGCCAAACATTAGTTAGACAAATTTCATTAGTGACATGAGTGACTCGCTACACAAATTTGTGTCATGTGAGAATGCCAACCACCAGTAAGCACACTAGTCACACATCCAACATCTTGCTTTATCATTTTCTCTTACAGAAGTAAACGATGAGCTTTTATAAGATTTAACGATCTATCTTGTCAAAGTCTCACTAACCCAGTAACTATCACGGCTCCAGGCTATTTCAAGCATTATATAATATATTTTATAATTTACGGGGTCCAAGCATATCAAAGTTACTAACTTCTTGCCTACAATTCCTAACACGAATTTAAACGAGCACAGAATAACTGGGAATTATCTGTCAAATTTTCCACTTGACGTAAGCCAACACAACTAAAGGTAAAAATTCACGGCTGAGGTGCCCCATAAAACTGTCCTTTTATCAGCAAACCAAAGTCTTTTGACCTTTTGAACTAACACCTGATCGTATTAAATGAAATAACTATAAGCCGATAATTGCGCCCGAAACGACCTGATTGCAAGATAAGCCTCCAATCCTTTCTTGGATTATAGCTACTGCTGGAGATATCTAGAGGAGCATACTGCTGCTGGGATCTTAGCGGTTCCATAGAATAACATTTTACTCCATAATGATGGTCACGTGTATTTTCTGACTTTATTAGTGTTTTGTTGGCGTTAGGGATTCTTTTGCTAAATTTTAATTCACCAAACAACCAATCAAGATTGTGAATGCTAATAAAAAATACGAGGACTTTGAACAAAGAGTGATCAAGTAAACCACAGATAATTATCCCCACATAAAATGTGGTTGCGTATATGAAACTTTAGGTCTTTAACCATACAGTCAAGTCAGTGAATCGAACAAAACTATATAAAACGTCTAAAGGTCCAAAAATATATGATACGACCGTAAATAGAGATAGACAACCAATCTATGTATCGGAAACAAAAACAATCGAAATTCTATCAAATAAACCAAACCATAGAATTTTTTTTACGGGAAACGAGAATAGAAATCATCAAAGCAAAACGGAAATATCGATCATTATTTTACATTAAGAACACGGGAGATGCCCTGAGTTTAGAGAAGTTCAGCGCGAGCAGCATTGTCGTAGCTGACAAGGTAGAGGAACTCGGGCAAGATCTCCGATGGGAAGGCGCTGACATGGACGGGAGATGCAGCGGATTTATCGGATGTGGAGGCCATACGGTGTCCGCAGATGCCACATACCTCCCCCTCCTCGTACTTGTGCCGCAAACCCCACACGGATTCTCTCTCTCCCTCTTCCTCATAATCGAATGATAATTCCTATAATTCACTTCCCAATGCTTCGTTACACCTTCTTGATACCGTGAGTCGAGGATTTGATCGGGACAATTGATGAAAAGGAGAAGGGAACTTTAGGGGAGACCTTGGGTTTTGAGTTAGAAATTGAAGTGATAGAGTGATGGGAATCGGCCGAGTACTGGGAAGATCTCTTCGAATTCTCTTCCACTGGCGATGAATGCAAATGCTACAATGATTTGCTTAAACTCCATTTCATACTTAGCTATTTGGCAAGATGCACTGGTATTGGTATATAATTATAATATAAATATGTAATTATTATATATTTTTAAAATTTTAAATATTTAAATTAATATGAAATATTATTAATTAGGTGAAATAAATGATTTTAAAAAATTTGAAGAAAATTAAAATATTGAATTAGAAAAAACACATAAAAACAGATCAACAGATCAAGAGCTCAAGATAATTACTATGTTTTTTTTATTAATATAGCATAGTATAGATATAATAAAGTATGCATATTTTTTACTTTTTTCCAAAAAAAAACTTTTTTTCTCAATATTTGAAGGCACGTGACAATTAGTAATTAAAATATATAACCAGCCTAATTATGTACATACAGAGATTACCACTCAAAAAATTAAGATCGTTTAACAAATGAACTCCAGGACTAATCACAAACCATGGAAAACTCAATAATTTCTCTCATCCAAGAAATCATGAATGGTTTCCTTAAACCAACAATTCCAATCCATCAATCAGTCAACGAATAAACAAATCCAAAGTATATAAACACAAGAATCAAGCAAATTGTAAATCATCAATTACCTCTAAATCAAAACCAGATTAACTATCTCCGGCTTGAGATGTCGCAGCAGAAACATGGAACAATGCTGGCTATATGCATAGCCGTGTTGCTGGTGGCAGGCACATTTGTTTCAGAATGTGGGGCAAAAACACTCGATTTTAGCCATTTGAAGGGATGGTCAAATCCAGACAAAAATGGTGCAGCAGAGAAGGTGGTGCCCACACCGGCGAATAGATATACGAGAGGCTGTCTGGCGATCCTACGATGCCGGGGACGGAGGTTGTTGGCTACCCAACCTCTTTCGGATAATTGAAATTTACTTCTGATGATCAAGGAGTTGAACATTGTGTACTGTTGTTCATGGAAATTGATGATTAAGACATATAATTATTTGATTTTTTTTTTTACGAAGTATGATGTTTGTATAAAACATTGAATTAAGAGTAATGATAAAAAGCAATAATACTTAATTAAGTTCTTGTTTTGTTTTTCCATTGATATTCTCCAATTTCGAATTTATAATATTAAGAGTTAAGAGCATGCATGTTTTTGAGTCAAATTTTCTAAAAAGATTCATAATTAGTTCATCCATGGTTTATTGTTTCTTATGTTTTTAAGTTTTATTAGGATGATCAATTATCTCCCAGTATTTTCAAAATTATAGGGAATTCTTGCTTCTAATATTTATAAAAGATTGATAAATAGAATATGCAAGCTTAAGTAGTTTAGGGTTGGATTGAAGCTAGCGACAATTTATCACATGTGGTATCGATAATATGCAGTTTATTCCTGTAGTTTTCAAATATACATTATGTCACATATGATTTGCAAAACATAGCATACATGAAAAAATATTTTGCTCATATTCACAAACTGCATGAGGTAAACTGTCTATTTTTACAAATCACATGTGTGTACTTCAAATCACATGGGGATAAACTGTCCCCATACATATTTTGAAAACCACATGTTATATTTTCAAACTACATGGGTATGGGGTTCATTGCCAATAAAGTCTTGGATTGTGATATAAATCAAACATTATTGGAACTAGGTCAAAAAAATTCAACGTTGTGCGAAAGGATTTGTATAGGGATGACAATGGAACGGGTCTAAACAGGACCCATATTAAACATACCTCTATGGGACGGGTCTAAACCAGGTCAAACGAGTCACGGGGTAGGTCTGGATTCGTTTGACCGGGTTTCTGGTGCAGGGCAGGGTGGGTCTTGGTTTTAGCCAAATCCGCCCTGGACCCGCCCCATATTAATATTTATTTTAATTATTTTATATTTTATTAATATATCTCATTATCATTTATGTCCTAAATGTTAGCCTAATTTCAGGCTCATGAAGAAAAAAAAGTTTAGATTTTGGTGGTTTATTTATTATTTGAGCATGTGCTTGTAGTGAATATAATTTATGTCATTTTTATGTTTAAAATTGTATTGAGCTTGGCCATCTAAAATTTCACAGGACGGGGCGGGTAGAACCCACCGGATTCTCGGGTTGGTGCGGGGAGGGTAAGGTAGACGGGATGGGTGGGGCGGGTCTGGTTTTTTTTCTTGTGGTGGAGCGGGTCATGGGTTTGACCAAACCCGGCCCATACCCACCTCATTGACATCTCTAGATTTGTACGGTGGGGGATGTAATTATCTGCTCATATATTATTTTTGTTGTCAATTTGCTTTGGCTACTATTTTTTCTATAAAAAAAATTCAATTTTTTTTTATGTAATAGCTTTTATCTTAATTTTGAATAGATTTTACTTATAGTTTATTTGGTTACCTTGCTACTACTCCAAAATTCGAAATCCAAAAAATTTAACCGTTAGGGTATTTTGGAGCACATGTTCTATTTTGTTTAATTAAAGGAAATAAATATTATACTATACATAGTATTATCGAAAAAAAATGTTAAAAACCACCTCCCAAAAACTCAATTTCATGAGGAAATATATTTTAATAATAATAGCATAGTCTATATTTAGATACAAATATACTAAACAATATAGGCTCGAAACATGGATTGAGAAGCTAAGGGGCTAGAGCCAGGCATCACATCATCCAAACATTGCACAAGAAACCCATATTCATATTCAATTCAATTAACAAAAGCTTCTGAAGTGATCTCATTGATAGGTTTGGGATCAAGCTTCATGGCAAGATCGCACACGCTCTAGCTCAAAGAACTCAACCATAAATTACCAATCCAATCTCTGGTACATTTAAGCACTTTCCATCGCTTGACATCTCAACGCAAAACTCGTAATAGAACATGGATCCATTCTAAGACCAATTTCCGAGTTCATAATAAAAATCCATAATGTCAAGATTCAAGAACCGCCCATAGTTATATAATTGACAGCATGTGTATTTGTGTTGGTGCTCAATGTACTGTCGTTTGAGATGCTCGTCTGAGCCTGCCCCGCTCCGAAGGTGAATTCTTGAGGAGGGGTGTCAACAGGGGGACGCGAAAAAATTGACGTCCCGCCAATGTTATTGAAAGTTGAAACTGCTGCAACTGGCGGAGGATGAGGCCTTGCAAAGCCAAAGCTCAAGCTTGGCCTGACATTGCTGCGGTTCTCCACCGAGCCAAAAATCTTGAGCTGTACTCCTGTAATTGTTGGCACACCGCTAAAATATAAGAAAACAGAATAATGTCAGAATCGAAATTACGCTGAATCAGTCAACACATCTAAGATCCTTTTTACACAGTATCGCTAATAAGGTTCTAGGCATGATGATTGCGATGTACAAGTTAAATGCAACCGCCCTTTCTAACTATGATGGATATTATTAGTTCTATAAAAAGCATCAGCTCACACACTCCTTGAACATGACACAAAATGCTGGTATTTCGAAAAGTTAAACAAGGAAAAGTAACTACCTGTCACCACCACACAAAAAAAAAGAAAGAAATCTACTAGAATCAACACCGGGCCTTGAAACTAAATTTTGCACATAATTATGAATCAAACTCAATTTGATCCTCGTGTTTAATATTAACATCTATATTGATGCTTACAGTCCTAGATCAAATCATTTTGTGGATTAGAAACCATATTGTTAATATAATTCTTTTAGAAAACTACTAACTTAATTCCAAATCCTCACATCCCCAACAAATTACTCGGAATTCTAGTACTTCTGATTTCAATCTCCCATCCAAATCTTTGAACTCTCAACATATTGCATTTTATGGAGTCTGTAGAATTATATTTCAAGGGCAAACATTAAGTTTCCAACCTTTGCTTTTCATCAAGAAAGCAATTACTATAGCTGGAGACCTGTCAATACAAGTTAACACATGTTATAGAATTTAACTACCATCTTCACAAGCATTACGTAAAACACTTCAAATCAAAAGCAGAGAGAAGAAGAAATTGTTGCAAGCGCATAAAATTGTAATTAAGTATGCTGATGGTACATATGCATATATCATTATGGTCATGTAATTTATATTTTACATTACAGATGTGCCAAATATAACATTATAATTTGTTCCATGGACAAGACATTACCTCAAGATTTCTAAAAGTATTCAATGTTCCGACCCAAAGCCCAATTCAGAAACAGATAATTACAAGCACATACACACAGATATATCCAGAGAGAGGAAGAGCTTAGTGAAAAGTCAAGGAAATAACAGCTAACAAAAAACAACAATAAAAGAGTTCCAAGCCCCAACTTATGATCATTCACCTGTTTTTCCCTGACATGCAGTGCACAAGAACCCGAGCCCTATCCTTTTTCACATTGTTCTGCACAAAGCGCGAGGGCATGATAAGGTTGGATAAAAAATAAACATATACATGTAACAGAATTTGAAGGAGCAACAAATTTCATAATGTGATATTAAAGGTTCAGTCATACATCACTTCTTACATGATAACCACATTCACAACATTTGAATGTATGATGTATAAGCTCAGATACCACCAAAAAAACATAAACATCTGCAAGAAAGAAAGGGGTAAATATTAACAGTTATAAGACTCTCCTAAAAACTGAATCGCATCATCAAAAGGCAATTTTGGATTTTCTTCGAGGAAGTGATAGGTAAAAGAATTCTTGTACAATTTGGCAAGCAGGTACAGTCTGCACATATACAGAATGAAAAGTCCTTATCAACTATATTTGGAAAGTTACCACATGACAACTACAAAATGCAATAAGTACAAGTTAAAATTGAGCAATCGACGATATCCTATGAACAACAAATTATACAGATTAATCTCATCCAATAGTTTGCATAGTAAAATTCTAACAAATGGTAGAATGGCCAAACATTAGTTAGACAAATTTCATTAGTGACATGAGTGACTCGCTACACAAATTTGTGTCATGTGAGAATGCCAACCACCAGTAAGCACACTAGTCACACATCCAACATCTTGCTTTATCATTTTCTCTTACAGAAGTAAACGATGAGCTTTTATAAGATTTAACGATCTATCTTGTCAAAGTCTCACTAACCCAGTAACTATCACGGCTCCAGGCTATTTCAAGCATTATATAATATATTTTATAATTTACGGGGTCCAAGCATAACAAGAATTTAAACGAGCACAGAATAACTGGGAATTATCTGTCAAATTTTCCACTTGACGTAAGCCAACACAACTAAAGGTAAAAATTCACGGCTGAGGTGCCCCATAAAACTGTCCTTTTATCATCAAACCAAAGTCTTTTGACCTTTCGAACTAACACCTGATCGTATTAAATCACTATAAGCCGATAAGTGCGCCCGGAACGACCTGATTGCAAGATAAGCCTCCAATCCTTTCTTGGATTATAGCTACTGCTGGAGATATCAAGAGGAGCATAATGCTGCTGGGATCTTAGCGGTTCCATAGAATAACATGTTACTCCATAATGATGGTCACGTGTATTTTCTTACTCTATTAGTGTTTTGTTGGCGTTAGGGATTCTTTTGCTAAATTTTAATTCACCAACAACCAATCAAGATTGTGAATGCTAATAAAAAAAACGAGGACTTTGAACAAAGAGGGATCAAGTAAACCACAGATAATTATCCCCACATAAAATGTGGTTGCGTATATGAAACTTTAGGTCTTTAACCATACAGTCAAGTCAGTGAATCGAACAAAACTATATAAAACGTCTAAAGGTCCAAAAATATATGATACGATCGTAAATAGAGATAGACAACCAATCTATGTATCGGAAACAAAAACAATCGAAATTCTATAAATAAACCAAACCATAGAATTTTTTTTACGGGAAACGAGAATAGAAATCATCAAAGCAAAAGGGAAATATCGATCATTATTTTACATTAAGAACACGGGAGATGCCCTGAGTTTAGAGAAGTTCATCGCGAGCAGCATTGTCGTAGCTGACAAGGTAGAGGAACTCGGGCAAGATCTCCGATGGGAAGGCGCTGACATGGACGGGAGATGCAGCGGATTTATCGGATGTGGAGGCCATACGGTGTCCGCAGATGCCACATACCTCCCCCTCCTCGTACTTGTGGTAATGCCCGCAAACCCCACACGGATTCTCTCTCTCCCTCTTCCTCATAATCGAACGATAATTCCTATAATTCACTTCCCAATGCTTCGTTACACCTTCTTGATACCGTGACTCGAGGATTTGATCGGGCCAATTGATGAAAAGGAGAAGTGAACTTTAGGGGAGACTTGGGTTTTGAGTTAGAAATTGAAGTGATAGAGTTATGGGAATCGGCCGAGTACTGGGAAGATCTTTTCGAATTCTCTTCCACTGGCGATGAATGCAAATGCTACATTGATTTGCTTAAACTCCATTTCATACTTAGCTATTTGGCAAGATGCACTGGTATTGGTATATAATTATAATATAAATATGTAATTATTATATATTTTTAAAATTTTAAATATTTAAATTAATATGAAATATTATTAATTAGGTGAAATAAATGATTTTAAAAAATTTGAAGAAAATTAAAATATTAAATTAGAAAAAACACATAAAAACAGATCAAGAGGTCAAGATAATTACTATGTTTTTTTTATTAATATAGCATAGGATAGATATAATAAAGTATGCATATTTTTTACTTTTTTCCAAAAAAAAACTTTTTTTCTCAATATTTGAAGGCACGTGACAATTAGTAATTAAAATATATAACCAGCCTAATTATGTACATACAGAGATTACCACTCAAAAAATTAAGATCGTTTAACAAATGAACTCCAGGACTAATCACAAACCATGGAAAACTCAATAATTTCTCTCATCCAAGAAATCATGAATGGTTTCCTTAAACCAACAATTCCAATCCATCAATCAGTCAACGAATAAACAAATCCAAAGTATATAAACACAAGAATCAAGCAAATTGTAAATCATCAATTCCCTCTAAATCAAAACCAGATTAACTATCTCCGGCTTGAGATGTCGCAGCAGAAACATGGAACAATGCTGGCTATATGCATAGCCGTGTTGCTGGTGGCAGGCACATTTGTTTCAGAATGTGGGGCAAAAACACTCGATTTTAGCCATTTGAAGGGATGGTCAAATCCAGACAAAAATGGTGCAGCAGAGAAGGTGGTGCCCACACCGGCGAATAGATATACGAGAGGCTGTCTGGCGATCCTACGATGCCGGGGACGGAGGTTGTTGGCTACCCAACCTCTTCCGGATAATTGAAATTTACTTCTGATGATCAAGGAGTTGAACATTGTGTACTGCTGTTCATGGAAATTGACGATTAAGACATATAATTATTTGATTTTTTTTTTTTTACGAAGTATGATGTTTGTATAAAACATTGAATTAAGAGTAATGATAAAAAGCAATAATACTTAATTAAGTTCTTGTTTTGTTTTTCCATTGATATTCTCCAATTTCGAATTTATAATATTCAGAGTTCAGAGCATGCATGTTTTTGAGTCAAATTTCCTAAAAAGATTCATAATTAGTTCATCCATGGTTTATTGTTTCTTATGTTTTAAAGTTTTATTAGGATGGTCAATTATCTCCAGTATTTTCAAAATTATAGGGAATCCTTGCTTCTAATATTTATAAAAGATTGATAAATAGAATATGCAAGCTTAAGTAGTTTAGGCTTGGATTGAAGCTAGCGATAATTTATCATATGTGATATCGATAATATGCAGTTTACTACTGTGGTTTTCAAACATACATTTTGTCCTAAATGATATGCAAAACATAGCATACATGGAAAAGATGTTTTGCACATATTCACAAACTACAGGAGGTAAACTGTCTATTTTTACAAATCACGGTGTGTAAACTATCTATTTTCAAATCAGATGGGGATAAACTGTCCTTATGCATATTTTGAAAACCACATGTTATATTTTCAAACTACAGGGGTATGGGTTTCATTGCTCTTGGATTGTGATATAAATCAAACATTATTGGAACTAGGTCAAAATAATTTCAACGATGTGCCAATGGATTTGTATAGGGATGACAATGACACGGGTCTAAACCCGGACCTGTATTAAACCCACCCCTATGGGACGGGTCAAAATCAGGTCAAACGAGTCACGAGGCGGGTCTGGATCCGTTTGACCGGGTTTCTGATGCGAGGCGGGGAGGGTCTTGGTTTTAACCACATCCGCACTGAACCCGCCCAGTATAAATATTAATTTTAGTTATTTTATATTTTATTAATATATCTCATTATCATTTATGTCCTAAATGTTAGCCCTAATTTCAGGCTCATGAAGAAAAAAAAGTTTAGATTTTGGTGGTTTATGTATTATTTGAGCATGTGCTTGTAGTGAATATAATTTATGCCATTTTTATGTTTAAAATTGTATTGAGCTTGGCCATCTAAAATTTCATGGGACGGGGCGGGTAGAACCCACCGGATTCTCGGGTTGGTGCGGGGAGGGTAAGGTAGACAGGGTGGGTGGGTGGGGCGGGTCTGGTTTTTTTTCTTGTGGTGGTGCGGGTCCTGGGTTTGACCAAACCCGGCCCATACCCACCTCATTGACATCCCTAGATTTGTACGGTGGGGGATGTAATTATCTGCTCATATATTATTTTTGTTGTCAATTTGCTTTGGGTACTATTTTTTCTATAAAAAAATTCAAATTTATTCTCTGTAATAGCTTTTATCTTAATTTTGAATAGATTTTACTTATAGTTTATTTGGTTACCTTGCTACTACTCCAAAATTCGAAATCCAAAAAATTTAACCGTTAGGGTATTTTGGAGCACATGTTCTATTTTGTTTAATTAAAGGAAATAAATATTATACTATACATAGTATTATCGAAAAAAAAATGTTAAAAACCACCTCCCAAAAACTCAATTTCATGAGGAAATATATTTTAATAATAATATCATAGTCTATATTTAGATACAAATATAGTAATCGATACAGGCTCGAAACATGGATTGAGAAGCTAAGGGGTTGGAGCCAGGCATCACATCATCCAAACCTTGCACAAGAAACCCATATTCATATTCAATTCAATTAACAAAAGCTTCTGAAGTGATCTCATTGATGGGCTTGGGATCAATCTTCATGGCAAGATCACACACGCTCTAGCTCAAAGAACTCAACCATAAATTACCAATTCAATCTCTGGTAGGGGTGAGCATTCGGTCAGAACCGAACCGACCGAACCGAATTTTCCAAAAATCGAACCGACCGAATTGTTTTTAGTCTAACCGAACCGACCGAACCGATAAAAAATCGGTTATTTCGGTAAAACCGAATTAACCGATATTTTTTTAAAAAAAATAAAAAAAAAATAGATAATTTGATTTAAAAATTAAAAAAATTTGGTTTTAAAAATTTAAAATGTAATATTTAAATAAAGAATGATAATAAATGATTTTTAAAAAAAATAAAAAAAATAATTGTTTTTTAATTTTTTTAAAAATATATTAAAAAAGTAAAAATTTTGGTTTATTCGGTTAGCCGATATTTTTAAAATACAAACCGCAACCAAACCGAATTAACCGATTTTAAAAAAAATTAAAATCGAATTTCCGAAATAACCGAACCGATTTTCCAAATTAGTTCGGTTTCTTCGTTTTGTTCGATTTAACCGAACTTTTGCTCACCCATAATCTCTGGTACATTTAAGCACTTCCCATCGCTTGACATTCAATGCAAAACTCGTAGTCGAACATGAATCCATTCTAAGACCAATTTCCGAGTTCATAATAAAAATCCAAAAAGTCAAGATTCAAGAACCGCCCATAGTTATATAATTGACAGCAGGTGTATTTGTGTTGGTGCTCAATGTACTGTCGTTTGAGATGCTCGTATGAGCCTGCCCCTCTCCAAAGGTGAATTCTTGAGGAGGGGTGTCAATAGGGGGACGCAAAAAAATTGACGTCCTGCCAATGTGATTGAAAGTTGAAACTGCTGCAACTGGCGGAGGATGAGGCCTTGCAAAGCCAAAGCTCAAGCTTGGCATGGCATTGCTGTGGTTCTCCACCGAGCCAAAAATCTTGAGCTCGTACTCCTATAATTGTTTGTACACTGCTAAAATATAAGAAAACAGAATAATGTCAGAATCGAAATTACGATGAATCAGTCAACACATCTAAGATCCTTTTTACACGGTATCGCTATTCGCTAATCAGGTTATAGGCATGATGATTGCTATGTACAAGTTAAATGCAACCGCCATTTTCTAACTATGATGGATATTATTAGTTAAAAGCATCAGCTCACACATTCCTTGAACATGACACAAAATGCTGGTATTTCGAAAAGTTAAACAAGGAAAAGTAACTGCCTGTCACCACCAAAAAAGAAAAGAAAAGAAAAGAAATCTACTAGAATCAATACCGGGCCTTGAAACTAAATTTTGCACATAATTATGAATCACACTCAATTTGATCCTCGTGTTTAATATTAACATCTATCCTGATGCTTCCAGTCCTAGATCAAATCATTTTGTGGATTAGAAACCATATTGTTAATTTAATTCTTTTAGAAGAATACTAACTTAATTCCATTACCCTCACATCCTCCAACAAATTACTCGGACTGCTAGTACTCTGATTTCAATCTCCCATCCAAATCTTTGAACTCTCAACATATTGCATTTTATGGAGTCTGTTGAATTATATTTCAAGGGCAAACCTTAAGTTTCCAACCTTTGCTTTTCATCAAGAAAGCAATTACTATAGCTGGAGACCTGTCAATACAAGTTAACACATGTTACAGAATTTAACTACGATCTTCACAATCATTACGTAAAACACTTCAAATCAAAAGCAGAGAGAAGAAGAAATTGTTGCAAGCGCATAAAACTTGTAATTAAGTATGATGATGGTACCTATACATATATCATTATGGTCATGTAATTTATATTTTACATTACAGATATGCCAAATATACATTATAATTTGTTCTATGGACGAGAAATTACCTCAAGATTTCTAAAGTATTCAAAGTTCCGACCCAAAGCCCAATTCAGAAACAGATAAATTACAAACACATACACACAGATATATACAGAGAGAAGAAGAGCTTAGTGAAAAGTCAAGGAAATAACAGCTAACAAAAAACAACAATAAAAGAGTTCCAAGCTATAGTAATTGCTTTCTTGATGAAAAGCAAAGGTTGGATAAAGCAGAGAGAAGAAGAAATTTGTTGAAGGAGCAAAAAATTTCATAATGCGATATTAAAGGTTCAGTCATACATCACTTCTTACATGATAACCACATTCACAACATTTGAATGTATGATGTGTAAGCTCATATATCACCAAAAAACATAAACATCTGCAAGAAAGAAAGGGGTAAATATTAACAGTTATAAGACTCTCCTAGAAACTGAATCACATTATCAAAAGACAATTTTGGATTTTCTTCGAGGAAGTGATAGGTAAAAGAATTCTTGTACAAATTTTGGCAAGCAGGTACAGTCTGCACATATACATATGTCTTTAAAAGAATGGAGAAGTCCTTAACAACTATATTTGGAAAGTTAGCACATGACAATTACAAATGCAATAAGTGCAAGTTAAAATTGAGCAATCGACGATATCCTATGAACAACAAATTATACAGATTAATCTCATCCAATAGTAAATTTGCATAGTAAAATTCTAACAAATGGTAGAATGGCCAATCATTAGTTAGACAAATTTCATTAGTGACATGAGTGACTCTCTACACTAATTTGTGTCATGCCAACTAAGCACACTAGTCACACATCCAACATCTTGCTTTATCATTTTCTCTGTAAACGATGAGCTTTTATAAGATTTAACGCTCTATCTTGTCAAAGTCTCACTAACCCAGTAACTATCACGGCTCCAGGCTATTTCAAGCATTATATAATATATTTTATAATTTACGGTGTCCAAGCATATCAAAGTTACTAACTTCTTGCCTACAATTCCTAACACGAATTTAAACGAGCACAGAATAACTGGGAATTATCTGTCAAATTTTCCACTTGACGTAAGCCAACACAACTAAAGGTAAAAATTCACGGCTGAGGTGCCCCATAAAACTGTCCTTTTATCAGCAAACCAAAGTCTTTTGACCTTTTGAACTAACACCTGATCGTATTAAATGAAATAACTATAAGCCGATAATTGCGCCCGAAACGACCTGATTGCAAGATAAGCCTCCAATCCTTTCTTGGATTATAGCTACTGCTGGAGATATCTAGAGGAGCATACTGCTGCTGGGATCTTAGCGGTTCCATAGAATAACATTTTACTCCATAATGATGGTCACGTGTATTTTCTGACTTTATTAGTGTTTTGTTGGCGTTAGGGATTCTTTTGCTAAATTTTAATTCACCAAACAACCAATCAAGATTGTGAATGCTAATAAAAAATACGAGGACTTTGAACAAAGAGTGATCAAGTAAACCACAGATAATTATCCCCACATAAAATGTGGTTGCGTATATGAAACTTTAGGTCTTTAACCATACAGTCAAGTCAGTGAATCGAACAAAACTATATAAAACGTCTAAAGGTCCAAAAATATATGATACGACCGTAAATAGAGATAGACAACCAATCTATGTATCGGAAACAAAAACAATCGAAATTCTATCAAATAAACCAAACCATAGAATTTTTTTTACGGGAAACGAGAATAGAAATCATCAAAGCAAAACGGAAATATCGATCATTATTTTACATTAAGAACACGGGAGATGCCCTGAGTTTAGAGAAGTTCAGCGCGAGCAGCATTGTCGTAGCTGACAAGGTAGAGGAACTCGGGCAAGATCTCCGATGGGAAGGCGCTGACATGGACGGGAGATGCAGCGGATTTATCGGATGTGGAGGCCATACGGTGTCCGCAGATGCCACATACCTCCCCCTCCTCGTACTTGTGCCCGCAAACCCCACACGGATTCTCTCTCTCCCTCTTCCTCATAATCGAATGATAATTCCTATAATTCACTTCCCAATGCTTCGTTACACCTTCTTGATACCGTGAGTCGAGGATTTGATCGGGACAATTGATGAAAAGGAGAAGGGAACTTTAGGGGAGACCTTGGGTTTTGAGTTAGAAATTGAAGTGATAGAGTGATGGGAATCGGCCGAGTACTGGGAAGATCTCTTCGAATTCTCTTCCACTGGCGATGAATGCAAATGCTACAATGATTTGCTTAAACTCCATTTCATACTTAGCTATTTGGCAAGATGCACTGGTTTATAATTAATAGTAGTGCTCCGTTGCACACGTCACGTACATACATAATATTTATTTTGTAAAGTGAGGTGATAATTATAAATTTAATTTTTAATTTTTTTTTTTGAATGTAATAAATTTTTTTTAAATTGATTTTATAGTTTAATAACATCTCAAATATTTTTTTGATGTTATTATCGTTATCCAAATTAGTAGGGGTCTTGCGGTCATTTAGCACATAATAGTAGGAGTATTTTCGAATTTACAAAATGGTCATACTACTAAGGTGCTTAGTCATTATAAGATAATAAAATAGTAAGATAATAAGATATATATATATATAATTATTAAGATATATATATATATATCATTATTGTGTATTTTTAATATTTAAATTAATATGAAATATTATTAATTAGTTGAAATAAATGATTTTAAAAAATTTGAAGAAAATTAAAATATTAAAGATAGTTATTTATACAATGGTATTTTAGAAAGAACACATAAAAACATACCAAAAAGTCATATCAAAAAGTCGAGATAGTTACTATGTTTTTTTTTATAATATAGTATATTATATATATATTTCCTCATGTCTAGAACCTAAATAATTATAATGACTATAATGCCCTTCAGCAAAGGCGCTTAGATAACAACATTATGTTGGCTTTATTGATAAAATTTATTTAGTTTTCATGTAATGTATAAAATATAAATTTAATTTAAATTAATAATTATATTTAATTTAAATTAATAAATGATAGTATGTAATAAACAAAAAAATATAAAACACCAACCACACTGTACATGAAATTAACAAAAAATTGGAGCTTGGCACTTTTCTTCGTCGAATCACCGTTCTACACCGTCTCTCTCGTCCGGCGACATTGGAGCTTTAGAGAAGCAATCAGCTGACGGCTCAGCTCGTTCGGTTTTCTACTATTCATCGTCCACATTTATGCTCGTTCCGTTTTCTATTTCTGGTAATGTTAATTAATTTTTTCATTGTCCATGAGTTGGTGGAGTTTCTGTTTTTATTTCCGATTCAATCATCGATTCCAATCAATCTCTGCACAAATTTATAACCTAAGATATATTTGATCATAACTGATACCTGAATTGAAGTTCCCCCAATCTGATGGAACCCTAGTATTTTAAAATTCATCCATTTCATCTCAGATTTAACTCTGCCTATTTATGCGTTGATTTGTGTCTGAATAATTGTGTTAAACGTGTACATGCAACACATATACGTGTTTATGCATTTGATCAAGTTTGTTGGAAATTCCATACTGCAAGCTATTTGTTCAAGCCTTTGTTTAATTTACTGCGCATATGTAGATAATTTGGATCTCGAGAACTTTATTTGTCTTTTTCTTTTGGGTTTTTTTTTTCTCGATCAGATGAAATGCTACTTATTTTTGCTTAGAAATAGACTGTGCATTCACGGTATCAATGGTGGGAAAAAGCTTTACCATATACTTCTTGTTCTGTCAACTTGCATCTCTCGTGGTCTAGAACCATCTAGAGTCAAGGGTGATTGTGGTTTTCAGAAATTGTTGTTTGACCTATCAATTGGGGTTTATGGATAAAATTTGCAATGTGGAATAAGGGGCTATTTGCTTTTCAAAATTTATGAGATGTCACCTGTTTGAATGTTGTTATGCTTCTTTCTTGGTTAAAAGTGGGTTGCACACTACGCATTTGCAATATCATTAGCATGATACCATGTTAGCTGACTTCTCAACTGGTTTCTGTCTCTTGGGGGTTTTGCTTTACAGGTCTTTATGGTGAAGTTAGGACATTGCTCTTGTTGTTATGCAAGATAAATGATTTGATATAGCTGTATCCTGACTAGTTTATGGCTATACTGGAGAAGTCTGATATTATTTTAACTAAGGTGCATTTATTAGCCTAAAACAGATGAATACACAAACCCACCATTCAGGGCAAATTGGCCAGGTACCAAACCAAGCTGGCAGTATGTTGCCTGGGCTGTCACAGCAAAATGGAAATTCGATACCTAGTCAGATGCAAAATCCTATTATCCAGCGAAATGTCTTGAATACAGACCACCCTGAAATTGCGAGAGCACGCAGATATATGCAAGAAAAAATGTAAGACTTTTTACTGTCATGTCCGTTGAAGATATATTTTAATGGCATAGATGTCACAGAATAATTGTATTTTTGCACTGCATAAGCAGCAAGTTATTAGCTAATTAACAAATGGAAAAAATATAAATGAAATATATGTGGCAATGTATGCATGAAGATGCAGAGGTTTCTAATTCTACGTGTATTGGATTGATGATATTAAGGAGTTTCTCCACTTTTTAACGACTTGTGCATCTTTCTGTGCTGGTTCATTTCTGATTTTTGTTACCTTTTAGGCTTCCGCCGCATTGTGATCCAGAGAGAGGTCTATTCCTCTCTAATGTTTAAGTGATTTTATTTGTTTAATGACTGGGGTCCTTCCCATACCACGCCCTCTTTTTGGGTGGTGTCCACGAAAATTAGATTTTGTAATAATACCTTGGTAATGGCAAAATTTATCCATAGCTGTCCTTCCAGAGTAAATTTGTCTGAGATCTTAACGAGCTTTAATGGTTATTTGTGCTAGCATTATATTTCTGTATTTTTACTTGTATGCTTTGTAATTTTGTTTTATTAAATGTTGACAAAAGTTTAAGAATGGCACTACATATTCGTTTATGTGTTACCATGTATATTTCATGTAACTTTGGGAAAACGTACGTTGGTATTCACCGCCATTTCTTTTGCATTTTTTAACTTTCTTTTTCGGTGGATAGATAATGTATATTCTCCTTTTAATGCATTATTTTTTGGTGGATGTTTTCAAATTTCCACTACCTCGTGCTTCCTTTGTTTCTTGATCTTAATGCTTGACATCACGTCCATAAACTTGCCGCTCGTATACTTGGAACGTTTTTTAGTTCTCCCCCTAAATTTTAGCTTTTCTATGCTGCAGCTTGGGATTTATTAGTCAGCGGCGTCAGCAACCTCATGAGGCACCCTCTAAGAAAATGATTGATTTAGTGAAACGATTAGAAGAGGGTTTAGCAAAGAATGCTACCACAATGGTTGGTATATTCTTATTCAGTTTCTATATATAGAAAGAATTGATCATTTTCATGGATATCGTAGGGTTAAAGACTTTGGGTGGAACTTATAGTTGTCTTCCGAGCTTTTTAAACTGTTAATACTGTGAATGTCTACGGGTTTTTTCCTTTTGAAATAACTAGTGAAATAATTTAATCTCTTGTTGTCAACTGTCAAGAATAGTAGTTAAACCTAGCGACCCTGGAATGACGTTTGACCTTTTTTTTAAATGCATACTTTTGTTTAGTGACAATTGATTTGCTTGTCAGGAGGAGTATATTAACCTGGCAACTCTGGAAAGTCGTTTGCACGTTTTGATTAAACGCGTACCTATGAGTAATAACAATCAGCAGTTTTCACATGCTAATTCTTCCAATTCTATTGGTACTATGATCCCAACACCTGGATTGCAACAAACTGCGAATTCTGGCTTGATTGGGACTTCCACTATGGATAGCTCTCTTGTAGCTAGCGCTAACACAATTACATCTCCCACTGTTAATTCTGGAAGCTTCTATCCTACTGGGATTTCTGGTGGTTCCTATGGTCCGTCTGATGGTATTTTTATTCTCATGATCCCCTGGAATGATATTTACTTTACTTTTTGAATCCTGTCTTCTTTGCAGGAGTTTTGGCTAGTAGGCACCAACAACCATCTTCTGTCTTCTCTGTGAATTCTGGTGGAAATAACATGATGACATCCATGGGTTCACAAAGAATGACGAGTCAAATGATTCCCACTCCTGGATTTAATAATTCTAGTAATAATGACATAAACAGTAATGCAAATAACCAGTCATTCGTGAACATGAACTCATCAAATAATGTTGAAGCATTTCAACCTGTGGAATCTCCAGTTGTCTCCCAACAGATGCAGCAAAAGCAGCATGTTAGCAGTCAAAATAGTTGTATGTTGCATAATATTAGTGGGCATATGGGTAGTGAAATCAGATCTACATTGCATCAGAAGTCTTATGGATTGTCTAATGGACCCTTAAATGGAGGTTTGGGGATGATGGGAAACAATATGTCCCTGATGAATGGTCCAGGGACGACTGAAAGCTATTTAAGTGGAACAATGTATGGAAATTCCATCAAACCCATGCATCAACAATTTGACCAAAATATACGACCAGCAATGCAGGGTATACTCTTTCTATCTTTTCCACCTCTTCTCGGTTCCCTCCACTCTTCTATCCTCTACGCATTTCTGAACTGGAAAACTTGTAATAATATGGGAAATTTGATTTTATCTGAATTTTTTCGGAACTTGATGTTTTGTTTTATGCTCACCACCCATTCTACTTGTTAGGAGATGGATATGAAATTGGTGCGGCTGATGCTGCAGGGTCTGGAAACATGTATGTTTCTGTCACATCTGTTGGGTCAATGATGAACAATCAGGGCTTGAATGCTGTATCCATGCAAATGCAATCCATGCCGAAAACAAACTCTCCTATGAGGACCAGTCAACCAACTGTGAACACAATACAACAGGTGACAGCTATGAAATCTCAATCTCTTGACCAGTCTGACAAATTGAATTCCCACTCGCAGTATTCAGGGAGAGAAAATCTTGTACATGCTCATCAACAACAATTTCAACAGCCATCTCATCAGTTTCAGCACCAGCAACTTGTTCAGCATCAGGTCCAGCAAAATCAGCAAGCTCAAAACCAGCTCTTGTTAAAGAATGATACCTTTGGTCAGTCTCAACTAACATCTAATATAGTTTCCGAAGCAAAGTCTGGGCTTGTAACTGAGCACCGTGGTGATGGCTTGCAGTCACAAGGCTCCGATCCCTTCCGTTTTTCTGATATACAGAGTCAGTTTCAACAAAATACCATGGAAAACCATTCTAGAGCTACACAGTTGCGGTCACATCCATCTGGTCCGCAGGATAGCTGTTCATCACTAAAGCAAACTTCAGATCAGATGCAGTTGTTACATCCACAACAGTTTGCTGCTAATTCTCAAAGTGAGTTTGTGAGTTTTTCTGGTGGCATCCAATCAGATGCATCATATCGTGGTCATTGGTATTCTAATTCTCAAGATGTATCTCAAGCATCTGGGAGACTCCTGAATGATCAAAATGTGCAAGATGAGTTTCATCACAGACTAACTGGCCAAGATGTGGCTCAACTAAATAATTTATCCTCAGAAGAATCAATCATTGGACAATCTGATGCTTCTAGATCAAAAGTACCCCTGAATCTAAGCAATACAATAGCTAGATCTAATAACCTTAATCGTGAACAGCAGTTCAAAAATCAACGAAGATGGCTATTATTTTTGCTGCATGCTCGTCGATGTTCTGCTCCTGAAGGGAAATGCCAAGAACCTAACTGTATAAAGGTTCAGGAATTGTTGAAACACATGGATTGTTGCGATGTGTATAAGTGTTCATTCCCTCGTTGCCATGTTACTAAGATCTTAGTCAACCATAAAAGGCTCTGTCGGGATTCAAGCTGCCCAGTTTGTATTCCTGTTACGAATTTTGTGCAGGCACAACGAAAGGCATGTGCAAATTCTGACGTGAATTCGGGTTTACCCGGATCTATCCATGGATCTTGTAAATCCAATGGTACTGCTGGAATCGCTGGAAAGACCACTCTAAAGTCTAGCTTGGTGATCGCTGAAACTCCTGAAGATCTACAACCATCTATTAAGCGCATGAAAATTGAACAAGGCTCCCGATCTCTTGTCTCTGAAAATGAATGTTCTGCTTTACTGATTTCTGCTGTGAATGAACCTCCTCTCCAGAAGGTGCTGCATGCTGACCAGCATCATGATTGTAATCTTCTAATTAAATCTGAAGTTGCTGAATCTAAGATGGAGGTATCTGTAAGAAATGAACAATTAAGTTCCCAGTATACCGAAATGAAGCAGGATAACATGGATGATGCTAGTATCCAAAGGCATGTAAGTGTTTTGTCAAATAACTCTACTAGATTTGGTGTTCAGGAAGTCATTAAGGTTGAGAAGGAAATAGGGCAAGCTAAGCCAGAAAATCCATCTATACCTTCTGAGAGTGCAACCAAGTCTGGGAAACCCAAAATAAATGGGGTGTCACTGACAGAATTGTTTACACCTGAACAAGTCAGGCGGCACATTGCAGGCCTTAGACAGTGGGTAGGCCAGGTTAGTCTCATATTATACTCGTTAACTATTGTATTCTTTTATTTATATAATCATTCTGTCTGACAAAATTGTGGCAAGCACTCCTTATATATGCATTTCTGAACACATGATGCTACAAGGCTCCTAGATTTCATTTTGATAGGCTATGAAATAAGACGCAGCTTTAGATGAAAGGATGATTTAGAAGAATAAGAAGCATTACTGTATTTTTACCTTCATCTTCTTTATCAAGAAGTGTACTGCACCCAATATCTTTAAAAGCATGATGCACACTATACTTACTGGAGACTAAATGGTTCAACAAGTACAATTTCTTGTAATTGATCTCGAAATATCTTATGCCCTTTTCCATCACAAGAATCATGATATATCTTATGCGTTTCTTGTTTGTTTGATTCACTATCCTCATGAAAATTTCTAACATATACTTTGTTAACATAGAGTAAAGCAAAAGCAGAAAAAAATCAAGCAATGGAGCATGCCATGAGTGAAAATTCTTGCCAGCTGTGTGCAGTTGAGAAGCTTACTTTTGAACCGCCCCCTATATATTGTACACCTTGTGGTGCTCGAATTAAAAGAAATGCAATGTATTATACCTTTGGAGCTGGAGAAACTCGCCATTACTTCTGCATTCCATGTTATAATGATTCCCGTGGAGAAGCTGTCGTGGTTGATGGGACTGCCATTCCAAAGGCGAGGATGGAGAAGAAGAAAAATGACGAGGAAACTGAAGAATGGGTATCCCACATCTACTTATTTGTTATTTTTCTTGGCTGCGATAAAGAGTATATTGAGATACTGAATGTTTATATTTGCAGTGGGTTCAATGTGACAAATGTGAAGCTTGGCAGCATCAAATTTGTGCATTATTCAATGGTCGGAGAAATGATGGTGGACAAGCTGAGTACACTTGTCCAAATTGTTATATAATTGAGGTTGAACAGGGAGAACGCGTGCCGTTGCCTCAGAGTGCTGTTCTTGGAGCAAAAGATTTACCTAGAACAATATTGAGCGATCACATGGAGCAACGATTATTTGCAAAGCTGAAGCAAGAAAGGCAGGATAGGGCAAGGCTTCAAGGCAAATGTTATGATGAGGTGAACCAATTTTTACTCGTATTTGGTATGAGATGGGATGTTTTTCATTTTTCATTGATCGTTAATGATGCGTAAGGGAATATATATTTGACATTTGATGGCGAACTTACCCTGAGTTCATATTTAGATACTTCAAGTAAAGCAAATCCTGTGAAATTTTTAGTATGTAATAAGAATTGCCTTTTAAGAAGAAATTAAAGAAGGCATTGATTTTTGAAGAAGGTTGTTTGTATTTTTGCCTTAAAAATAAACTGTGCAGTTGAAGTTTTTGTTCGATTTTATGTTAGTATGGTGGAACTATTTTTTATCCTCGAGTTTGTAGATTTATTGTTTAGACTGTTATATTTTCCCATGTGCTCTTATTTAGAAGATTGTTAGCAGTAATTTTGTAAATATATAAACCCAATGCAGAAATGAAAGCTTGAATTATTTTTAAGTAGCTTGATGATTTGTTTAACCATATATAACCATATACAATGTCACGGGAAGATTAGAAGTGGTAAGGACATTTTTTTTAATCTTACTTTAGAAATTGACTTTGTATCATAAAGTTATCACAAGATTTCATTTAAACTGTAAAGTAGGAAAGCCTCTTAATTGTCCATGGTCACGATACAAATAGGTGATGGTTGTAGTCCCGAAATGGTAATAGAGTAATATCCCATCTGCCTCTAATTTAAAATTAAATAATGAAAAAACTCTCTGCTTTTGGAGTTTCTTGTCTGTAATCATACTCACATGCTCCGCCTTGCAAAAAACTGAATTTTGGTGTCCTGGTGGTTGCGGTTGTAATTATTTTCCAGAAGCATGATTCTGTATGTGATAGTCAACTATTGTCTCATCACTTTTCCAGGTTCCAGGAGCAGAAGCTCTTGTTGTAAGAGTGGTGTCATCGGTGGACAAAAAATTGGAAGTCAAACCACGGTTTCTTGATATTTTTCAGGAGGAAAATTATCCATCTGAGTTCCCATATAAATCTAAGGTGTGGCTTACTGAAGGAATTGATTGGCTGTTTCTAGATATGGAAAATCATTAACTAGTATAGTAACATTTGTTTCATTATTATATCTTATATGAAACAACTTACACGAGTCATAGTTTGATTTGAGTCTAAATTCTTACTGCTGTTCATTGCTTTTAGAAGACTACAGTATATTGAGGTTGCACATCTAATGTTCTGTATCGAACGGAAACATTATCAACTTGTTTTTACTGTTAGGGCTTTTATTATTAGAATGACTTTTATGTATATATAGACGGGGCCATAAAATTATGGAGAAAAGGAGATCTGTTATAACATTGATTTGACAACTTTTGTGATTAGCAAACGTTGGAATGATAATTTATGTAAGATTGTTACTATTTGTGGGCATTGAATTTATCATAATTTAATCATTGAAGGGCCATAATATGTATCTTTCAGGTGATATTATTGTTCCAAAAAATTGAAGGAGTTGAAGTATGCCTATTTGGCATGTATGTTCAAGAATTTGGATCAGAATGCCTGCAGCCAAATCATCGGCGAGTCTACCTGTCATACCTGGATTCTGTTAAATATTTTAGGCCAGAGGTCAAAGCCGTTAGTGGAGAGGCTCTTCGGACATTTGTGTACCATGAAATTTTGGCATGTTTTTTAACTTCATTGGTTGTTATGAAATTGCTCTTGTAGCTGATTTAATTAAGGTGAGAAAGTCCTTGTTACTATTTGTAATGCAAGTGCACTCTCTATTTTTCTGTATTCCAGATTGGATACTTGGATTATTGTAAAAAGCGCGGTTTCACTAGCTGCTACATATGGGCTTGCCCGCCTTTGAAAGGTGAAGATTATATTTTGTATTGCCACCCGGAAATTCAGAAGACACCAAAGTCTGATAAACTTCGAGAGTGGTAAGCTCAATGACTGTCTGAAAAGGAGACTGGTATATGCATTGAGTAGTATGGCAACACATTAGTGTTTTGCTTGAAGTGTAACTTCTATTTCAGGTATCTGGCCATGTTAAGAAAGGCAAAAGACGAAAAAATTGTGGCTGAGCTCATTAATCTCTATGATCATTTCTTTACTTATACCGGGGAATGTAGAGCAAAGGTAACTGCAGCCCGGTTGCCATACTTCGATGGAGATTATTGGCCTGGTGCTGCGGAGGACATGATATATCAACTGCAACAAGAAGAGGATGGGAGAAAACCACATAAGAAGGGCATTATGAAAAAAACCATAACAAAAAGAGCCTTAAAAGCATCTGGTCAAACTGATCTTTCTGGCAATGCATCAAAAGATCTGCTGTTAATGCATAAAGTAATTTTTTTACTTGCAATCCTGTGTGTCAATTTTTTGATCATCTGTACTGCTATAAATTTCCATCATCGGTATACTTTGAGATTCTATCTATGATGCTGTAGTTTTTTCTACTAAAACATGGCTTTAATGTATATTCTACAGCTATGAGTTTTTGTCATAGCTTGGCTCTTCTCTTCAAGTACATAAGAAAGAAAAAGAACTTTGTTACTATTTCCGTAATTGGTTCTTAACTTCTTCCTTTTTGTAGCTTGGCGAGACAATATTTCCAATGAAGGAAGACTTTATCATGGTTCACTTACAGCATGCTTGCACTCATTGCTGCATTTTAATGGTGTCTGGAAATCGCTGGGTTTGCAAGCAGTGCAAAAGTTTTCAGCTGTGTGACAAGTAAGGATTCTGGCCCTTTTTTGCTTGCTCATGGTAAAATTCTTTGTCTCGTTCCTAATGTAATTTTCAATGCCTAGTTGGGTAATTTATTAGGCTCTCCATCTTTATGTTCTTGAGATAGACTATGGATATTCGAGCAGAAAACAGAAAAGATGTAAAAATATTAAATGTTCCAGACATGTATGAATTTGCTATTACTAGTAACAGTTGTTTAGCTTTTCTTTCTTTCTTTCTTTTTCAGCCATGTGTTCTATGTTGATATCCCTGTTTAACGCAATTTAATTTCTTGCTTTCTTGATTATGCCCTGAATTCTTTGGGTTCTTATATCGTTGGTTCATCAATCATGTCCATGAACAATTACGTCTTGTAAATTGTGTAATAGTGAATTGTGTCTATTTCACCTTGCAGGTGCTATGATTCTGAGCGAAAACGTGAGGACAGAGAGAGACATCCTATTAATCAGAAGGACAAGCATGCACTGTATCCTGTAAGTCCTTGATATCAGATTTTTGCACCCAACATGGTATTTCATACTTTTGCTTTTCTCAATTGCCTTAAGAAGGATTTGCATTTAGATCAAGGCATTTGCTAATTGCAGGTTGAAATTACTGGAGTTCCTGATGATACCAAGGATAAAGATGAAATTCTTGAGAGTGAATTCTTTGACACCAGACAGGCTTTTCTTAGCCTTTGTCAAGGAAACCATTATCAGTACGATACCCTTCGCCGAGCTAAGCATTCCTCAATGATGGTCCTCTATCATCTTCACAATCCTACAGCCCCAGCTTTTGTTTCAACATGCAATGCGTGTCATCTTGATATAGAATTAGGCCAAGGTTGGCGGTGCGAGATATGCCCCGAATATGATGTATGCAATCCTTGCTATCAAAAGGATGGAGGAATTAATCATCCCCATAAACTTACTAATCATCCATCAAGTGATAGGGATGCACAAAACAAGGAAGCTAGGGAATTACGGGTTTCCCAGGTAACTAATGTTTTTCTTTGTTTTCAAATGTCCCATTCTCCATAGATAATGCTTCCAATTATCTGTTCACAATCTAAATATTGAATGCTTTCTCCACTTTATTGTGTCCTTCTCAACTTACTTAACCAATTGACCATTTTTAGGCAGTTAAATATCTAATAGCTAGCTGTTTCTATGCCACACCAGGTGTGCTATGATGGTAGCCCTTGGATCTTCACGTGGGGCTCCCTATTTGTTTTAGGGATCCAAGGGCTTTAACTTCACCGGGTGTGCATAGCCAATTCCCTAATAGCTAATGATGACTTGTTTGTTATTCCATTTGTGATGGTGTAACTGACTAACTTGATAAGAATTTAAGTTCTAATACGATATCTGCTGGGACATAGAGATGCTGAAATCCACCTCCCCTTTGTACCGTTTAGTTCTTTAAGATTATTAATCTTAATGCAGATAAAGATCCTCCCAAATACTTGAGCAATCATGAATCAAATTTGAAGTGTGTTTTTTTTTTTTTTGCTTATGCGGTAGTTTGCATGGTGATCTATGAACTTTTAGTAATGACTGAGCATTGAACCTAGTCTCCATAAGCATCGGCTTCTTGGTGCAAGTTGTGTGATATGACATTGTTTACTCGGTGTTGCAGCTGAGGAAAATGCTAGAGCTCCTGGTGCATGCTTCTCAGTGTCGTTCGCCACATTGCCAATATCCAAATTGTCGCAAGGTGAAAGGACTTTTCCGCCATGGCATGCTGTGCAAGATCCGTGCTTCCGGAGGTTGTGTGTTGTGTAAGAAAATGTGGTATCTCCTTCAGCTTCATTCTAGAGCGTGCAAAGAATCCGAATGCAACGTACCAAGATGCAGGTTTGTTAAGGAATATTCATTTTTCTCACCCAAGATTTTACTTTTACCCTCAGGTAAAACTAAATTGATATCAGAAAAATTGTTTATAAATATACCCATTTCTTATGCAGGGATTTGAGGGAGCACATGAGAAGGCTGCAACAGCAATCTGATTCACGACGACGTGCTGCTGTAATGGAAATGATGAGGCAACGTGCTGCCGAGGTTGCTGGGAGTTCTTGATGAATTATGGTCATTCCTGTTGTACATACACCGCTTTTTGAAAACACTGTTATACTTTGACTGGCAAAGGAAGACACCTTATAATCACAAGTCAAATCTGTTGCAAGAAATAATTTACATGAGCTTCGATTCAATGTCAACCCCGGGGCGCATGATTTTTATTTGATGCTTCTCCAGATAAGTTTGATAGGGAAGCTTATAGATCAGAGTCTACCCGCTTCTGTTACAAAAGAGCTTCCGAAGTGTGCCGTTATGAATAGATTTTATCTGATTCTTTGATTTTGTTTCGCTGTGTTGTATATGCTGCCATCATTTGATGGTTGTGTACCTTAGTGTTTCAATTTATCAGTTGCAAACTTGCAATAGTTAAGAGGAAAAGCTCAGTTTTCTGCATCGTTCCTTTCTCGGCCTCATTTATCTTTGTAATCATGTTTAGTGCATACGATCGAGTCTGAGTTTTGATTGATATTCGACTATACCCTATTCCTACAGATCGTAAACTTTCAAGACGTTTTCGAGAAACCCAAACCAAATTCCACCGTGAAAAACCTCAAAATTCCGTAGAATACAAAATTAACAAGACCAGGAGACCATCAAACATCCTCTGGCCAATCAAGAAGCTTGTAACCTTGAAGTGAAGGCGGCAGCAAATACTTTTGTGATGAAGAGTAGAATTATCCGGAAGATAGATATAATTCTTTCCATGACCAAGATTCTTCATTAGGTTCATCGATGCATTCCTCAAACGTAGTGGCACCCTTTTATTCTGTCCCACGGATTCTTTACAACCTTCTGTGCAGCTTCGATCGCACGGTAATCAGATACAGATTTAGGAGCCAAACCCAAGTACCGAACGCACTGTCCGAGTATCACATTACACTCCGGCTTTCCTAATAAAATGACAGCCTTGGTAACAAGAAACAGCTTGTGTTAAAGCCTGTGGATCAGCCAAGCCAAACCAACCCACGTGCAATGTGGAGTGGCTCTTAACCTCCTAACATTCGAGCCAACCAATATATCGAGGCATCAGCCTCTCGTGGACTTGTGTAGAGCACTGATCAAATTGTAATGCTCCTCCCCTGCTCTATCACAGGCCAAATGCTTGATCTGTAACGATTCTTTGACATCGTTTGTTGTCACAACAATCTTTGACACTTTATCTACGTTAGATCTGAGCAGTTGCTGTTGTGGCCGAAATTTCAAGAGCATTCAATGCCACCCTTGAATCTCATCACAATAACGTTTAACGACAGAAAATCGATCGCTTCATCATTCACTTCAATCCTGACCATACCCTTGAAGTTCATAGTCAACCCCGGTCCATATTCGAAACAGATCGTTTCAGGAGAAGTGCAAGATCACATGGCTTCAGCGGATGAAAGGTTTATACTCTGCAACGAGACAACAATGGCGTGATCAAATGGAAGGATGGGTTTTCGGTGGTGGTGGTGGCGCCAAGGAAAACTATGCACCCATCCTCAATCACAGGCAGGAAAGAACTTGCTGCGCCTTGTTGAACCTGTGCACTTCATCAAAGAAAAGAACCTGTCCTTTTGCTGGCTTTTAGTTTCGATTTTGTGGTTTCATCGACTGTATCTCTGACATCTTTCACGCCACAAATGACGGCGGACAAAGAAACGAATCGGTAAAAAGAGGCGCTACACGAACTCACAAGTCACAATGGCTCTGGCAATGGAGGTTTCACCGGGTTTTTAAACTTTTTAATCGAAAAAAACAATTTATTTAACAAAATAATCGTTTTTTTTTTTCTATTATTAAAGTAACCTAAGTCGCCATGTGAGATGGCGACTTCATTTGAAGTCGCCATCTCACATGGCGACTTCTATTAAAATTATTAAAAAAAACTATTATTTTACAATGTCGCCATGTCAGATGGCGACTTCCATTGAAGTCGCCATCTTACATGGCGACTTCTACAAATATTATTAAAAAAAACTATTATTTTTACAATGTCGCCATGTCAGATGGCGACTTCACGGAAGTCGCCATCTGACATGGCGACTTCCATAAATATTATATAAAAAACTATTATTTTTTGATGTCGCCATCTGACATGGCGACATCCTTTAATTTTTTAAATGATGTCGCCATGTCAGATGGCGACATTATATTAAAAAATATTTTTTTTTCCGGTGTCGGTATATAAAGACACGGTGTCGGTATATAAAGACAGAAATTTTTTTTGTTTTTAAATATTGTCGCCATCTGAGATGGCGACAATAAAAAAAAATTATTTTTTTATTTAATGTCGCCATTTCAGATGGCGACAATAATCAATTATTTTGTCTATAAAACTGAACAAAATGTTACTCCTTTTGAAATATAGCAAATTATCTTCGGCTTTCGAACAAATTCTCTTCAGAATTCGTGAAAATTCAAATTTTCTTCAGAATTCGTGAATATTTCTCTGCAGGTATGTTGTTATAGAAATAATTAAATTTCATAATATTATATATACTGTACTAATTTATAAAATTTGTGTTTATTTTAAGGTATGTCAATTAAAGTTTTGTTGTATTGGGGAGGCAATATATTACAAGATTCAGAATCTGTTAGATATGATCGTGGTCCGTCGAAAGGCATGACAATATCTCGCACTATTAATTATTTGCAGTTAGTGAACGACATATATGATATTACTGGCATCGACCGTAACCAGTTCATTATGAAAATATATTGTAAATATATATTTAGTGATTTTTCTGGGATAAAACAAACAATTTTTCCCGTTGACAGTGATTACAATTTAGCATGGGTATTGGATTCTGAACAAAATTATAGTTGTTTGGAGATGTATATACAAACAGAACGGAGAGATTATGATTTTATTACAGAAATGCCAACAAGTGGTAGTGGTCCATTTGTAGTAGATACAGAAATGGCAACTACCTCTAGGATTCAAGATGATGCTCCTATAGTTGCTGACAATATTGTTCCCGAGCCATTAGCAGACAGTTTTGTGGATTTTGGAGATGATTTTCAGACTGAACCGGAGGGAATTCCATCTGAGGATGAGTCTGATGACGATGAGGTTGATATTGAAGAAGTGCCAGATAATGTACCAGACACAACCACAACAAATACTCATGCCCTTTATCCAACAATTCCATTCTTCTCAATGACACATCCGGAAGTATTTGGAGACTCATTAGACATTCCAACAGGTAGATGGGGGAGTTACTACGACTACTCGAAAGGGGATATCCATCTAGATATGGTTTTCAAAAATAAAGCTCATTTGCAGGCAGCTGTAAAGGATTACTCTGTACGTGTTGCGAAACGGGAGTACCGCGTAGTCAAGAGTACAAAAACATTGTGGAAAGTGGTGTGCAAACACAGTACAGAAGATATGTTTTGTAGATGGTACCTGCGGGCCTCGTTGAAGAAAAAAGTTGGTTTATTCAAAATAAACAAGTATGGAGGTTCTCACACTTGCCTTTTGAGTGAGCTGTCGGTCGATCATGCAAATTTGGACAAAAACATGATTGCTAGCTTGTTAGTGGGAATTGTTCGGCGTGATCCAGCTTACGAAATAAAGTATGTAATTCAAACAGTGAAAGATAAATATGGATTTGAGATCTCCTATGCCAAAGGATGGTTTAGTTTACGACGTGCTGTTGAGAATGTGTACGGAACATGTGAGAGCTCCGTGAGGAAATTGCCTTACTATATGGGAGCTTTGCAAAAATGGAATCCCGGCACAGTCGTTGAGTGGGTTCACCTTGAAAATGCCAGACCAATAGAAAAGACTTTGAATTACGTGTTCTGGGCCTTCCATCCATGTGTACAAGGATTTCAGCATTGCCGCCGGGTAATAAGTGTGGATGGAACACATCTGTATACGAAATATCAACATAAGATGTTGATTGTCGTGGCAATGGATGCGAATAATCAAATCTTACCTTTGGCATTTGCAATTGTTGACGAAGAAAACTTTGTGTCATGGAGATGGTTTTTGGAGATGATTAGCAAGCATATTGTGAGAAGATCTGAGGGTGGTGTATGTTTGATTTCTGACCGTCATCCAGGCCTCATTGCTGCAGCCGATTGTATTCCTGACTTCAAATCACCCCTTGGAGTACATCGATTTTGTTTGAGACATGTTTGTTCAAACTTTAATAGTCGCTTCAAATCCGTTCATTTGAAAGACTTGTGTTGGAGAGCGGGATCAGAAAATCAGGTCAGAAAATTTGATCGCACAATGGAAGAGATTAAACTTATAGAACCAAGGGCTTTTGATTACTTGAGTCGTATTGATAAGTGTCAATGGTCGTTTGCTCATGACGGAGGCTGGCGTTGTGGTATCATGACCACAAATATGTCAGAATGCATAAATGGAGTTATGAAAGGTGCACGTCGACTTCCAATCACCGCCATTGTGCAATTAACTTTTGATCGTTGTGTGCTCTATTTTTTCGAACGGCTTAAGAAGACGGAGCGAATGATTCAAAATAATCAAGAATGGCCAGATTATGTGTTCGAAAGATATGGTCGTGCTGACTATCATTCCATCCATCATGATGTGCAGATGTTCGATCGTAGACGTCTAACCGCTTCTGTTATCACAAGAGTACAAGCAGGACGTGGGGGTAATACGCATGTTGTGTATTTAAAATCCGGGGAATGCTCTTGTGGAAAATGGAAAGAGTTCGGAATACCTTGCTCGCATGTGATCCAAGTGTGTCGAAAGTATGGCTTAAACGCTAAAACTTTTGTGAAGCCATATTACAATATGAATTAATATTGGAGCACATATCAAGGAGAATTCGAACCAATGTGGGGGGAGGAGCATTGGGACACCCCATGTTTTGAGTTATACCACAACTCCACTCTGCGAAAAAATAGAAGAGTAGGTCGAGATCGAACAACGCGCATTCCGAATGAGATGGACTGGCCAGAAGCCCGTGCAAGACGACAAAGTGCTTCAACTTCTCGAAATCAATAAATTTTTGAACGTGTAATTAATTGTATGTTTATTGTGTAAATGATTTTACGTTATTGTGACATTATTGTACGTTTAATTACGAAATTATTGTATGTCGAATGTATGCTCAAAGAAACAAACATTTTCTCAAATTTAATCTATAAAAATCGGTTACTATTTACAACATAATGATGACTTCACCGACGACGACGAGGAGCTAGATTTCCTCCCGTACCACAAGGAGGAGGATTTGTCTGTCTTCTAACTCTTCGTTGTTGAACGACTTCTTCGCCCCTTTCCCTTGCCACAGGTGTGTTGGCAGGCTCCTGTATTGGCGTCAACTGAGGGAATAGAACGGGCGAGACATCGAAAGGTGAAGTCCTAGCTGCATATGTCGCAAACCCAAGACTGACATCTGTACCCATGCTGCTGAACTGGGGTTGAGTGGACATGGGGGGATATGGCGTGAAGGGAGATAAATCATATGATTGTACAGGAACAGGAATATAATAGTCCGTAGTCATATCTGGCTCTGTCCACGTGGATGGACCTGCAATATCTGTCTGCATATGTGCAGATGGACCTGCAATATCTGTCCACGTAGATGGACCTGCAATATCTGTCCACGTAGATGGAGTGCCTGCATGGAACTGTCGTGTATCAACAGGCTGGACTTCATTGTATGGCGGGAAGTTTCTGTCTCGTTGGTCACGAGCCACTCGCACCACATTGTCGAACATAGTCCTGTGTTGCCTCATCGACTCTGTCGTAATAGGCACTCCATCAGCCAGATGTCGGTCATAGCTTGTAGATAACTGTTCCATCTGCTCAATCTGCAAAGTACAAATGTCCATATAAAATTTATACATCGAAACACAAATATAAAATTAAAATTTCACGTAATTAACGTACCACATGCTGCCATGCCGGGCCATCACCATGTTGATATCCTGTCTGTACAAAGTATTCTTGACGCCCAATGTATCTACGTGTCACTTGTTCATACCACTCACTGTATCCGCCAACAACGTAGTAACCACCGTCAGTAAATCGTGGTCTGTCGACACGTAGATCATTTGCCCTCTCCCAGCAAAGTATGTGAGCTATATGCCTAGTGCTCCAGTTTTTGTTGACATTTCCCCTTCTACCAACATTATGCAACGCCTCATCCCCCGCTGGTGGATCTTCTGGGATATCTTGTAGCATCCCAAATTGTCGCAGTACTCGATCAGACCGTTGCATTTCAACTATGTCGAAGAAAATCAACGGTCCCTTATATGTCCCCAACTCAGTGATTCCTTCAGTGTACTCATCAGGGTACGGCTGCCAATTAAACTGCAAAACAACATTGCTTTTACATACTATGAAAAGAGTATATTTTTGTACAAATTAATTTAACAACATGCTTACTTGAGTTACTGGCTGGTCATCGAGGATGTCCCTTATGATGCGTATGGAATGACTCCCAGTTTCTGTAAAGATTAAATGACACGACCACCTGTATATATTCAAATAAATTATTAAATGCATTCACACATAAGATCAATTATAAAACAATGCATATTTGTACTACCTCACACCATATGGAGCAGAAGGTAACACATTGTTTGGGCCGACAATTATTGGTCCAATATCAGATCTATCGCTACCCAATTGCGGAGTCAAACTTGGGATTCGTGACCATGCCCAAATCTCATTTATTGTAGTGACATCAATAACACAAGTTAGATTGACCAGAAACATATTTTAAATATTAAAAAAAACAAACATATTATTTACCTGTAAGAGTTGCACTGCACCACCTATAACTTTTTTCCCTTTCTCTGATGACGTGCACAACTCACGATATAAGTATGCCAATACAGCACTGCCCCAACTATATGTACTGGCAGAGTCGATATCCTCCAACTTTTGTAAATATAATAATCTAACAAAATTGCCTGAGGAATCAGGGCACATAATCCCCCCTAACATCAATAACGCACAACCCCTTGTGAACTTAACAACATCATCTGCTGTACTATTTTCATCCAATGGATTGAGCAGCAAATGATTATGCAAAGCAACTAATTTCAAACGTGCGCCCTTAAGGTCTGTGATGGCTGGTAAGAAACCTAAATATGTATGGCAATATTCTTGCCAATCGGGTAGAGCCCTATCAATATCAATCCCCGACACTACGATGCCATCTACTGGCAACGCCCATATTACTGCAATGTCTTGCAGTGTGATGGACGCTTCTCCTGATCTAAAATGAAACGTGTGTGTTTCACGGCGCCATCTCTCAACTAAAGCCGTGATCAGGTGCATGTCAAGTTCAATCTTACCACACCTATAGATACCATAAAATCCAATAACGTGCAATAAATTAACAACACGTATATCTAATGGACACATATCCCAAAAATAGCTATCTGGGTTTCTCCCACGAAGTATACTATCCATATCACCTGCCCATACATCCTCAGATCGATGTGTAGACTGCAACGACAAAAGATGTGTGTCAACCGGGCCTGGTTGTCTCATTTGATCCATCCTGAAATATAATACAAAAATTAACAACATTAAACTCAACATTACAAAAACAACCCGTCTGTCGCCCACCGCCGCCGCCCACCATCTGCCACCGCCGCCGCCGGCCGACGCCGCCGCCGGCCACCACCGCCTGTCGCCGCCTCCATCTTCGTCAACTTAAATTTTAATATTTCACATCACAAAAATATACTCCAACAAGTAATATACTCCCACTACATATATTAAAATCATAATTTATCTATGATACATAAATAACAAAATTAAAAAGCTTACCTTAAATATTTTGGAAATAGCTTGATTTTTGCAGAAATGTTAGGAAGAAAATTTGAGAACGAACGGATGAAAGATTTTGCGGCGGAGCTGAAGAACGAAGAAGAAACGAAGAAGAAGAGAAATGGTGCGGCGGCGTGTTGTTTTTAGGTTATAATTCATTGGTGTCGCCATCTCAGATGGCGACACCAATAAATATTATTGATGTCGCCAACTGAGTTGGCGACATCAATATAATTTAATGGTGTCGCCATCTCAGATGGCGACATCCATATAAATTAAATAGATGTCGCCAACTGAGATGGCGACATCAATAAATTATATTGATGTCGCCAACTCAGATGGCGATATCATAAAAAAAAAAATTTTGTTAAAGTCGCCATGTGAGATGGCGACTTCAACTGAAGTCGCCATCTCACATGGCGACTTAGGTTAGTTTGATAATAAAAAAAAAATTCGGTTAAATTATTAAATTATTTTTTAAAATCGAATATTTAGTTAAAAAACCCAGGTTTCACCAATGTCGGGTGGGCCCCAGAGGATGATAGAAAGGAGGCGGCCTCACTCGATGGCGGCGCATAAGAGGGAATCTATTGCCAGAAGATGGTCCTGTCCAACAACCTATCGAGCACGCGCGGCCTCATTCTGCTGCTGCTTCTGGTGGGGGTTTTTGGATATTTTCTTGGTGTTGGGACAATTTTTTACGCTTTTCACGATGAATCAACAGATGGATCGATTCGTCTTCCTCAATTTCTTGTTGGAATTTAGGTGGGTTTGGTCCTTGGAATGAAAGATGAAGAATGGATTGAATTATTGGAGGGGTGGAACTGAATGGTGGAGGGTTTTGAGTTTCGAGAAGCCAATCGGTGGCTTTATCGACGTCGCGGACAGTGGAAGCCAGAGCTTCAGCGGCGGAATCATAAGAAAACCCCATGCTTACTATCTGTTCAATTTTAGATTGCTATATTTTCCCCTCAGTGACTTCAGTCGAGTATTCAGAGGCAAATTTAAATAAATAATATAAAAAATACAAAATCTAAAAATAAAATATTAAAAAAAGATTTAATTTTATATTCGCGATCTCAATCCGCGATTCTTCGAAAGAATAAAAAGATCAACGTTTCTCTCTTCTACTAAAAAAATAAGATAGATCAAAGAGAGAAACACTAATAAGAGGCGTTTCTCATTCCTCTAGCCTTTTGTTTTTCACTTTAAATATGAATTGGGATAGTTGCGCATATTCTCTTTTGATTGGAGTAATTCGAGTTTTAAAGCTTGGGCAAGTTTCTTATTTGTTTTATCAATGTGCTAACCATCAATTTACTGTGAGTTTCTCCTGGACTAAGTGTGAGATAAAAATATGGGAAATAAAATTTAAAAACATCAAGAATATTTTAGATTTTAAAGTTTTGGCATTTTTTATTCAAAATTTTTTTTAACAATATTTATTCAAAAATTAATGTCAAAATTCTTTTTCAAAATATCAGACTTATTTGCCAAAAAGTTATTAATCAAATTATATTTGATATTTTGTACGTCAATTTATTTTAAACTTTACAATTAGATTAATTAATCAAATTATAATAACTTTTATGTTACATTTAATATTACTATACGTTAATGATACAATATTTGGGTTTTTTATTAAATTAATCGAAAAAACAAATTAATTTAACAAAATATCCTAATTTTAAATTCGTTTTTAAAGTAACCCAAACCGCCATCTCGGATGGCGCCTTCATGTAAAGGCGCCATCTGAGATGGCGCCTTTCGTATCTGATAAAAAAATTAATTGAAGGCGCCATCTTGGATGGCGGCTTCAAATAAAAAAATTTTTTTTTTTATGAAGGCGCCATCGAAGATGGCGCCTTCTCGGGTATAAATACCGCGGCCGAGCCCTTCATTTTTTCATACCGAAGCGAAAATCACATATCATCATAGTTTCTTATCTTATTTTTATCGTTAAAATTGTTCAATCTCCAATCTCAATTAACCACTCTCGAAGTATTTTTCAGGTAAAAATGTTGTTATATTATTGATTTTATCTTATTGTTTTTATCATATGGATTTTATAAATTTATTAATTATTTGTAATATTTTATAAATTTTTCAGATATGTCGATTCAAATATTATTATATTGTGGAGGTAATATATTACAGGATTTGGATACCATTAGATATGATCGTGGTCCAATAAGAGTTACCACAATATCTCGCACAATTAATTTTATGCAGTTGTTGACCGAAATATATAATATCACGGGCATCGATGGCAACCAGTTTCTTCTGAAAATACATGTAAGACATATGTTTAGAGATTATGCCGGGGTACGACAGACAATTTTGCCAATCGATAATGATTATAATTTAGCATGGCTATTGGATTCAGAACAAGGTCTTAGTTGCTTGGAACTTTACATAGAAACGGAACAAAGAAACTATGATTATATTCCAGAAAATGTAGATTGTTTGCCTGTAGTTGCAGAACGACCGACTGTCTCCGGTAGACACCACGATGACGATCCAATAGATGCTGATGTTATTGCTCCTGAGCCACTAGCAGACAGTTTCGCTGAATTGGGAAATGATATTCAGTCAGAACCAGATGATATTCCGTCCGAGGATGATGCTGATGACGATGAGGTTGACATTTGTGTCATGTCAGAAACAATTGCAGATGAAGATGAAGGGGTCCCAATCACCCAGGAAGTGTCAGTTAATGTACCGGAGACAACCACGACAACTAGTCATGTCCTTTATCCAATATCACCTGCCCAAAAATACTTATCAGGGTTTCTGCCTCGAAGTGTAGAATCAATATCACCTGCCCAAACAGCTTCAGATCGATGACCTGACTGCAATGATAGCAGATGACTGTCAATCGGTCCTGGTCCTCTTTGTAAATCCATCCTGAAATATTACACAATAAATATCAATATAACAAAATATCAACATGGCAACCACCACCCGCCCCTACCGGTGACAACACGGCAACCGCCGCCGCCGCCGCCGCCGCCGCCGACGCCGCCGCCGCCGCCGCCGACGCCGCCGCCGCCGTGTCGGAGTACAAAATTACGGCAAAAACTTAAAATTTGTAAATCATCCGACGGTTTGACATTATCTCGAAACTATAACTAATTTTTCAATAAAAACTACCAAACAACAAAATTTAAAAACAACCAACAACATATTTCAAATTTTACAACTTTCAAAAATTTAAATTCAAACTTGTAATGTTACCTGAAATTCAAAAATGTTGAACAAGCAAGCTCCAGAAATGATAAATCACGATGATTTTGTAATTTTTGCACAAAAATAAGCAAAGATCTGAGATGAGAATGAGAAATTTCAGAGAAAAGCCGATGAGAAATGAGGAAGAAGAAGAGGGGGCGGATTTATTTTTATACTGAAGGCGCCATCCAAGATGGCGCCTTCATAAAATATTAATTTTTTATATGAAGGCGCCATCCAAGATGGCGCCTTCAATTATTTTTTTTTTCAGCTACAGAAGACGCCATCGCAGATGGCGCCTTCACCTGAAGGCGCCATCTGGGATGGCGTTTTGGGTCATTTTAAAAATGATTTTCAAATTCGGATTTTTTGTTAAATGTTTTATTTTTTTCGATTAATTTAATAAAAAAGCCGTGTAATGAGTGCGGTAGATATATGGATTACTTGGTGGCTATCATTTAGAATCATGGGATAACCAATAATTATTCCGATATATGTGAGGATGTGTTTGGGTGGTGACACACTATTGGTACAAATATTTTATAATATGTATTTTCATAAAATAAAATAAAGCTCTCGGATAAAACTTAGAAAATCTAATATTTGTTAATGTTTTTGTAATACTATACTATTTTTAGGATGAGGGTAGGGAAAACTCTAATGCAAGACATCCTGATTCATCGAAGCAAACTGTATCACTTGAGCTAAGAGCTCTCGGCTACTTCCCATTTCATACATCTTCAAACCATCTCCATCTTGATATACTTCTTTAAGTAAATGTGGGATCCGACTCGGGATGTATTGTATTCTCCCTTATCTGTTACGACATTCTCTACGAACATTACGTACGAGAGTTTTAAATCTTATCGGCAAAGCGGAAGCTTTTAAAGTCAAACATTCATTTATAGTAGCGGAAGTTATATACAGTCTATTTAATAACAAAAATACAACACAGTACAAACTCCTTATATACTTAATTAAAGAGAAAATACTATAACAGTCTCGGTAAGCCAGCATTTCCATTTTTTTCTAATTTCCCTTCGGTTCTGACTCGGGTAATCCTGTATCTTGAACTCGCAATGAATAACAAGGAAAACAGATGTTAAGTATTTGAAGACTTACTGAGGGAATAACAATGGATTCCATATCTGTAATTATTAAACAGTGCAATGTCTTAATATGATATGTCATGTAACAAATATCTTGCAATTAAGTAGTGACGATTTAGGTTCAGAATGAATATCGTGGGCTAAAGATGTGGCTTTCACAGGACAGTTCGGTGTAGCACTTTTCCCCACATATTCAGATAGGATCTGCGCAATCATTCATTTACGAGCCAATGTGAACCATTCTCCAGTCCGTAAAATGGTGCACGTTGTTCAGATGAACCATATACCCGGACTGTCATCTGTTGTTCATTGGACTCACTTTCTGGGCAAAAGCCGCGTTGTCCAATTGATAAATATCCAGGGCTCCATTCATCCATTCATTCAAGCAGTCAGTAACCGATCAGCAATCGATAACATTAGAGATAATTCAATACACATACAAGATTACCAATGGAATGAGGTCATATACAATATGATACATATATGAATGATGAGAAAATGAATAACAGTTTAGTGTAAATTCCAGGCCAAATGCCAAAATGGTTATATAACAATACAATCGGTAGTACACATCACCTCACAACTTGATATCTTACTGGATTGGCTCGATCTTGAACCTAGTTACAAATATATTTCCTATAAGCATAATATAAGTAATTTATAGTGATCAGCGACCCAAATGCATGGTTGGACATTCTTAAACGTCATTTTTGTACAAACTTTGTCCGGATAATTTTGAATAAGACTTTAAAAATTCATGATAATTCAACCATAAGTCGAAAAATCACGAGACTTTCGAGAAATGCCTAAAATTCCACCAACATTCGGCCGTCGGAAAATTCATTATCGGGGAGGAGCGTGTAATTCACGCGCCGCCATGCCGACTCATGGTCGAGCTCTGGCAGCCACGGGCGGCTGAAACTTTACGGGCGTGTTTGTCACGTCGAGATCTACAATTGTCATTTAGAAACTATTTTGAAATTTTCAACCGATATCGTAAAGAATCTGATTTTTCAAAATGATTAACTGGGGTGTTTCGGTTGCCAGAAATCAAAACGTACGACGACAATTTGGGCAATCAGCCGACATACCCATAATCTTTAACACGGGTGACAGGGCTAACTTTTGAAGGACTTGGGAGATAGTGTTGGCACGCCTTGAAAGATATCCAGAAGAACTTGGATTAGGTGTCATAGCTGTATAGATATAGGAATCTTTCGATGCCCTTATTTCGTTGTGTATTTAACTTGTCAAAAATTGTTTATTAACTCTCCTTTTTAGATCATTTCCCTGGCTAGGAACTTATATCCTGTTTTTTATTTTGAAGTATTGTGTTTCCCTGGCTGGGAAATTGTATTTTTTGATTATGGTGTGGATAGATTGTGAATGTCTATTATCTTGTACATTTTTTCTCGGATAGCCCAATTTATGGGGAGACTCTGCCCAAATTTTTATAGAATCTACACCATCATTTTAGAGTCATATCATCATTATATTGTTAATTCTGATTACCATAAGCGGGGTCTTACAACTTTTATATAAGGGTTGCAGAGGGCCACATTTACAAATAAGAGGGGGGCCCATAAAATATATGTAATCACAATCGAAAGAGGTACGAAATTCCCCTACAAAAAGGTTTTTGGTCGATCGCCAATGGTGAATGTGAAATCTCAACCCAAGCAACTTTAGATCCTTGTTAGTTGTTACATATGATGGACAGACACTCCTAAAAATTACTGTGTAGTGTCGGACGCTTCTCGGACACCGACACTTCTCGAACAGTCCTCGGACATGTGACGGACACGCTACATGGTGTGTCCTTTATTTTATTATAAAAATAAAATCGGACACCCATGTCGAATACTACCCTCAAAATCGGACACTCGTGTCGCACATGACTCATCAAAGTGTCCGACATAGAATATACATTTGTTGTTAGTATGAATTATACTATTATGATTTCACACATGCATTTATTTATTTATATGCTTCTTGAATTTGGTAAGAATATTTTTGTTGATTTTAGATGATTTTACAATTTTAAAAATGTGACTTTTAGTATTTGTAATATAGTATTATATAAAAATTATATATAGGCGTGTCTCAGCCGTGTTGTATCCTGAAAATTTTTTAAAATCCATATCATCGTGTCCGTGTCGTGCCGTATCAGTATCATTATGTCAGTGTTCGTGTATCATGAGTTGTTACAAAGGTCCCAAGAATTGTCAATTTACATTAAATAGTGACATATTTCTTTGCATGTGTACGGGAAGTCCACAGCCAATAATATTCCTTAAAAGTGAACTCGGATAAAATCCCTAGAATTTTCATATATTTTTAAGCGATTTTGTAGAATTCTTCTAATTCGTAAAATCCCAAGAATTTTCATGATTTCTGAAAATAGTTTATTTTTTCATAGAAATAAAATTTCGATAAAAACTAAATATTTCATTAATCTTATATCATATCGTCTATTTTTTATCGAAATGTCGTTATACAAACAAAACGTGTGATCAAGTATAACATTATTATTGAATAAAAAATTCTAGTAAAAGCAGAATTTTTCATAATCTAATTTTATAAAAACAAAGTTTGATTTAAAATTAGGTATTAAATATCAAATTTAATTATTTATTCTAACTCGGGAGAAAAATTGTCAAATTTTGACAGTTTGTATTTTTATCATACGAACAATTTGTTGGGTGAGCTTGTTAAATATAATTTAATCGCTAGATTTTGTTGAACATGAAAATATTTTAATTACATTTTAAGTTACTTTGGATAATGTAAGAGAGATTTTAAAATGCAATGTATCATAATCGAATAAATGGTAGATATCCTTTTAGAATATGGTGAAGGCAGGAAAATTGATAAGTGCGTAATTTTATTATATTTAGAACCTAAAATATAATTTTATTACTTTTTTGTAAGAGGGTACTAGCCCCCTTGTCCAATTATGGATACGCCCTAGAATATGAATATAAGGCAAGCCAGTAACGAGTTATTTTATGTTATCTCATGGGATGAGATATTATCCTATATGGTAAATTTATGGGTCAAATTGATTCAACATATATTCCAAATATTAGGTTAAAAAACTCCTACTATAGATTTATAGCATGAAATATTCTTTTATGGAGTAGCGTAGAAATGGCAGTCAGTAATGTATTAAGTATTACAATTACATTATATTTCATATATTACGTTACACACGCAACGTGAACCGCTAGTTATGATAATAATCAACGGATCCGAAGTTTGGAAAGCAGCGGAAAAATGCCAGCAATGAAATGACATAAGCAGCATTCTAGAAGCTTTTCTTAAAATCGCACGTGTCACACCACAGCATAGGAGTGACCCCTCAATTATTTAAGGGAACTATTAGAAAATGCGTTTATCTTTAAATATTTTAAATATTATCGGTATATATCAATCATTAGTTCCATATTACTCACACCCCCTTTCTTGAATCAATCCAGAGGAAAAAAATGGCAGAAAAAATCATAGAATTGGTGTTCATCCCTTTCCCTGCACTTAGCCATCTTGCAGCTTTCGTAAAGCTAGCAAATCTCTTGACTTATACAGATCGACGGCTTGCAATCACTATTCTCATCTTCAAGATACCGACTGACACGAAAATCGATTCTTTCACCAAGAATTCGAGCCACTCTCGCGTACGATTCGTAGAAATCATCCCCCACGATGAATCCACAATCCTCGAGCTGATGAAATCGCCCAAAACCTTTATGCTCCAATTCATTGGAAGCCATAAGAAAGCTGCCAGGGACGCTGTGGCGGAGATAATGAAGGATCCGACGAGAATTATTGCTGGGTTTGTGCTGGACATGTTCTGCACCGACATGATCGACGTGGCGGACGAGTTTCGGGTCCCGAGTTACCTTTGCTTCACTGGCAGCGCTGCTGTGCTAGGTATCATGCTTCATTTCCAGCGACTTCACGACGAATTTGGCGCGGAACATGTGGCAGCACAGTACGAGGGTTCAGATTCTGAGTTATCGATTTCGACATACGTCAACCCTTATCCAGCGAGAATCTTACCATCTCTTGTGAATAATTTGAAAAGGTTCAGGGAGTGTAAAGGGATTGTGATAAACACGTTCCTTGAATTGGAACCCCACGCTGTGAAGTCCCTTTTGGCAGATGAAAGCGTTCCAAACATTTACCCTATCGGCCCCATGATTCAGCAAGCAAGTGCAGAAGAACAAACGAAAGGGCAAGGGGAGATTCTGGAATGGCTGGACCAGCAACCAGATTCTTCCGTTGTTTATCTTTGCTTCGGCTCCAACGGATGTTTCGACCATGAACAAGTGAAGGAGATCGCCACTGGGCTCGAAAAGAGTGGACACCGGTTTTTATGGTCCCTGATGAAGCCTCCTCCTATGGGAAAGTTTGAGATGGTCGGGGAATATGAAGACCCTGAGGAAGTACTGCCACGAGGATTCCTGCAGCGCACGTCGGGTGTGGGGAAAGTGATTGGGTGGGCTCCGCAAATGGCTGTCCTATCCCATCGTTCTGTGGGAGGCTTCGTCTCGCATTGCGGATGGAACTCAACTTTGGAAAGTGTTTGGTTCGGAGTACCGCTGGCCGTGTGGCCCCTTTATGCAGAGCAGCAAGCTAACGCGTTCCAGTGGGTTAAAGAGTTTGGAATGGCTGTTGAGATCAAGATGGACTATAGGCAAAATTGTGGTGTTATTGTAGGGGCGGAGAAGATTGAGAAGGCCATTCGGGACTTGATGGATGTGAACAACGAGATCCGAGTTAAGGTTAAAGCGATGAAAGATAAGAGTAGGGTCACCTATGAGGAAGGCGGGTCGTCCCACGATTTCTTGGGACGTCTGGTTAAAGATTTTGTTGAGAGTGACCATTATCATTTGCGGTTAGTTTGATGTTGTCGCCTTTATTGACAGGTGCTATTGCACTCATTGTTACACTAACGAGGATAGTATCAAAAATTCCAGCTGCTTGTAAGTCTTATTTGTACTTTCGGTTTCCTTACTAAACTCATGAATTTCAGCTGTATCTCTACTCGTATCACAATTTATTATATTTAAAGACTTAGTTTTTGTTATTACAAATACAAATGTCTTAGCACCCATTGAAATTTGTAAAGATCAATGTAATATGTCGACTCCATGAAGGGATAAGCCTAATATGTTGGAAATTTACCATAATTAGCGACGGAATTGAATAAGCATTTCAGTCTATGCGAGTGAATTGACTTCAATTTATTGACATTTTATTTAACCAAAAAAGATTTCAACTACCTGGATGGTGTGGCACGTCTTTAAATATTATACGGAGTGGAATTCTGATACAGTGATACTGCTTTATGTTGCTTGTAGGAATCTCCTCAAGCAGCAGGGGTGGTTAAAGTGTCGCGAGTGGAAATGCTACTGAAAAGGAGACTCGGGCTGTGTACTCAAATTCGACCATCGATCATCTAGCTCTTCAAAAAGTGTTTGAGTTATCAAAATGTCTTTCGTTTGCTCAAAAAATATTCATACTCACTCTTAATAAAAATTCACACAAATATCTTTAGATTACTTAATTAAAAACTATAACAAAAAAATTACCAAATATTTACGTTTTAGTGGTTATATATTGTGGATAATTTTATGTAAAAATTAACTAAACTATAAAATAATCACCCATAAAAAAAAAAACCAACTATCAAATGTACAAATAAGTAAAGCATTTACTAGTACATACAAAATAAAAGGCTAAAGGATTTATATTTATTAGACAAGGGAAATATATCGCAAATAAAAAGGAAAGAATTATTGCTTAGTAATTTCAACCTCATGCCACCGAAGAGCCATTGTTCATCAAAACACCACGTTCAAGAATATCATTATCGTCTTCTCATCGATCATATGATATAGTTGCTGTAGTCCCGATCTTCTTCGGTGCTAGAAAACCCCGGCGGCGCGTGGGATGAAACACCCTCGCCGCAGCCACCCTGCATCTTATCTATCGTGAACATTTGCTGTTGTAGTGGGTGAGAATACTGCATCTGAGATCCAGCGGCGGGAGGTGCAATAGCTGTGGCAGCTTCATTTATAACATCAAACACGAAAGTTCCGCCGCCACTGGGGAGCTGAGACCTGGCAGCGAAAGGCGAGACGGGACCCCCCGTGAATCGCTGCACCATGGACCGAAAGTTGGCGGTGTCCGTGTTGAAAAGGATGGTGGGGGTCCGTCGCGAAGCCCTCGCCAGACGCCGGAGGGGCTTCAATATGCGGCCGTGATTCGGGGTCAAGTTACTATTCCTTGAGTCAACGAAGGAGGTGGCGACGGTCGGTGGAGGATGGATTTGGTTGATGTCGGAAAAGTTGGTTTGGTAGAATTGCATCCATTCACTAGGGGTAGGCATTGTTTCACTTGTATCCATGTGTGAATTTGTTAAAGAACGAGAAAACTACTCATCCATTGATTTATTTATTACATAGAAAGGGGATCATCGAATAGGAGAATGAGTTGGTATAAATTGATGTATTTATGAAAGCGAAGGCTGGCATTGTTCTGGTCTTATGATATTTTTTTTAACGTACCCATGTAATTGTTGTTTGATTTTCTATCAGTTCTCTCATAAATTTAGTAACAAATAACAATAACTTTTAAGGTTTTATATCGATGGGAGATTTGTAATCTCCATCCATAAGATAATATTGTCTCGCATTGGTGCTAATTGCTATGACAATTTGTCTCCAAAGATATAAGGACTATGACTTGTGATAGGAGCACTCTAAATCACAAGTACTCAAACCACAAAGGTTCAAAGCACTAAACAAGAAGAAATATGATGAACAAACTAAATGCTCACAATTTGATCTTTTATATGATGTAGATTTCGAAATCCAATTAATATCAAGTGAGGGATTTGTAGTATTTATAGTAAACCAATAAATGAATCTAAATGGACATCATTTGGAGGCACCACATCGTGAAAAATAGCACCGAACATGAATGGACACATCATTTCACGCAACAGAAACAGAGCTCGAGCTCCTTCACCAAAACAGACGAAAAAATCTGATGAGCTCGATCGGTCAAGCTCAATTTTGTTTTTCCTTTACATTTTAATTCATTTTTCCAACAGTAATACATATAGACATTTACCGCTATAGTTTCTGAATAGTCATCTACCCCATGTGATATTCTTAATAAATAGTTTATCTCGATATGATTTGTAAATAGATAGTTTATTCCATATGATTTCAAAATAGACATTTTACAATTGTGGTTTATAAAACATAGCATAGACGAATGGGTTGTTTTGCATATATTCACAATCAACATGTGTAAATTACCTATTTTCACAAACCATAAGATGGTGAACTGCTTATTTTCAAATCACATAGGTAAATAGTCTATTTTGAAAACCACATAGATAAATTGCATATTTCAAACTATATGAGTGTAATTTGCCTATTTAAAAAATCAGATGAAATTCTTTATCAATTTCTTAACATAAATATGCACATGGTAACAAATGTGACATGCAATGATAAATAGAAGATTGGCGTATAGATTATATGTGATGTTAGAGACGGAATAAGTAGAATTAGTGTCCTTATCTAGTCCTCGAGTTGGTGGAGATGAGTACGAAAATTTTTGGTCACGAGTTGATTCCCCTACCAATACTTTCTCGGTCGAGTCTGTTGTACTTGGCTTGCTTAGTACGATTTACTTGGTTTGCGTGGTTTGAAGGTATTGCTTCCCGATGAGCATATCATCAATTCACAAGCATACATATGCTTATGTATGTTCACATTTGTCACACTCGTTAATTGATTTGACAACATGATTTGTCAAAATTTTCATGTCTTTTATTTGGCGTTTGTTATGACTTTACTTTGGCATACATATTTCTAGTTTAGTCAAGCACCCCTACAATTTCAAATATTGTAGGAAACTCCATTTTCCTTCAATCACAATGTTTTTCCTCATTGCCTAAATATGGTACTTAGTATGTGATTGACTCATAGAATTGCAACCCCCCACAACTTCGGGATAGTCACGAATTGCACTGGCGTTCAAACTTTCATTTTTCAAGTTCTAAGCCTTATCGTCTTACAAATCCAAATTCAAGTTTTTATTTCTTGAAAATTTTGGATTTAAGCGAACTTGCTTACAAAAGTTGAAATTTTGATAATATTATCAAACTCGGTTCACAATTTGTAATTTAAGCACACTAACTTAGAAAACTTGAATACAAGATTTTAAATCTTGCAAATTCATGTTATAAGCGTACTAGCTTAGAAATTCAAAATGAACCAATTTGAGATATTACAACACATAGTCAAAATTTGTGGCTTCGATTTATCACTTGTGTTTAAAGCTTACAAAGCTTAGAAACTCGAATTCAAGATTTTATAGTTTTGCACATTCAAGCTTAAGCGTCAAATTCTTAGACAACACGAATATAATCTACTCACAATTTCCCATAGCAAAACTCATTTGCTAAATTTTATTGCAATCTCATTGGCGTCGTTTTTTGCTTCATAACAAAAAAGTCACAACAATATCATGTGCAAATTGATAAAGTAACAAATTATTTTTCTCACATCTCTAGTTTGCACAATATTTCCATCACAAACATCATTGTGAGTTAACTCTAGAGACAACGATTCTTCTAACAAATGAATGACGATTTTGTTAACTTAGTGCACATACAAGCAATAAATTTAACATTACAATTTGTGTTGGTTTAAATGATCATAACAATTATGCCACAAACCAACATTCAATACAAGAAGTAATAACATAAAATTATTACTTTAACAAATATAGTCACTACATTTATTAGAATCACTCCATTCTTGGAGTTTACAACTTTCAAAGATACACAATCTAATTAAGCGGTAAGCGCTAGATCATCAAAATCATTTGAGAAACGATCTTCTTCGGTCACATTTAATTGATACATAACCTTCACACAATCGTCTTTATTGGGACAATCCTTCGCCATGTGATTGGCTTTTCCACATTTGTAGCACTTGCCTTTGAACTTCTTCGCCTTTCCAAATTTGGAGGCCATGCCGTTAAACTTGCGCTTTGTTCCGGCTAGTTTTTCTACTAAGTTCACTCGTGCTTCATGTTGGTGCCAATTTTCCTTCCTTTCAGAAATTATGTTGTCCTCTTCGATTCTCAACCGAACCACAAGGTCTTCAAGATTCATATCTTTTCGTCTGTGCTTGAGATAACTCTTGAAGTCCTTCCATGAATGAGGCAACTTCTCAATCATTGCGGCAACTTGGAATGAATCACTTAGAACCATTCCCTCCGCATGAATTTTGTGCATGATTACTTGCAAATCGTGCACTTCCGATATCACTGGCTTTGTGTGAACCATTTTGAAATCCAGGAATCGCCCAACGATGAATTTTTTCATGCCGGCATCCTCGGATCTATACTTTGTCTCCAAAGATTGCCATAATTTTTGGCCGTCTTCACTAGACAATACACATTGTACAATGTGTTGTCTAGTCCATTGAGAATATAATTTTTGCACAGGAAATCACTTTGTTTCCACGCATCAACTGCAGCCCTCTTTTGGCTATCGGTTTCACTCTCCATGACAGTAGGAGCATCCTCATTGAGAAACCTTGACAACCCCAAGGTTGTCAAGGAAAACAACATATTTTGTTGCCATCGCTTGAAATCGTTCACATTGAACTTTTCAGGTCTTTCACCATGATGAGCGGGAGTCGTTGTTACACTCGAATAAGCCATTTGTTGCAGATATTGTCTTAAGATTGTTGTTTGATTTTTTTCTCAAAGTGTGTCTCAGGAATTTAGTAACAAATAACAATGGCTTTTAAGGTTTTATATCGAGGCGAGATTTGTAATCTCCTTCCTTAAGATAATATTGCTCCGCCTTGGTGCTAACTGTTTGATATGGCAATTTGTCTCCCAAGATACAACGATTATGACTTGTGATATGAGCACTTACCACAAAGGTTCAAAGCACTCAACAAGAAGAAATATGATGAACAAACTAAATGCTCACAATTTGATCTTTTAATGATGTAGATTTCGAATCCAATGAATATCAAGTGAGGGATTGATAGTATTTATAGTAAAACCAAGAAATGAATCCAAATAGACACCATTTGGAAGCACCACATCTTGAAAAATCACACCCGAACGTGAGTGGACATATCATTTCACGCAACAGAAACAGGGCTCGATCGATCGAGCTAGGAGCATTATCGACCGAGCTCCTTCACCAAAACAGACGAAAAAATCTGATGAGCTCGATCGATCGAGCCATAGTGCTCGATCGATCGACCTCAATTTTATTTTTCCTTTTACATTTTAATTCATTTTTTCCAATAGTAATACATATAGACATTTACCGCTATAGTTTCTGAATAGTCATTCTATCATATGTGATATCCTTAATAAATAGTTTATCTCGATATGATTTGTAAATAGACAGTTTACCCCATATGATTTGCAAAATAGACATTTTACCATTGTGGTTTATAAAACACAGCATACATGGAGGGGATGTTTTGTATATATTCACAAACTACATGTGTAAATTGCCTATTTTCACAAACCATAAAATGGTGAACTGCTTATTTTTAAATCACATGGGTAAACAACCTATTTTGAAAACCATATAGATAAATTGCATATTTCAAATTATATGAGTGTAATTTGTCTATTTAAAAAATGAGATGAAATTCTTTATCAATTTCTTAACATAAATATGCACATGGTAACAAATGTGACATGTAATGATAAATAGAAGATTGTCATATAGATTAATATGTGATGTTAAAGACGGAATAAGTAGAATTAGTGTCCTTATCTGGTCGTCGAGTTGGTGGATTAGATGAGTATGGATATTTTTGGTCACGTGTTGATCCCCTACCTTTCTCGATCTAGTCTATTGTACTTGGCTTGCCTACTACGATTTACTTGATTCGTATGGTTTGAAGGTATTACATCAACTCGATGATTTATCTATATACATCTAAAAAATTAGCTTTTTGCGGAGGACCTTTCATAAAAAAAACAAAAATAATATTTAATATTCAACAATATACTTAATCTGTCATTGACGGATATGTTTCACGTGTCTTTGAACCAAGAACTTGATGACTCTGTAACCATTTGTTAGGCTTTAAACTATGAGAGTTTGCAGTATATTCATATGAAGTTTACGATATTTGTATATAATTCAAGAGTATTTTAATATGTAAATATACTCGCAAGTTGATAAACCCAAACAAATACTTCGGCACAATATTTTTTTTTTAAAAAGTTATTGCATAATACATGTATTAATACCAAAATATTATAAAATAGAATAAAAATATACGAAATACCGTAACAAAAAATCAATTATAAAAATACCGTAAATCGCCATTCAGGATAGTGATTTCAACTTTTTGAAGGTATTGCATATGCCCGATAGTTTATCTATATATGTATTATATAAAAAATAAACATTTTTTACGATTATTTTTTAAAAAATTTGCCCCCAAATCAAATTTAAAGTCAAATTAAAAAATAATATGTTTGATTCAATTTTCAAAATTGACGTCAATAAATATTAGTTTACCAAAACATACTGTAAAAATTTTATAATAACTTTCAATAAATGATTTAAAATATAAATAATATATGATTATGGGTGCTTATCGGACCGGGTCGATCCGGACCCGGTCCAAAATCGGACCGGTTAGTCCGGTCCGAAACCGAAATCCGACTAACCGGTTCCGGTCCGCCCCGGAACCGATATTGAACCGGTCCGGGGTGGTTTTTTAAATCCAAACCGGTAGCACCACCGGTTCTGGTGCTACCGATTTGGAACCGATTCCAGAACCGGAACCGGTAACATTTAAAAATAAATAAATAAATAAATTTTTTTTTTGTTCAGCATGGCAACGGCTTTAAAGCCGTTGCCATGCTGAATGTTGGCAACGGCTATAAAGCCGTTGCCAACGTTCAATTTATTTTATTTTTAATTTTTTTTTTTTGAAATCTATAAATATGTGCATATTTTTCATTCTTTTCCTCACAATTCATTCTTCTCACAATCCATCATTCTCACAATTCTATACTTCAATCTCATATTTTCCTCTCGATTGTGCTATCTACAATTTATATATAATAATGGCATCTTCATCTAGCAGCGGCGCTGGTCGTAGCCGGGGTCGTAGTCGGGGTCTCGTCCCGAGTCGTCTATCACTGAGTTCATCTTCGGCAATGAATTTGCCCGTACCAATACCTGAGTTAAATGAAAGTTGTGATTTTTTTGCTGACCTCAATGTTGGTGGTTCCTCTATGAATGTCGAACCACAACAACCTGAGCAACCTGTCGAACCTCCTGCTGCCCAAGCCCAAGAGAGACAACAAGTGGAGTCATCCGGAGCCACTACAGCAGCGAGTAGACAACCGACTCGTGCCAAAAGAAGTAAGATATGGGATCACTTTGAACTCGGTCAAAAAGAAGGTACTAAAGAATCTGTTGCAATATGTAAATTATGTAAAATGCAATATTCATATAAAACTGGTGGTTCCAGTAGAGGCACTGGAACATTTAAACAACTTTTAGTAAAAAAACATAATTTTGATGAGACAACATTACAACCATTAGGTCGAGAAGAAACACATGCACAAATTAATGTTCTCACTCGCACGAATTTTATTTTAACTGCTGAAATTAACCGTAGGTCACTTGTTAGATGTGTGATTTAATGTGAACTACCTTTTATACAAGCTGAGCATGCTGGTTTTATTGAATTTGCTTCATCTATACAACCCATGTTTAAACATATTTCCAGGCACACACTAAAAAGACATTGTATGGACGTATTTGTTGAATATAGAAATACATTGTTTCAACATCTTTCTAGTTTGCCTTGTAGGGTTAGCGTAACAACCGATATTTGGACAAATGTAAATTCAGATTCATATCTTGTTGTCACTTGTCATTGGATTGATGATAATTGGTGTATGCAGAAACGGATTTTGTCTTTAGATGAGTTAGATTGTGCACATACTGGTTATGTAATTGCTAAATATGTATTCAACACTTGTAGACATTATGGAATTCAGGATAAGGTATTTTCGATCACATTAGACAATGCAGCGAATAACAATGCTGCGATGTGTGATTTAAAGACCTATCTGAAACCAATGCTTGATGGTGTTTTTTTCATGTTAGATGTGCATGTCATGTGATTAATTTGGCTGTTAAAGTTGGTTATGAGGACAATCACTCAGCATGTATTGAGAAAATGAAATACTGCGCTAAATGGTTATGCACGAGCTGTGTAAAGCGCGATTGGAAACAATTATGTTTATCTAATGGTTTAAAGCATCTTCTTTTTCCATCACCAATAGAAACTAGGTGGAATTCATTGTACAATTTGTTGAACGCTATGTTACCGTACAAAGATATTTTAACTCCATTTTATAATTCATATCAAATGCCTGATAGCGATGATAGTATTTATTTGACTAATGAGGATTGAGAATTTGTTGAAAATTGTGTATCATTGTTAGGTACTTTCAAAGAAGCGACGGAACGCTTCTCCGTTGTTACTTATCCAACTTCCGTTTATTTTATTCCTTAAGTATTTAATATGTTTGATAAGTTTATAGAATTTAGAGATGACTATGACTTGCATGCTTTTGTTAGTGCAATGGAAACTAAATTTATAAAATATTGGGAACAAATCCCACACGTGCACTGCATCGCAACATTGCTAGATCCTAGTCAATGTTTATCTTCATTTGAGATCTTTTTTGAATATTATGCTAAATTTTTGGGGTAGGTTGTTGACGATCAAAAGACGTCTACAATGCAATCTCTCCAAAATATGTTTCAATTGTATTATAATCAACAGACAAGTGAATCATCGCAACAAAGGCCTGCTGAAGAACAACCCCAATCTCAAACTAAAGGTGGGGGCATCAATTTGCTTAGACTGCTGGGCAGGAAAAAACTTAAGGAAAAATGAGCTTCTACTAGCACATCGACTGAGTTGCAAATTTATCTGAATTATCAATTTGTAACTGAAGACAACTTCGACGTGTTACAATGGTGGAAGTCAAATGCGGCACAATTCCCCATCTTAGCCAAAATGGCTAGAGACGTGTATGCGGTACAAGCTTCAAGCGTCACTTCTGAATCTGCATTCTCAACATGTGGCCGAATTATTGGAGAATACAGAAGTAGTCTCTCTGCTGATTCGTTATGCATGCTCACGTTACTTAAATATTGGTTTGAAGCAGAATGTAAGAATAGAAGAGATGGGGCGGTTGACGAATTCGTAAACCATTATGACGAGCAAGAAGAAGAGAACGCAAAAACAATAATTATCAATTATGAAGATTGCTAAACATCAATAATTTTTTATTTTGATTTTTTAATTGTTATATCTTTATAATTATTTGTATGCATCTATATTATGAAATGAAGAAGGAATATATTGAATTTGTGATGAATATTGGGGAAACATTTACAACATTAAATAAAAAATAAATAAAAGTTTTTGAATTTTTTTTTTAAAAAAAATACGAAAAAAAAAAATTTGGAAAAAAAAAAAGAAAACAGACCGGTTCGGCCCGGAACCGGAACCGATCCGGTTCCTCACCGGACCGGACCGATTCCGACCTTAACGGCCCCGAAACCGGCCGGTTCCGGTCCGGACCGGACCGGTTCAGGCCAATAAGCACCCCTATATATGATTAATAATTTCAGAAACGAAATAAAATTGAAAGCAAACTACCCAAATACGAGAGTTCAATTAAGGGTGAGCATTCGGTCTGAACCAATCGAATTTATTTTTCAGCCAACCGATTGACTGATTATTATACTAAAACGAATAAACTGAATCGATAAAACATCGATTATTATTAAAGATCGCCTAAAACATAAGTAATATCATTTAAATTCAACATCTAAACATATAATTATCTACAAGATATTTGTTAAACTATTTTACATAGTTCATAAGCTGTGAAGTCTAATTTTAAGATTAATATGTTAAAATATTTGGATACTTATTTGAAATAGGTTAACGATGTTGATGTGATTGATATTAAATATCTTTTTTGATCATAATTACCAAAAAATGATATGATACTATGATAATAATACAATAGTTAATTTAAAATACTATCATTAATATAAAAACTAATTTATAGTTTAAAAAAATTATACTATTTTTGTATTTTTTTTTTAAATATGGGCTATTATATATATTATAAATGGAAAAATTTCAACAACAAAAAAAAGAAAGAAAAAGAAAAAGAAATGGAATTGTTTTACCGTGTAGAGTGGAGAATTGGTTAATTTAACTAAGTGGGATGACTTTTTAAAAAAAAATAAATAAAGTGGGATGACTTTTTTTTAACATCAACATAAATTATATTGGATTAACAATAAAAACATACAGATTCATCCAAAAGAAAGTAGACACGATTAAACACATGAAAGACAACAATAATGGCATACACCAATCTCGGATAATAGCTCAAAGCCTCGAACACATGTTAATAGGTGGACTACAAGATATAATAGTAGAGTGGATCACGCCAGAATTATAAGAAAGTCGGACTACTTTATGACTTGTAGGATAAGTTTAGTGATTGGGTTTGTTTGATTATGCCCTTAAGAGCAGTGCCCTAAGGGGCATCATCACCGTTCATTTGGAATCTTTTTTTTTTAAAGAAAAAAAGATTCTATATGGATGGTGGATGATGCCCCTAAGGACAGTGCCCTTCAGGGCAGCAACAAACAAACCAGTGATTTGATGTCGCATTGGATGATGTCGCATCGGAGGAAGTAGCAAACCAATTTCCTCCTTTCGTAGATAACTTTAAGTCTTTAAGACTTCTCCCACTTTATTATTTATGAGAGCCGAAAATATAAATTATATTATAATATTTGATAATTCTCATTGACTACCAAATATAATCAGTATTATAGAAAATAAAAAGAATACTAGAAGAGACGCTGACGTAATAGAGATTTAGAGCTTCAGATCAGTATGAATAAAATCCATTTAAAGCCTTCAAAAAAATAATTATAATGGGAATATTGTTTTGTGTTTGTAATTGCTTATTAAAAGCATTTTTATGTTACGTTTACTTAAAGTTGAAAAAGTTGCTTTTAAGCAAACGAATTGAGTGCTTGTTATTAAAATTAAAAAACAGCTTACTGAATTTCAATTAATTACAAAAGTATCATCACATAAGTTAAAACAGTCAAAAGCATGTCATGATTTGCTTCTCTACTTCGTTTTTACCTGTTTCATTAGTTCTTTTTGGTCTGAAAAGTAGATAAGCACTTCTGAGAAACATTTGCAACTCATAATGTTCTTGTCACTCATAGATTCATTACTATCACAATACAAATATTATTTTTCCCGAATCAAATTAATATAGATTAGAAGTAAATCATTTACCCTTTACCCACAAAACCATTTGAATGAATCCCACACTCTGTGAAAAATAATCAGAGTTGTTTACTTTGACGAGAATTGAAGCATGGATCTTAGATATTCATGATTCATGGTCATTTCAAAAATTCTGCACAAAAATGCTAAAGGATACCTCCTTGGCTCTTTCCATTCCCCCAGCGGTATCCATCACTAAAGCACACAAAGCATTATAAAGAATATGAAAAGCTTAAGACCTTTTCCCTTTTAAAGATTGTCCTGCATTTTCTCATATTTACAAAATTGGTGGTGTAAGGATCTCGTGCCCTTAACTCGTTATTAGTGTATTAATCCATACCATTAGTGCATATAATCATACTATCATGGAGAAAAACCATATGCAAGTACCACATCATATGCTATCCAGAAAATTGCTTGCATTTGATCCACATAATATTCAAATTCCCCCACCAAGATTACATATATAACCTGCACCCTCATAATACACTAACATGCTCTCAGTTCATTTAGCAATTCTATATTTAATTGTATTCAAACCATAAATTAACAGAGAAGAGTCGTAGCCCATTTATACATTCCATATACACGTAAATTGTACTCACATAAGAGCACCCAATGAATAAGCGTGTATCTGATGTATAAAACACTCTACCGGATACCGTTACTGGTACTTCAATCCTATAAGCACCTCCCAAGCACAACTCGATCTCAACTCTGGATCTATGCACTTATTCAACCAGCTCTGATACCTCGATCCGGGAAGTACCTCTAATCAACAGCCCGAGCGTAATTCCAAAACCGCTGCTACACCTGTAACACCTGTCCCAACAGAGACAGCCCCCACATGGGGTGAGAATACCAATACCACCAATCCAATAATCATAATATTGCAGTTCATAATTTACAGAATGTAAATGTCATAATTTAAATGATACTCCCTGGATGGCATCATCTTCATCCGGGATCCCCTGTATTGTCCATGTTATCAAAATAACCAAACTCATCAAATTCCCAAAGCCAGTTAATCGCCACATAGATTAACTAATACCATTCCTATTATGCCAGTTCCATAGTCAATATGGTAAAATCATTATATAAGAGACCGTAGATATCACATATATCTAGTCAATGATTCCATGTTCCTATTTCATTGATCGCTCCACAATAGCGGCATTCTAAACCCCGCGCACGCTCAACAATAGCGGCGTCATAACCGATGGTCGCTCAACGGCGACATCATCCCAAATCATTGCTCGCTCAATAGCGGCACCGTATGGTTCCCAATGCATGTCCATTTAACGCAATTACCATTTACCATGCATATCACTATCCATTTATTGCAAATACTACATACCATGCATTTCAATGCCCATTTAATGCAATTACCACATACCATGTATTTTAGAGTTGCAACATTATAATAGGCTATACTCGTACGTCATACGTACGTTATAAATCCGTAGTTCGAGTCCAACCTTGCCTGAGTCCCACGACCCGATGAGTTTAAGTGCTAACATGCAAATAACTCCCAATTAAACATAGGCATGTGTTGGAATCGAAGAGGGGGGGGTGAATGAGATTCCTTGGCTACTTTAGCGTTTTAAAATGAGTTTGTAAAAATAAAATATTTTGCGCTTGCGGAAGCCTTTAGTCAATCGATAAATGCAAAGAATAAAATAAATAAATGCGTAAAGGAAATAAAGCAATAAATAACAAAAAGGATTTGTTATAGAAGTTCGGTGATGAATCGCCTACGTCTCCTCTTCCCGGTTAGATAACCTCCAACCGAGGTTCCACTAGAACAATAGATCTTGGCCTTGAGGGCTCCAAGTTAGCCACACAACAACTCTTCCCGAGTTTACAACGCTCTTCCCGAGCACACTACTCTTCCCGAGTACACAACGCTCTTCCCGAGCACAATACCCTTCACGAGTATACAAAGCTCTTCCCGAGCTACCAACACTCTTCACGAGTCTTCTTGGCCTTAAGGGCTCCAAGGATAGCCACAACACATGCACCAACTTCACTTGTTGGCGACTTTACAATTTTCCAACTTGCTTTGGTGTTGGAGGACCTTTACAATAAACCAACAAACACCTTCACGGTGTACTCACACGAAGATAACAAGACTCTAACAAAAAGAATGAATTACAAGCTCCAATACAACAACAATGTATGGAGATTGCAATGCTATTTGAATTTTGAATGATCAAAGCTTTGTAGAAGTTTGTAGGCTTGTTTCTTAGCTTCAAAATGCTCCAAAGCATCCATATTTATAGTGTAGGAGGCCCCCAAGGCTCCTACTAGCCGTTGCTTCAAATAAGGCTTGAATCACTCCAAGATCGCCTCGGGCGATCGCCATCGCCGCGCCCCAACGGTCAGCATAAATCACGGATCGCCTCAGGCGATCGCTGGATCGCCTCAGGCGATCCAAGTCAAATCCCAATGCCGTAGCTTCAGCAGCCTGAAATCATGCATCGCCTCAAACGATCTCCACATCGCCTCAGGCGTTCCAGCCCATCGCCTCGGGCGATCTCCCTGCGCGCATGCTCGCGCCAAGCCTCGGCGTCGCTTCAGTCGATGTGCTGGGGCGAAGTCCTTGTGGCTGCCATCGCCTCAGGCGTTGGTCACCATCGCCTGGGGCGATCCAGACCAGATTGCACACACTTGAAAATCATCATTCCAATCCACTTTACATCACTTAATCTGCACACTAAGTAAATGCATTAGTATAACAAACATAAGTTTTGTTGATCATCAAAACTCAAAGATTGACCGGCGATAATTAACACATTAAACGTAACCATGCGTTTAAGGCTCAACAATCTCCCCCTTTTTGATGATCACAAAACTTGATAAACTTGAATAAGTAATATGCATGAAATGTGAGTAAAAATAACTCCCCCTTAACAATTGCATAACACATACAAGTTATCAAGTAAATCATTAAACAAATAACTCTCCCTCTCAAACCATGCATACATAAGCTCTCCCCCTTAAACTATGCATGTATTAAGGTTCAAGTTTATCACAAAATTCTCCCCCTTTTTGTGATAATCAAAAAGCATGAAATTCAAGTAAACATGACATAATTATAGCAATTTTCACATGTCCATTATCAAGCATATAATAGGCATAACAAGCCTAAGATTAAATCATAGAGATGAATCACAACCATGTGTTTAAGGCACTCAACAGCATGCAATCACGTGCCCAAGCACGTTCACAATTTCCAACCCAATCGTCTATCTATGACGATTACCAAAATAAAAGCCCCCGGCTAAGCATGCATAAAACCCAAAATATACCATCTAACAAGTTTAAAAGATAGCCAAGAATTCAACCGAGAATTCCGTTTTATCAAACTTTGGCTCCAACTAGGGGTGCTTATCGGACCCGGTTAGTCCGGTCCGAAACCGGACCGGTTAGTCCGGTCCGAAACCGGAACCGGACTAACCGGTCCGGAATCGGTTTGATACCGGACCGGATCGGTTCTACCGGACCGGATCGGTTCTACCGGACCGGATCATGTTCTACCGGTTCCGGACCAAACGGATCCGGTTCCGGATTGAACCGGAACCAGATCCATTTAAAAAAAAAAAAAAATTCGATAAATCCTTTCCTTTTTTCCTTTTTTTAAAAAAAAAGAAAAGAAAAATCCGGTTCCGGGTTGGAACCGGTCCAACCCGAAACCGGTGGAACCGAAACCGGATCGGATCCGATTCCTTATCGGATCCGACCGGTTCCGCCCATAACGAGCCCGGAACCAGCCGGTTCCGGTTCGGATCGAACCGGTTCGAACCGGTAACCACCCCTAGCTCCAACCAATCCATTTAAAAAGTATAGTATTCCCAATGGAATGTAGACATTGCCCAGGAAACGGCCCATTTAAACCTCGATTCCAAAATCCCGACATTTTCCAAAAAATTTCAAAAACAAAGATCTTCGGGTGGCGATCGATCGCCACTTACATCGCGATCGATCGCTAATTCTCGCAATCGATCGTCGAGACCTCGCGATCGATCGCCAGCACTGTTCATCGTCACTCAAAATACAGCTGCACGTCGCGATCGATCGCCCCACCTCGGCGATCGATCGCCACCTGCGATTTTTCGAAAAATTTGAGTTTTCATGGTGTTTTTGACACCTAAATTCAAAACCAACACCCCCAACTTCCTCAACACATCCAATACACCATTTGTAACCAATAAAAACACTAAAAACTCAACTTTGGATTTTTTTTATCAAAAACCCCCAATTACCAAACCCAACAAAATACTCAACCAAAACCCACCAAACCACTATCAAATCGAAGACAATGACGAGGGGAAGATTAACACCTGATCATTTTCGAGAAAACCGGCCCCCGAGCCAAGCTACCAATGATTTTTTCCATCAAGGGAGAAGAGGGGAAATGGGGGAAAAGGGTTAGGCGTAGAGAGAGAGAGAGAGAGAGAAAAGGGAAGGGTTCCGTGCCAAACGACGGAATATCAAGTCCACTTGGTATATATAGTATCAAAACTCAAAAATACCAATCCCTTCACAAATACATCATGATTCATTAAATATCATCTGTTTTCAAAAATCATCTCTCTAACCTTAATTCTCATTACCAGCCACAGTACAAAGTACTCCGGACCCCAAATCACACCAAAGACCAAATTCCAAGGTTATCACCACGATGAGAATACAATCTCATCCCTTGGATCCAACAACTCCAAAAACAGGATTTAAAATCCCCGGGAGTTCCAAAACCACAATTAATACACAATTGCCACAATTAAAATTCATTAAGGATTATTATCACACCGGGATTAACACTAATAATTCTCGGGTATCACAGGTGGTTTAGTGGTTGCTACCTGAATGAGAATTTTTAAGATGGTAGTAACCCTTAGATGAGAACATTATTATCAATGATTTGATGTACCCTTAAAGGCATTAACGATAGCGTCAAACCAACCTGCTAGATGCAACATGGTTAAACATGTAACAAAAAAATCTTTCAAACAAATGTAATAAAAAAAGGACATTGCAGTAATGCTTCCCTGTGAGCCATAGTCGATGCATCAACACACATAACAATTTTGTGTGCATAGGTGGTTTATTGGTTGTTATCCCTATGAGACTCTTAAGAGAGAAGCAAGTATTAGATGAGAATAGTATCATCAATGGTTTGATGTACTTCTTAAAAGCATTAAGGATAGCGTCAAACCAACTTACCAGATGCAACATGGTTAAAGATGTAATAAATATTCTTTCAAAAAAATGTAATAAAAAAATTACATGCCAGTAACGCTTCCCGAAATGTGACCTTTTTGATGAAAATTTCATGATGGATCGGGTGGAGGCCATAGTCTATGTACCAACACACATGAATTCTTGTAGACCATTGTGTAAGTTCCGAACCTAAATAATGCACAAAATGACAATTAAACTCCTAAATCTACCGTCTGATTAAACCCAAAAGAAGGCCTAAAAAACAAAAACAAAAGAGTTGGCGGTGTCCAGCTTCTCTTGCCCTTCAAAACTGCAGTGTACCACTGGGTTTTGAAGGGAAAATGGAGCTATGGATGATAGAAAATCTTTTATTGAGAACGCCAGATTCTTCACGTTCCTTCAGACAAAGTGGAACCTGCTATAAAAGCATGAAAAATGTCAGCAAATAAATAACTGAGTTAGGGTATAAAAACTAAGGGGATCATGTTCGGAGCCCAAATTCCGTGAATTCAGAAATCTGCCGCCACCCCTGAATCGTGTCACAACATTTCTTTACACATTGTTGAACCGCTAACCAGGTTAAACAACAAACTTTCCAAAGCCCTGATCCACAACTTATTTATCTAAGATGGAAAATGACACCCGACCGGATTCAATATGACCAGGATTTCAACGAATAAAAAAACCTGAAAAGGCAATAATTGGAGGCAAAGAGAATTACTTATTTTTCTGGAAAGAAAAACCCAAACTAGCCACCAACCCTCGCTCCATTATATTCCCTAGGAACCCATATCAAAGACACGATCTATTATTAAACAGTTTATAAGCTTTGTTAACACAAACAATCGAAAAGTATATTCTATAATTTATTTTTTCTGTTGAAAAAAATGTCGTATAATTTTTATTATTATCGAAAGAACAATCTAACATGTTTTAAATAAAACAAATAGAGATTAGATTAAAATGGAGTATTCTAAAATTCGAGTTGCGTCAAAAATATGACATACGACCAATTTAGGACACAGAGACGGGATCACTTCAGAAAGTTGAACAAATTCATATCTCCCATCAATCCGGACCCGGCCCGGAACCGAACAGGTTAGCCCGGTTTAGAATCAGAACCGGGCTAACCGGTTCTGGAGCGGTTCCACGAATTGGAACCGGTAGCACCACTGTTTCCGGTGCTACCGGTCCGGTTCCGGAACCGGAACCGGTTAGTTTAAAAATAATAATAATAATAAAAAGAAAAGGGTGGGACCGAATCTGGTTCGATCCGTTAAGCACCCCTACCTAACAGGAACTCCGCCAGCAGTATCACCCAAACCTGTCTCTAAGCCTTTTTTTATTGCATAATATATATATTTTTCTGGTTCACAAATGCAGGAGGATACAACTAAATCATGATCACAGTGAAAAGAATCCACCATTTTCAGATTCGAATCGTCCTACTTACGTAAAATAGGCTACTGATGCATAGCTACAACACACTTTACAACATGAAACTGTGATGTGGAATTTTCGGCCCACTCCAAACACTGTCCCATAAATACAGTTCATTAAGAGACTTGAATGCTTCGTTTAGCAGTGAGAAGATAATTCTCAAGCATGTCTTTGAGCATCATCATGCAAATGGGCAGATCTCACATTCGGTTCCTCCTGCAAAGACTACATATGAATTACCGGACCGCAGATTGATGAGATAATAAGAGAGATTTATCAACTTTTGACATCTGGAAAATCTAACCCGAAGACCATAATTGAAATTTGGAGTGCGGAAAAAATCCATTTGCCCCTGACAAAAGACACGTCCATGGTAATCTTGTTATGTATTAGATGCTATTCACCAAGAAAATATCAAGAAAAATATATGTAGGATAATTAAGTACCAATCCATGCATGGTAGGATGAGTTCCATAATAACCATCATGGGTAGGTGCTATGGAATTCAGCTGGCCCTTCAAAAGAAGTTGATAACAAGAGTTAATTAGCCCAACAAATAGTCCTAATATCAAAACTTATTTTTCTCACAAGGCAAACAAATGACATACCAGTCCTTGAATAGTCTGTTGATTCCCATAATAATTATCACGTGAAGGAGCCATTAGGTTCAATTGTACCTTCCAAAAGAATTTAAGGCCGTTAGGAATAGTGTATGTGAAGATCAATTTACTGCATGAATATGACAAAAATGCTTACCATCCCTTGCACCCCTTGTTGCGGTCCAAAAAATCCATCAAGATTGACATGTCGTGAACTCAATTTCTCCTGCACATAGCAAAGAATCAATTTGGTAAGAATAAATAAAGATTGGAGGAAACCACAAAAACTATCGGTATTGGAGATTAGTAGTTTCAGAATGCACTTTCTAATTCATACAAAAAGCAAAAACTGCGGAGCATTCATGGCCAACAAGAACTCCATGTTGTTTCCCTACACTGTGCTATACTCTACGTCAAGGTTTCATAAACTCGACACGTATTTCTATTTTAAATAATTCAGCCAAGCTTCCTTTAGGTTGAAATTCACACCTCACCCAAAATCGATATCCTGTACAACTCAGGGCAAAGAAACTCAAAATGACATACCATTTGTTGCAAGCTTTCGGGTGTCCCAACTGTTATAATATCTGGCTCCACATGTAACTGCAATACAGGTAGTACAGCCTTTAAACACAATGGAAAACATAAAGAAAAACAGAACAGGCTTCTTTATTCGCAACAACCTTCCTTTTCTTGGTAGCATTTTTTCTCTTATTTGTCTTGCTCCCCTGAAAGTCTTCTTCAATGCAGAGAAGACCTGCTGAGACGGATGCGCCAGTTTCTACTAAATTCTTATCTGAGTTGTTGACATTCAAACAATTCTCAAAAGCACCATCAAGTGCACGCGCAGTCATATCATAACTCTCTTGTGATAATGATGCTTCTTCACCTAATTTTACAGCTCGCTGATAAAGATCATTATACCGCTGTACCCTAGACTGAACCTGTTCAGATGCATCTCCAGATAAATATCCGCTCCTGGCATCCTTAGTCCACCGTTTCAAAATATATTGCGATGGAATAGCAGAAATTCCACAAATTTGAAGGACAATCAGTGCATGTCGACAAAGAAAACCTTTGAATTCAAACAAGTGGCATATGCACGATACATCTGATTTCATTTCATTCAAAGTGACGGTGAATTCTTGATTCCTTTCAAAATCTTGAACTTTAAATTTAATGGTTGCGTCGACCTTTTCCTCTTTCTTGGGGGCACACGCTATGGCACCCAATACCTCAACTTGGAACTTTTTAAACACTGCATGGGTATACACCCCAGCCATGTGCTTCTCAAATGGTGATGGAGACTTCAAAGCTGGTTGTTTGTTCCACGTATCAGAATATGCCTTTGCTTCCTCTTCATATCTATCTTGTAGAATTGACTCATATTGTTTCACAAACTCTAGCACAGTGGTCTTCTTATGTACATACTTGTCAAAGAAAGAGTTCACACTCTCTGATCGTTGAACTGCAGACGTGCCAGCTAAAACTCCTTCTTTCAAAAAGCTTATCACCCATTTTTTACGGTCTTCAAACAATGAATGGAACAGTTCATTTTCTTTTAGCCCAAACCTGTCCACCAATTTATGCCACCTCTTCTCAAACTCCTCGTCTGTCCCTGATCTATGAATGCACTTTTCGAATTTAGATATAAAATTTTCGTTCTGTTTTACATGGTTCAGGGTCTCAGAAACCTTTCCCATTATGTTCCACAAACAAAAAATGTGAAGAGTGGAAGTCAATATCTCGGAAACTACCGACTTCAATACCTTATCTTGATCGGTAATTACTATTTTTGGAACTTGACCACCCATTGCTTTCAACCACGTTTGCATGACCCATGTAAATGTGGCTGCAGTTTCATCCGATATCAAAGCACACCCAAGAAGCATGAACTGATAGTACTGATTGACACCAATAAACAGAATCAGAGGCATTTTACACTTACTTCTGACGTAGCTAGTATCAAAAGATACAACATCACTAAAATAGACGTAATCATGCCGGCTTTTTGCATCAACCCACAACATACTCTTCAGGTGTTGGTCTTCGCCAACATCTACTGCATAAAAGAAGTTAGAATTCTGACACTGCATCTGGATAAAAAACTCAAGCATAATGTTCACCTCTTCTACATCCATTGTCATATTCCTATTCTTCTCAAATGAGCTTCTGGAGTCATGTTTGAGGCCAACTGCACTTTTATATTCAGCAAACTGCCTGGCCATTGCAGCATACATCCTTCTAGTTTGTTCACTTACAGCTTGGGCAGGCAATAATTCATGGTTGTGATCTTTCTCAAATCTATGTATTATCCATTTTCCATCTTGCCTTCTTTTAACATGCATGCTTGCCTTGCAATCTGTCTTTGCACATGCTCGCCTACCTGTGGCAATCTCTGGGTCCTGCTTGTTTCCTTGTCTACTGCGTGGTCGGTTTAACGATTTCTCGTATTCACGCTTTGTTCCATATCTAGAGCATGCAAATTTTGCATCAATGAATTCCCTTGATGTCTTTGAACGACGGCTATTCTGAATTGCAGTATTGAATCCCACTGACCTAGAATATTCCTGATAGAAAGCATACGCATCTCCATGTGATCCAAATTCCATACCAGGAAGAGGCTCAAGAATCGTCAAATCTTTAAAATCTATATCGTGTATGGGGGAATTCATGTCCTCCCCATCTTCAATATGCAACTTTTCCTCAACATCCACCATACTTCCCCCTACTCCATCTAGATTGAGAGGTTTCTCATCTCCATCTAGCATATTAACAATTACATTGTGCTCTTCCTTATCAGTTCCTCCAGAAGGTAACCTAAGATCTATATCCATGGTAACAACCTGTTTCCTTACAATTCAAGTTTTCCCGTGGCCACCTGGAAAAAAAAATCTCATATCAGTGAGATTTAAAAAAATAAAAAGTATGCATTCAAGTGTTTATCACTTTTTTCATCAAATGCAACAAATGTGAAGAGAGCTAGGTTCAATTTGCCATTATCAAATACTTTAGAAAAGCTTAAATGACAATCAATTAGGCCCAGCAATCAAATAACTCGGGAATACACACTGCTTAATTCAGAGTTCTACCACTATGAAATTAGTCATACTCCCATACCACAGTCTAAACAGAGGTCGAGCTTAAACTATTAGATACTGTTGCTAAGAGTACAAAAGACTATTGAAAACTGAATCTAATTACTTCTACACTGAAGCACTGGAAATCTCAAGATTCACTGGAAAAATATCATATCCTCCAATAATTTGCATGACAAAAATCAACTATTGCAAGTGATAATTGGACTGGTAAACTTTGACCCTGTAAATACAAAATGAGTATATATTAGATTTCCTGTCTCAAAGATTTAATACCCAAATATTGGAATTTTCACCAAGGTAGATCTCCAACTCTATTAAAATTACTAGTGTGCCATGCAAAACTTACAGAAGCCTATGGCTTTTTAGCATATGTGAATGAAACATATGCCACTCCGGATAGCCTCAACGTCTGTGCCAAAAAAAATATAGACGCCATGTATTTTAATCTCATATATCTATCCAGTTTTTTCAGCACATTCAGATCATTTTATTTCTCCAACAACTTGGCTTTATAAAAACAAAAGAGACCTTTTGGAGTATACTATTAAAATCAGTTATCTATCTGGGAGGCCTAGATGGGACCACGAGAAGTGGACCTAGGCTGCAAACATTTGCCATGAAGACTGTCATTAGCTCCCATAACTACCAGTTATTGATTCACCATAAGAAAGATACCTGAGCAGCAAAGGGGAAAAAATCACAATCTTCTTTCCTACAAATCTCCAGTACGTTCCCCTTACCTACCACTCATATCGCACTGTGATTCATCCGCAGAATAAGTTCACATGCATTTACCAATCTCAAACTTCTCATGCATGGTAGCCGCCACTTTCATCTTCCCGAACAATATTTCAACTATTAGGGCTCCAAACACAACATTACAACACCATCTGTGCTCATAGCTAACTAAATTATGATGGCTTCTGACTTCAGTATTATAAGTCACCAAGCTTTTTCAAACTCGAAATAATTCAACCCAGAATGGTCCACTGTAGCTGACCTTTTTCAACGGAACTGAATCCAAATCAGAAAAAGCAAAAGTGGCAACCTTTCTTGAAATACAATTCACCCGTTACAGCATTTTCCAGCCATAAATTAAAAAGTCAAGCATCCCACGACAATTATAGTGTATCGCAACATAAAGTTCAAAACTACTGCTTTCCACATGAAGTTCGAAAGGGACCTTTTTCGGTCTTTTTCCCCCATCAAACATGGATAGTAAATTTGAATATACTCCTGTTAAATAGCTGAGAATTAGAATCGCAGCTACCAAAAATTTAAAAATTAATAAAATATTCGATCCCAAATGTCCAGTGATACATCAACGCTAACGTATAGAAAACTACAACTCCAAAGCATTGCAAGACGGCAGAATTCGGTGCAGACAGACTAACATCGGCGATCACTTACCTAAGACAATGACGAAAAATTATAGTTGACAAAACGAAAGGGCTAAAATGACGGGGGGAGAAGGAGGCTGTGGTGGGAGGATGGTCATACCTGTAATTTAATTTTCTGTAAATTTTTCGATCTTCAGATCTGCAAATCCACGCGAGGCTATAGGCGAGTGGATGACTGCTCTTCCCCCAAATCGATTGGACTGTTTAGGGTTTCCCGATATTTCAATCGCTTACACTATTTTTATTTCGCGCGTGACTATTTATTATGAGTTGAGGTATGTGCGTGTGTGTGTATATATATATATAGTTAATTATTATTTCTCAACAATGTTTTACTTGCAATTATTATTATTATTATTTCTCAAACAATGTTTTTACTTGCAATTATTAATTGCAAGTAATAGTTTTGAAATTATTATTATTATTATGCAGCATATACATAAATAAATATACACGAGACAAAAATTTAAGTGTTAACTTTATAATTTGTAAACTATGCAGCTGAGAAATAACTATACCAAAATTTTAAGAAAATTATATCAAAGGATGTTGGTACGGAAGGGAATTTTATGATTATGTAACAAATTTTGTACAGAAGGGAATAATGTTGAGGTGTATTTAATCTAGATTTTAATTGACTATTTTTAAATGATAGACTTTTATGAAGTTGATAAATTTATATTGACTTTTATAGAATTTCATGGAGTTTAAAAAGATTTGTATGGAGTCTTGTAGACTTTTCAATGGATTTCTATGAACTTTTGTAATAACTTTTTTAAAAATGATAACATACATTTAGAAAAATAATGAGAGAATTTTATACATTTTCAGTAGTCTTTCGTGAAAAAAATGTCTAAGGTTCGTTGTTGACAATATGTTCAACATCACTCCACATTCGAGTAGATATACTATCTCTCCATGCATTAGCATTCGCTCGTTGTTGTTCTTGAGTATCAAGGAATGAATCAAATGTGTTATCTTCATAAACTTGTTCTGATGAAAGATGATGGAGCTTCATTATCTGGTTCAATTGAAAATTTATCAAACCGACATTCCTTGCGAAGAAAATTATGTAATTTGACACAAGTCAATACAAGCTCTGCTTGTGTTGCAAATGGAAATGGAGGAGCCGTTTTGAATATTATGAACCGTGATTTAAATATACCAAATATCCTCTCAATGGCGTTCCTCAAATATTATGGCACTTTAAGACCATTATTTCTTGATAAAGCATCAATTGTCACGTTTGAATCGTGGGCAGATCCCTCCCACCCATTAAGCACATCTATGAATTCTAAATTAAAGTTACAAGCTGCTAAAATATTTTGAGAAATTATTCCATGATGATTACGGTAACTATTAGTATCATGCCTAAACATCGTCGCTGAAATATGACTTCCATCAATAACTCAAATGCAATCCTGCAACAACAATAGCAATAATAACTACAACAACAACAATAATATAATAATAATAATAATAATAATAAATAATAATAAAAGGGAAGGAGAAGAATAAGAAAAAGAAAAAGAATGTGAATTTCATTACTTACTTTAAAGTATGGGATAAAATCTTGTACTCCATCTTATTCTTTCTCGCATCCAGGCTTGACCATCATATATGCTGCAATGTTGTCTAATGCTTTCAACACCTTGTTGAAGTTTTGGCTATTGTATTGTGATCGACCAAATGTTTTACTAATCAAACAATATCTAGTATTATGACCGACAATGGGTAAAAACATAGCAAGCATTTCTTCAACACAAATGTATTTTGTATCTTGTAAGGATTTTCTCTCTCTAAGGATATTACACAATTTAAAAAAGACATCGGGATACGTTCTACAAATTTCTCAAAAGTTTGTTGGATCCTCTTTTAATATTTTATGAATATAATCGTATCCATTTGTAGTTATTGGTTGTCTATTTAAGGGACGATGAATATGTTCACAATGCATGTTAGCTATATGCTCATTTAGGAGCATAGATGATCTCGGCCATCAACAAATACCCAACGGATTTGTGTAATTCTTCTTCCAGTTCCTCTTCTCCCATTTGTTCATCTACTTCATGCACATTTATATTTGACATTTAAATGAATCACCTGATATCAAACAAGGAATTAAAATGAAATAAACTCTACGAATTTATGAGAAAACATCTCAAGTATAAACCAAAAAAAGACATGTTTAATACAAATTCTAAAAATTGTACAATTAGAAATAATTCAAAAGTTGAGAACTCATTACGAGTTGAATAATTAAAAATAATTCAAAACAATGTAAATGAAAATGTTAACACAAGCAGAATTCATTACTAATCATGTCCCCCAAAAATCACCCATTCGTTCAATTTATAATCTATCCATTCCGAACGCTCTTTGATTGTCATTTTGAAGAAATCCATCTTTTTGATCTAGTATGCAGCAAGTCAAGCACATTGTACCGAGTACGATTATCCAAAGTTGGGACCTCCTTGATAGCATCCCAACAACTATCATCTATGGTGTAAGGCCTCGAGACCTGATTACTGTTAACTAATTATAATTTGGAAATTTATTAATAATTAATTTGAAGTGAAATTCACAATGTGAATGTCAAATGATAATTTAATCGTGACATGATATATTTTTGACTTGGTAAAATAACCGCGATAATATTTTGAAAATATTTGAATAAAATGAAGAATTAAATTCTTTGTGATAACAGTGGACATAAATCCCAATTATCGACTGTAAAAATTTGTATCAGTATACCAGCGATATTCCGATGTATATTACTAGACTGAAAATACATATATTAAAATGCATATTCAGCTCATTTTCATGCACAAAAACATTAAAACACACACACATCAAACCTGAACCCTCCATTTTCTCTCGGCTGCTCTCTCGCACTCGTTCGACCTCCTCCGGTAAAAGCCCTGCGCACGCCGTCGTACGGCCGCCATTCGCCGAGCTCGACCCACCACCACCTTCCTCACTCAATGGCGCAACTTTCCACACCAAGAATCGACGGTGAAAGCTTCGAGATTCATCGGATTTCGCCCAAGAACGGTGAGTTTGCGATTTTAGGGTTCTTGTCGTTTTTATTCGAATTCAGCATTTGTCACCATTAGTTAGTTCGAATTAGTTGTGCGAAACCTCATACTCACTATTACCGATGTTTCCCACCAGGCGTCGTCCCTGCAGCCACCGTGAGTCGCCGAAAATCATGTATGCCAGGTCATGGTCACTGTTCACAAAAGCATAACAGCGTGAGTTTCGAAATTTCAGCTTTTATTTCAAAATTTTGGGCTTTAGTTTAAGTGTTGATGTTAGTTCTTGAATTGCTGGTGGAGTTGGTGCGAAATACCGATGCATGTTTGGTGTTAGGCGATGCATGTTTAGAGTTTGAGGATGAAAAATGTTTAAATCTTATGTTGGAGAATTTTGTAGATTTTCAAATTGTATTGTCGACTGGTTCGATAATTTGGCTTCTGTAAATCGATTTATTGATTTGAATGGAAAGGGATAAATGATTAATATGTGCTAAATCGTTGGGTATTGGTGTTATTTCTTACTGCATGGTTGGGGAATGCTGATCAGTTTGATGGATTTTGAGGATGAAGGTTCTCCAGTCTTTAGTCGATTATTAATTCGTTTAAACCGGTTACAGCTTGTTGAATCATGTATAAAAGCATTGTAGGAACTTTGAACTAATTGTTCTGTTTTGGGTCGACTGATTTCATTGTGTGAGGGTGAAACTGCTTCAATTCTATTATTGGTCGATTTTAACTCCATTGCAATCATGTTTTAGAGAACTTCATGAAATCTCATTGGTATTTTGAGTTTGGTTCAAGTTTTAGCATGATTGAGTCAATGTGGGGTTTAGTTGATGATTTCAGTACTGGACTTATATAATTTCTGTAATAGCCAAGTTCAAACTAAGTTTAGTTTCAAGTAATGAATAATATTGAATAATGCAAATGGAGGTGACTGAAATGGAAAGTATTGAATTTCGAACTATTGATAGGCTTTATGGTTTCACCATAGTCGATCAGGAAGCTAAGAGTTTTCCTTAAAATACTGAAATGAAATGAATTGCGCGAACTTGGGAATCAAATCAATATGCTAGCGAAGGTGGTTTAAACATGCAAGGAATCTGGATGGCCTGGAATGAATTGCACGAACTTGGGAATCAAATCAATAATTCAAATCTATATTCTTTGGTGGTCCACTTTTAAGTGCTCCAAATCGGGATGGCCTGGAATCTGAAAGGGTATCGAGCTCAAGAGACGGCCAAGATAAACTGCCATTGACTTTACCACCTAGATATAAGATAGATGCGGTTTCAAACCATCTTCCTGTCTTTATTCCCGAGGATTTTGACTACAACACGACATCTGGATCAAGGATCAAGTAATTTATCTCGGGTTGTTTCAGAAACCACCCCTATGCATTGCTTAACACTTCTGATTGGAACAGCCAAGTAACAAGATTGGAACGAAATCTTTCAAAGAGAAGTGTTTTTGAACAGTGAATCTCCTTCATCAACTAGCAGGGCTTCTGGTTCACTTAGGTGACGACTGTTCCTTCTCATCCGCGACTTGTTATTTGCAGGAAGATCCCTTTAAAAATAATGAATGACTTGTGCAAAGCAGAGTTTACCCGTCGAAAAACTCTTTGGCTGTGGATAGATATGTCAAACGGAGCGGACAGCACGAGGCACGGCACGAGCACGACACGACACGGAGCTGCACGACACGACCCATTTTGCTAGGCACGGGCAAGGGACATGGGGCGTGCCGGGCCAAGGGGTGCCTGTTCGTGGGCTGGCACGGGCTTGGGCACGGCACGGCACTGTAGTTTTATATTTTTTTTAATTAAAAAAATTGTCGCGACAATCGCGAAATGTCGTAGGTTGCAACAAACAACGAAAGGTGCTTGGTGGCGATCGATCGCCGAAGCACCAACAGGTAAAAAATAGTTGTTCAATGGCATTTTTTTTTTGTTATTTTTTTTTTTTTGGTTGTTATATATAGGTGTGTGTTGAGAAACATTTTATCATCTCAATCTCTAAGCTCTATATACTCGAAACGTTATATTCTCAATTTGTTCACAAAAAGAAAGAAGTTCGTCTCACGTTTGCCAATACAAGTAGAAACAACAAAGTCAATACTCCTCCTAGCAAATATTTGGTAACTTTCATATTTGTTGCATTAGATAATTTTAGTTTATACATAATGGTCGATTCATCTTATAATGTGAATTATGATGATGAAATTGATCAATTTCAAGAAAATGAAGAAAGCACACCAAATATTCAATCATCAACTAGAAGAACTTCAAGAAAAAGAATGTAATGTATGACAACTATTCGATATAGAAAATGTTGAGGGAAAGAGATCAAGGGTAGTTTGTAAAAGATGTAAAAAAAATTATGCATATGCTTCTTCTGATGGTACATGTCATTTACTAAGAGGCATGGCTAAACATGTGTGATGGCCAAACCTAATCATGTGATTAATGATCACACAATGATAATTATAGCGTAAACAGTGGAAGATTTGTTTAATATATATGACAATGTGGCCTTAAAAATTTCGGCATGACATCATCGCACGAGGAACATACCACCAACACAAATCAACATATACTGAAAATATATAAATACCACCAGTTTCATATCCATCGACATAAACCAGCATACGTAAATCAAACTAGGAATGGCAACTGGTCAGGTATGGGACGGGCTTGGCCAATCCCAGGACCCGCCCCGCTACACATAAAACCCGGACCCGCCCCGCCTTGGTTCCAAATTTTTTTTTTTTCAAAAAAACAATTTAGCTAGAAATCAATTTTGAAACACGAAAGTTGAGTTTTGTGATTAAATTTCATGTTTTCTCTAGTAAATATTTATAATAAGCATTGTAAAACTATCTTAAAACTACTAAATATTTATTAATTTGCTCTTATTTCCTTCAAAATGTCCAACTTCTTTAACAGGAACACATGAATTTTGATATAAAATTAAATAATGACACTTTATTGTTCAATTAAAGAAGTAAAATGTATAATCAATATCATATTTATTGTAAAAAATATTAAAAATGTATTGCGAGGCGAATACGGGGCGGGTTCGGCCAATCCCAGGACCCGCTCCGCCCCGCCCCGCTTCCAAACCCGGTTGAAGCGGGTCCATACCCGCCCCGGTGGGGGCGGGTATACGGGTCCGAGTTTGGACCCGTCCCATTGCCATCCCTAAATCAAACTAGGCTAAAATAATTAAATATACATAGACTCATCACACTACAGGGATACATCCCTGGCTCAAAGACTACTGAGATAAACAAGAGTAAAACCTCAAGTGTGACTTCCACCGATGTGCCCTCTCTGGTGTCCTGGTAACCTGTACCACCTGCCATTGTCCACACACAAAAACAACAATAGCCCTTGTTGGGGGTGAGCCAAAGCCCAATGTGGAATGATCGTAGAATATACAACATGTATCTATAAAATGTGATAAATGATGTAATGTAATGCAATGCAATGCATGTCGTGTCGGTATCAGGTCAATCACCCATCCACTTGATTATATCATAATCAATCAAATTGCTATCAAATCATAGTAGCTCGAGCCTGCCAAGCATAAGGGATAATCAGTGATGCGTCGTCAAAGTGTCATCACATCCCAAGTCTCGACATAGTCAAGGGCATACACATGATGACATCAGCAAGGTGCCACCAATCCCTCGTCTCAACAAATCATGGTAATCAGAGGAGACCACGATTCCCTATACCTCTCGGGCCATTTAATGCCGGTCATAGTATCGCGGTACCAATCTCCAATGATTATCCCAGAATCCAAAAATAAACAGGGTATTTAAGGATCATAGCTCAACGTGCAATGCCATGCATCGATGTATGTATAAAAATGATGTGTGTTAACAAAACATTTAATTTCATACACCGATGTGCCAATTCATGAATGCTATGAATGCCACATTAATTTGAATAAAATCACGTAGCCAAATAATCTCACGTAATTCACAGAAGTCAACAAATCATATATCTAATTATACAGATACCTGTCGTAGGTGGTGGTTGGTCGAATCTCCGGTAGGTAGCCACTCCTTTCTCAGAGAACCGTACGTGAGACTTCCGCCTCATACGGCTCCGTCCCGAGCTGTTTTCTCGCTCAGAGCAGACGGATATGCACAAGTAGTAAGTTTCCTCAGCCTGATAGTTTCAATGGTTTCAATCCATATCCCAGTAGGAGCATATGCCTGAAAGCGCTCACTTAGATTTAGATAAACGATCGCAACATACATTTCTCTTCTCGATCTACAAGGGAACTTGAGCTTGTAGGGTCAAAGTAGTCACTGCATCTCAATATAAATTCACAATTCAATAAACTAATCATTAAAAATTGGTTATCAATTTTAGTCGCAGCTTAACAAATTTAGGGTAATTAAATTGATGCGATTATATCACAATTTAATTTGCTAAATTATTTTTCACCAATTCAAATTATTATTCAACAATTATAGTCCAAATTAACTGGTAATTATCGAAACAAAGTCGGAAAAATCGGATATCAAATTTACCCAAAATCGCACACAGTTCACGCACGGATTTCTTCCAATTCCGGCGATCTCCGGCGATGGTATAGGCGGTGGCTGGTGTAGAAAGTTTCGTCCAGGTTCAAGGAAGAGATTCAGTGCCTTGGCTTCGTCCAATTTGTGGTTGAATCGAAGAAATCGTACCAAAAGTACCCAAACCCTAGTCTGCGCGAGTTTCATCGTTCCAGGGTAAAATTGAACATCTTTTCGAACACAAAAATTCTATTATCTGGTATGGAAAGATACGCCTCTGAGTTGTGAACATGGTGGTAGGTCGGGCTCGTCGATAGGTGGTCGTACGGCGGCGAACGGAGTAGATTTACATTCGGTGGTCGGTGATCGCGTGAAGTGTGTGTTTCGCACCTTTTAGTGCTGTGTCCGCGATATGTGTGTGTTTTACATGTTTTACTATGTGTTTTACATCATACACCGATATATATTAATTCCCGACCAATTATGAACATCGGGTGTCACCGGTGTACTGGTGCATGTATATTACATATACAATACACACATGACTTCGTGTCCTTATTTGAATCACAAAAATTAAATCTTTCGATTTAATATAAATTTTATATTTATTAAATCATTTTAATAAAATTTCGATGATAATCCGAATATTCCAAAAATATATTTTTCATTCACCATGTTCTGACTCGACTGTCAATTGACATGTACAAGGTCAATTTTCACTCTCATTAATTATATTATATTCTCATTAATTAATTTCTAACTAATTAACAAAATAATGTACAAGTTGCACTTAATTCTCATTATCAAATATCGGGACATCACATTTACAAAATGTTAAGTATGATATCGAGCTGTTATCAAAGATAATATTCCTCCTGATTATTTTCAACCATATGATTGACATAAAATGAATCACATAATTGTTGAGAAGTTAAACATGATTTTTGATAATGTTGGGATATGCCCTAAGACAAATCATTAGATGATTATTTTGACATACAATGTTTATGATTTCATGAATGACAATTCATTATTATATATTATTCTTTTAACTGTGCAATGTGAATTAATATATATAGTTAATGTCCTTAGAATAATATTGTATTATTCTTAAAGATGTCCCTAGTCAAGTATTATCATGAATAGGGATAATGATAATACGTAGAGACTAGTATGTGTTGATTGATGAATTGTTCATTGATATGAGATATCAAATCAACACATGGGTATACTGTTAGAGAACGATGTACTGGACAGACCCACCATGAGAATGCACATGGATAGTTATATGATCGTCATATGCAATTCTCATAGTGATAATAATGTATGTAATCCTTACGACTTGTGATCATCAGAGATCCCAACATAAGGAGTTATGTATCTTGATATCGTCAAACGTTACCCGTAACAGGGTAATCTATAAAGGCGACTATTGGATACACTACGAATTATGTAGAGGGATGTTGACTGATCGAGATAGGATTTGTCCCTCCTATATAACAGGAGATGTGTTTGGCCCTTGATCAAGTAAGAACTAAAATGCATGGCCATGCTCGAATGAGTCGATATGAGATATCGAGCTTATTCGTTTATTCTAGTTCTACTTGGGGATCAAGAAATAAAGATTGGATATACGAGTATGACTATTCCATGACTCGTGTTTAATCTAAACACAAAGGACAAAGGGATTAAGTTACATGGTTAATATTATCACAAGTTCTAAAGGTTATGTCGAGTCATTGACATTCTTGTAATTTGGGTAGCCTCGATGTGTTGCTAGACACCGCTCCTTGCTTGTAACGTAAAATGAGATTTTATGTCACTGCCAACATTACAAGATCCTATCGGGTCGCACAAAAGATTAAATCGAGAAGGGAAATTAAATTCATGGGATGAATTAAATAATTAAGAGGAGTCTTAATTAATTATCATAATGATTAAATTAAATCATGGGCTTAAGCCCATGAGGCTTTATGAAAGCCTTTAATTAAATGATATATAATTTGATTGCATGGTGATTAATGTGATTAAGACTTTCATATCATAACCTACACACTAAGAAAGACACACGGCCGCCTCTCTCCATTCACTCTCGGTTTCGCAATAGCCGAAGGTTGAGTGGTGATTTCGTGCCATCTTTTCGATTTAGAATCGAGTGTGTTTCTTGTTCCGGTTTAAGAACTTGTCTAGCAACTTGTTCTTAAACTATCCCTTCACCCGATTTGATTGTGTGGATACCGTTGAGGCAAAACTTGTTAAGTTTTGCTAGTGATTCGAAGGATCGTTGGACGTGGAGCTGCACCGTGGAATCTGCTCAAACACGCTACAAGGGTGAGACCTTCGTATATCCTTTATCCGATATGATAACCTTAGTATAGATCCGCGGTTTAGTAATCCTAATTTTAAATTCCGCTGCGTTGTATGCTCTAAGGATTACTTACTAGTGGTATCAGAGCCGTGTACTAGGCTCATATCGGATTTATGTGGTTAAATAGTTTAATCATATTTAGATTAATATTGCATGCTATTTAAAACTGTATGAACATATATGATATGTTAATATTGAATTTGTGAAAATCATCGTAAAATTATATTTGATATAAATTGGCGAAATTCGAACCATATAACACAAAGTGTTCGGCCACAACCAACACAAATGACATACGGCTAGCCACATGAGGGCTAGGGTTTTCGAACCCTTGGCTCGAGATGGTTTAGCCGTTATGGCTAATAATTGTGCATGGAAGTGCCGAAGCTTGTTTAGGGTTTAGAACCCAATGGCTCGTGACGGCTAGCTCATGACGGCTAGGGTTTCGAACCCTAGTAGCCGTGCATGGGCTCGGCCATCGTCGCCCTATTGCTAAGGTTTTAGAACCTTTTGGCTCGATAATGGTTCGGACCATGAGTCTATGAATCATGCGTGTTGGAGGCTACACCACATGAGGGCTAGGGTTTTTCGAACCCTTGGCTCGAAATGGTTGAGCCGCCGCCGACATGAACCGTGCATGGTTGGACCGTGGCTCGTGGCTCATGAATTCCAACATTTCGAACCATGTTGGCTCGATGAAAAAATAGAGAAGGTGCGAGGCGGCTAGGGTTTGGAACCGTAGCTCCGCCGCCGCTCGAGCTTGGCTCGGCCATGGGCTAGGGTTTCGAACCCTAGGCCCATAATTGGTCCAGCCGTGCGCTTTTGTGGCTCGAACCATGGTGGTTCGTGACTTAGTCGCTTTAGTTCGTGGCATGTGATGTCCCGAGCGTACGATAATTTTTCAAAATTCTATTTTACAGTTTTAATTAGAAATTAAATTTAAAATGTTTAGAATTTAATTAATTAAATGTTAATGCATAGCTTTATGTGTTGTTTGAGCATGGTGCGTGGTTATAGCCCTTTGACCTATTAGATAGGATTTGTGAATGTTTGTAATTTATAATACGACATGCGAGTCGTGTCTTATCTATTTCATTCCAAATGTAATCCCTCCCCTATGTTCCCCTCGAATGTGAATCGAGGAATTCTATATCTTGTAAATAGTGTAGTTTATTTTATTGATGGTGATCAATGAAGATGGAGCATCGTGCCGGGATGAGGAGGCCATTCACAAATTGGAGCCAAAGGAAGGTGCTTGTGAAGTTACCTTAGGTTGACTCTTAGGATTTTCTCATTGGCTTGAGAAAATCATTAGTAGGGGCTATAACCATGTCACGTTTAATTATGTATGTTGATGCATGATTTATCTTATGTTTTAGATTGATAATTGTATTACACATATGTAGATATGTATACAACTATATGTAGTGGACATATTTTAAATTATCAAACTAATCATGAGATCAATAAATCCCTCTAAAATATTAAGTTTTAGATGCCTTCCAAAATTAAAAGTACTCGTCAATAACTTCGATTGTACATGTGTGGGTTTTCCAAAGCAAAGCACCATGGCAATCTTAGTAAGGCGCGAAAGGATAAAAGTGATATCCGTTATACTTTAAATTGGGTACGACTTAACTAGGTTATCTCAATAGGATTGGGAACCTAGAGGCATGAGTTGGATAATAATTCATTTGATGAATTGAACAAAGCGTTGTTCGTCCAACTATCCAAGAATTATATATGATATAATTGACAAAGTGTTGTCTACCTAAATAACCGAGTCTTGGGCGATTAGCCAAAGCTAACTCAAGATTAGGCGAAATATGGATCTTGGCCCACGAAAGGTTTTGAGGGTTGATATTTTTTAAACAAAATAGTGGGAGTATCATTTAATATAAGACCATGTTAAATGATTAAATCATAAACTTATTTTGCATATTTATATTGTAGATATCCATGGCAACTAACAACGTATCAAACACATTATCACTGCGATCGGTCCTTGAGAAGGACAAACTAAATGGGACAAATTTCCTAGACTGGCATAGGAACTTGAGGATAGTCCTCAAACAAGAAAAGAAACAATATGTCCTAGAGGAACCCTTGCCCGCTGAGGAACCTCCCCTAACGGCTACAAGAGCCGAAAAAGATGCTTACAAGAAGCATCAAAGTGACGCACTTGATGTTGGGTGCCTTATGCTTGCAACCATGAACTCTGAGCTTCAGAAGCAACATGAGGAAATGGAAGGCGTTTGATATGATCGAGCACCTTAAGCAACTGTACCAACAACAAGCTAGACAAGAGAGGTATGACGTCTCTAAAGCGTTGTTCCAGTGCAGGATGGTAGAGGGAAGCCTAGTTGGAACTCATGTGCTCAAGATGATTGGGTACATTGAGAATCTGGACAAGCTGGGTTTTCCATTGGACCAAGAGTTGGCCACCGATGTGATCTTGCAATCGTTGCCGGAGAGCTTCAGTCAATTCGTAGTAAATTACAATATGACTGACATGGAAAAGACTCTACCACAATTGCTTGGTATGTTGAGAACATATGAAGCAAATACAAAGAAGACTAAGGCCACAAATGTTCTTATTGTGAATAAGGGCAAAGGAAAGGCCAAAGCTAAAGGCAATAAGAAAGCAAAGAAGGTCTTTGTTAAATCTAAGCCAAAGTCTTATGCACTGAAACCAAAGGGAGGGATAGCGAAGGAAGGGAACTGTTTCCATTGCGGTGAGACCGGCCATTGGAAAAGAAACTGCAAAGTATATCTGGAGGATCTAAAGAAAGGAAGTGTGACTTCCGCTTCAGGTATTTTTGTTATAGAAGTCAATTTATCTACTTCTTCATCATGGGTATTAGATACTGGATGTGGATCTCACATTTGTGTAAATGTGCAGGACCTCAAAAAGAGTAGATTGTTGGCGAAATGCGAAGTTGATCTCCGAGTTGGAAATGGAGCAAGAGTTGCTGCATTAGCTATAGGAGATTATTATTTATCTTTGCCTTCTGGTTTATCATTGATTTTAAAAGACTGTTATTTTGTGCCATCCATTACCAAAAACATAATTTCTATTTCTTGTTTAGACAAGTGTGGTTTTTCATTTATAATAAAGAGCAACTGTTGTTCTATTTATTTAAATGATATGTTTTATGCTAGCGCACAAATGGTGAATGATCTTTATTTATTAAATCTTGATATGCCTATCTATAACATAAATACTAAAAGGATTAAAAATAATGATTGTAATCCGACTTATCTCTGGCATTGTCGCTTGGGCCACATAAACGAAAACCTGCATATCTAAACTTCATAAGGATGGAGTATTAGATTCATTTGATTTTGAATCATATGAAACATGTGAATCTTGTTTAATGGGCAAGATGACTAAAGCCCCTTTCAAGGGACATGTTGAAAGGGCAAATGTTTTATTGGGACTAATACATAGTGATGTATGTGGACCAATAAGTACACAAGCTAGAGGTGGTTTTCAATACTTCGTTACATTTACTGATGACCTCAGTAGATATGGGTATGTGTACCTAATGAAGCATAAGCATGAAACCTTTGAAAAGTTCAAAGATTTCAGAATGAAGTACAAAACCAACTTGGCAAAAGTATCAAAATCCTTCGATCAGATCGAGGAGGTGAATACTTAAGCCAAGAGTTTCATGACTATCTAAAGGAGTGTGGGATAGTCCCACAACTCACTCCTCCGTATACTCCACAATGGAATGGTGTATCCGAGAGGAGAAATCGAACATTGTTAGACATGGTTAGATCAATGATGTGTCATGCAGATCTTCCAATATCGTTTTGGGGACACGCTCTAGAAACAACGATTTTCTTACTGAACCGTGTTCCATCTAAATCAAGTGGAAAAGACACCATATGAGATATGGACTGGGAAGCGTCCTAGTATGTCTTTTATGAAGATTTGGGGTTGTGAGGCTTTCGTTAGACGTCACGCCACTAACAAACTTGGACCCAAATCTGATAAGTGTTTATTTGTGGGGTATCCTAAGGAAACGAAAGGATACTATTTCTATTATCCCACCGAGAACAAAGTAGTTGTTGCTCGGACTGGTGTATTTCTTGAAAGAGAATTTATTTCTAGAAAAACCAGTGGGAGAAAAATAGAACTTAGTGAAGTTAAACCACAAGAAAACACTGAACCTGAGATTGAGATGGAAACAGAGCAGGCACCGCAATCTGTTGTGGAAGAAGTACCTGCTCAAGAGACACAAGCCCAGCGTAGGTCTGTAAGAGAACACCGGGAGCCACAGAGATATGGATTTCTTGTGACTCAACAATGTGACTTACTACTTATTGATGAGGATGAGCCGTCATCTTATCAACAAGCTATAATGGGCACTGATTCTGAGAAATGGCAAGAGGCCATGAAATCTGAGATGGAATCCATGTATGCAAACCAAGTATGGACTTTGGTTGATCCACCTGAAGGGGTACGACCCATAGGGTGCAAATGGATTTTCAAGAAAAAGACCGATATGGATGGTAATGTACAAACCTATAAAGGTCGCCTGGTTGCAAAAGGATTCAAACAAATTCATGGCATTGACTATGATGAAACCTTTTCACCAGTGGCCATGGTTAAATCCATAAGGATCTTGCTTGCAATAGCTGCATTTCATGATTATGAAATCTGGCAGATGGATGTCAAAACAGCTTTCCTTAATGGAAATCTGCTCGAGGATGTGTACATGACACAGCCCGAGGGTTTTTTCGATCCAAAGGATGCTGGAAAGATATGCAAGCTACAACGATCCATTTATGGATTGAAGCAAGCTTCTCGGAGTTGGAATCTTCGATTTGATGATGCAATCAAAGAGTTTGGTTTTATCAAAAACGAAGATGAACCTTGTGTCTATAAGAAGGTCAGTGGGAGCGTAATCATTTTCCTAGTGTTGTATGTAGATGACATACTTCTCATTGGAAATGATATCCCTGCCTTGCAATCTGTAAAGATTTGGCTAGGGAATTGCTTTTCGATGAAAGACTTGGGAGAAGCCACCTATGTATTAGGAATCAAGATCTATAGAGATAGATCAAGAAGGCTTCTTGGCCTAAGTCAAAGTACATACATAGACAAAGTGCTTAAAAGGTTTAGCATGCAAGAATCAAAGAAAGGATTCGTGCCTATGACGCATGGCATTTATCTCTCGAAGGAACAGTGTCCTTCAACACCAGATGAGAGACAACGCATGAGTAAGATTCCATATGCATCAGCTATTGGATCTATCATGTATGCCATGATATGTACTCGTCCCGATGTATCGTATGCTTTGAGCATGACTAGCAGATATCAAGTTGATCCAGGTGAAGGTCACTGGATTGCTGTCAAGAATATCATGATGTACTTGAGAAGAACTAAGGATACATTCTTGATTTATGGAGGTGAGGAAGAGCTCAATGTAATGGGTTACACTGATGCAAGCTTCCAAACCGACAAAGATGATTTTCGATCGCAATAAGGATATGTGTTTTGCCTAAGATATGCAAAGTACCAACAAATGATAATGTATCTGACCCATTGACGAAGCCACTGTCACAGCAGAAGCATGATCGTCATACTAGATCTCTAGGCATTAGGTATATGTCTGAGTGGTCTTAGTGCAAGTGGGAGATTTGTTGGGATATGCCCTAAGACAAATCATTAGATGGTTGTTTTGACATACAATGTTTATGATTTCATGAATGGCAATTCATTATTATATATTATTCTTTTAACTGTGCAATGTGAATTATTATATATGTTAATGTCCTAAGAATAATATTGTATTATTCTTAAAGATGTCCCTAGTCAAGTATTATCATGAATAGGGATAATGATAATACGTAGAGACTAGTATGTGTTGATGGATGAATTGTTCATTGATATGAGATATCAAATCAACACATGGGTATATGTTAGAGAACTGATGTACTGGACAGACCCACCATGAGAATGTGAACATGGATAGTTATATGATCGTCATATGCAATTCTCATAGTGATAATAATGTATGTAATCCTTACGACTTGTGATCATCAGAGATCCCAACATAAGGAGTTATGTATCTTGATATCGTCAAACGTTACCCGTAACAGGGTAATCTATAAAGGCGACTATTGGATACACTACGAATTATGTAGAGGGATGTTGACTGATCGAGATAGGATTTGTCCCTCCTATATAACAGGAGATGTGTTTGGCCCTTGATCAAGTAAGAACTAAAATGCATAGCCATGCTCGAATGAGTCGATATGAGATATCGAGCTTATTCGTTTATTCTAGTTCTACTTGGGGATCAAGAAATAAAGATTGGATATACGAGTATGACTATTCCATGACTCGTGTTTAATCTAAACACAAAGGACAAAGGGATTAAGTTACATGGTTAATATTATCACAAGTTCTAAAGGTTATGTCGAGTCATTGACATTCTTGTAATTTGGGTAGCCTCGATGTGTTGCTAGACACCGCTCCTTGCTTGTAACGTAAAATGAGATTTTATGTCACTGCCAACATTACAAGATCCTATCGGGTCGCACAAAAGATTAAATCGAGAAGGGAAATTAAATTCATGGGATGAATTAAATAATTAAGAGGAGTCTTAATTAATTATCATAATGATTAAATTAAATCATGGGCTTAAGCCCATGAGGCTTTATGAAAGCCTTTAATTAAATGATATATAATTTGATTGCATGGTGATTAATGTGATTAAGACTTTCATATCATAACCTACACACTAAGAAAGACACACGCCCGCCTCTCTCCATTCACTCTCGGTTTCGCAATAGCCGAAGGTTGAGTGGTGATTTCGTGCCATATTTTCGATTTAGAATCGAGTGTGTTTCTTGTTCCGGTTTAAGGACTTGTCTAGCAACTTGTTCTTAAACTATCCCTTCACCCGATTTGATCGTGTGGATACCGTTGAGGCAAAACTTGTTAAGTTTTGCTAGTGATTCGAAGGATCGTTGGACGTGGAGCTGCACCGTGGAATCTGCTCAAACACGCTACAATGGTGAGACCTTCGTATATCCTTTATCCGATATGATAACCTTAGTATAGATCCGCGGTTTAGTAATCCTAATTTTAAATTCCGCTGCGTTGTATGCTCTAAGGATTACTTACAGATAATACAGTACGAGGGCCTTACATTTCTCCACAACTTAAAAGATTTCGTCCTCGAAATCTCAATGTGCATATCATAAATCATTAACCAAATATAGTACATATACATACTATAATCGGAAAACATCAAGTTCATAAACTCAATTCAATGAGATTTGAGCATTAAACCGAATCAAAATTAATGAATGTTGCGTTGAATCTCGAGGCACAAGTAGAGTTTATTTAGCTTATAAAAATGGAATATACTGGTTATAAGAAACCGTATTTTCAGTTCCGAGCACAAAATTAATTGTTCAGTGTAAAACTTTGAACAATTAAATTCAACCTCGTTATGGTGAAAAATGCATACCTAATCATGTTCGTTCCTACATAGTGAGGTACGAAGTACATTACTGACAATACATAACATGAATAGTCATGTCAGCCACTATGCAAGATTCTCAATTTACTTGAAAATCTTACACAATCAACATGATAACATCAAACAATACCTCTAACATGAGAGAGCTTTGAAAATTGATTAAATCACCCTTCTGACATTTCCAGAGGCGTCAACATTTGTTCTTATAACTAACTTACCGAGTCGGAGCGATTTTCCATCATTCTGACATCCGTTGAATACTTGAATCTTATCTTCAGTTATTGTAACATTTCTAATTTCACCAATAGCATTCCTCGAACAAAGATATCTTGCACTGTCTTAAGGATATATATATATACAACATATAATCAAGCATATACTCAACTCAAATGTATTCTGGAATGAATTCCAGAATTCCAAAATAAAACCAAACTTTTACTAAGACATAATCGAGAAAATAAAGTACTCTCGACAGTCTTCATTACATTAAATAGTACACGCAATGTGATTGCCAGTCTACGAATAATATGTAGTCCTTGCAATTTAGAATATCCGTTTTGTATCAATGTTCCAATGTTTGAAAATAAACTCTGTGTACTAAACAAATAAAATCAAGACAAATGCTTTTACCAATCTTGGTCCGTTTTAATGTATAAACGATCCATTTGTTTATATATAGGTCATACATATAGAAACAAAAATAAGTATATTACAATTCTAGAGTCTCATTAACATCAATTGACCATTACTTTTTAATAAAATCTAGAATCAGATAATTATCTTGAAGATAATAATTCATATGATTCTATAATCACAGTAATGTCTCGTTGAGCCTTTGATACAAGAGATCAATTTAGGCTGAATAGTCAAATTCATACATTAATAAAATTCAGAAATAAAATATTTAAACCAATGTATAAATATTCACGTGTACCTTGGTGATTCGAACAACAGAAAATAAATCCTTTCGAAAATCTATCAACATGTGTTGCCTTATATTAAGATCAGATTGAGAGAACACGTATTTCAAGCTCTTGTGGTCCAGATAAATAACAGATGTTTCCCCGTACAAATTCAAATCCTTAAAGCAAAACCAATTGCTGCCAATTTCCAAATAATATACGGGGTGTCGATTTTCTTAAGATTTAAGTTGGCGAGACACAACCTAAACCATTTAAAAACACATCTGTGCAAATATCCTCTGGCCATAAGGAATAGTAAGTACAAGTGCAGTGGTCAGTCTCGTCTTCAATTTACAAAAACTTTCTTCACACTCATATGACCAAATACAGTTTTTTTATTTTTATGTGTCACCTGAGTAATAGGTTTAGCAATTTTAAACAAACTTTTCGATAAAACGATTTTAAAAATCCTGCTAAACCCATGAACAATCGGACCTCAAGAATATTAGTAGGTCTCCGCCAGTTTAACACTGTTTAAACCTTAGTTGGAGCAACAGAAATGTCATGTCGAGCAATGACGTGGCACAAGAGTATCACTTTGTTCATCCAAAATTTTCATCTGGACTTCTTCATAGGAAATTGAAAATTTAATTTTCGATATCCTACATGTACTAGTTCCTTAATAGCATGATTAAAAGGTTACTATTCAGTGCAATCCAAATTCAGATTTGACAGCTGGTCAGAAGCATTTTGTAGATAAAATCTGAAATATCAACTTTCAGATATTTAACACATCATATTTTCATCTTGGACTAACCAAGAGATCATTAATAGAAACAATCACAATCAAATCAAAATTTTTTTTTAAAACACTTGACTCATCGAGTCCTAAAAATATCAAAAATTAGAAGACTCGTATGACTTAACCATATATCGAGCATTTGGATTGACACCTGATACTACTCAGAGAGCAGATCCATTAGCATACGTAAAGAAGTGCAATTCATAGTCATACAAAATATCATAATAATTTCGACTCATTCAAGTCGAATCAATTTATACACCTGAAATTTTTTGAAATAGTCATAATTCTCAAATCGAGATTCTTACTTATCTTTTTAATTATATATTCAGGAATCTTTCCTAGAACTTTACCATAAATGCACGAAATCTATGCTGAGATAAAATTCGGGTCAATGCAAAGTCTATCCAAATTCGGAACAAAGAAAATCATCATTCTTTGAACACGAGATCCATTACACATATGTGCATAGGTCCATGTCAGTTCCAAGTAAAAACAAATAAAATTTGTCTAAAATATGAGATCCATGCAACGTTCGGGCAGGTCTATGTACCTATGTACATTCTTTCTTTAATCAGGATATGTTACACATATGTGCTACATTTGTAGTACATTCAACTTGGTTATTAAAATTAATAGTCACATAAATTAAGAGTTAATTCATCACTCATAATTTACTTTTTATTAATCAAATTATGAAATAGCACAAACATAAAGGAATTTCAGCTTGGACAACCAGGCTATAAAATTCCACACACATATTAAGCGAAGAAATCAAACTACCTAATGAAAATGATCATTAGTAGTTTCGATCATTCACCGGATAATCATATTATTATTCAAACAACAATAACATCTCATAAGGATAAGTAATATACTTTCCTTTAAAAAAAACTAATACTAAATCAGATATCATTTGATCAGAGAAAATAACCCCATCCACTTAAATATAAAGTGGGTGGATAAAATAAATTACCAACACCAATTTTGCCATTTTGATCTCCTTATAATATCTCCGTAGCTGATAAGTAAGCATTTGATGACTTTTGCATACCCAGCTCTAGACTTCTCAGATATATGAGACAAATTATGACAAAACAATCAATGCACATGTTGCAACAGATAACTTGTTGCAATTCACTATTCAACTTCATTTCAAATATAAAGAAATACATGAAAAATTATTCGAAAGATAAAATCCCCAAGAATATTTCCAAAAGTTCAAAATCTAATCACACATAGTCGTATCTTCAAAACATATAACGATGTTTTTATACGCCGCGTTCATCCTTTTACTATATATAACAATATTAAACCCCACCTGTCATCTTACCAAAGTAATGTCTCACCCTTTCCAACATTCTAAATGCCGAAAATGTAGGTAGCTCAATCAAATCCAAGGACATTACATCACATCAAATCTATCGTTCGACGTTGTTCCTTTTAATAGGTTTAAGAACAATTACATTGCTCTAACCCCATTCATTTATATTAAATTAATATACCATTAATATCAGAATTGATATCAGCAATTCATTGGTAGTAGGTTTCAGAGACATACAATTTTCCTACCTCATGCTCCACATATAAAAGTTTATTCACAATAGTATAGTATTAATATCGTGAGCAATATCAATACTACACAAAATCAACATATTCACATACCAATCTCATGTAACATCATACCAAGGAAAGGCAAGCCAAGTAAGAGCAAATAAGTCAAATAATTCAAACACAAGCGTACACATTTGTTTGTGCCTATTCAAGTGTACACAAGACTCAAAAGTTGAGCATTCACAGTTATGCTCTGATACCATACTGTGAGGGCACAATCCTAATCATGTGATTAATGATCACACAATGATAATTATATCGTAAACAGTGAAAGATTTGTTTAATATATATGACCAGGTTGCCCTAAAAATTTCGGCATGACCTCATCGCACGAGGAACATACCACCAACACAAATCAACATATACTGAAAATATATAAATGCCACCAGTTTCATATCCATCGACATAAACCAGCATACGTAAATCAAACTACGCTAAAATAAATTAAATATACATAGATTCATCACACTACAGGGATACATCCCTGGTACAAAGACTACTGGGATAAACAAGAGTAAAACCTCAAGTGTGACTCCCACCGGACGTGCCCTCTCTGGTGTCCTGGTCACATGTACCACCTGCCATTGTCCACACACAAAGACAACAACAGCCCCCCTTGGGGGTGAGCCAAAGCCCAATACGGAATGATCATAGAATATACAACATGTATCTATAAAATGTGATAAATGATGTAATGTAATGCAATGCAATGCAATGCATGTCGTGTCGATATCAGGTCAATCACCCATCCACTTGATTATATCGTAATCAATCAAATCGTTATCAAATCATAGTAGCTCGAGCCTGCCAAGCATAAGGGATAATCAGTGATTCGTCGTCAAAGCCTCATCACATCCCAAGTCTCGACATAGTCAGGGACATACACATGATGACATCAGCAAGGTGCCCCAATCCCTCGTCTCAACAAATCATGGTAATCAGAGGAGACCAAGATTCCCTATACCTCTCGGGCCATTTAATGCCGATCATAGTATCGCGGTACCAATCTCCAATGATTATCCCAGAATCAAAAAATAAACAGGGTATTTAATGATCATAGCTCAACGTGCAATGTCATGCATCGATGTATGTATAAAAATGATGTGTGTTAACAAAACATTTAATTTCATACACCGATGTGCCAATTCATGAATGCTATGAATGCCACATAATTTAAATAAAATCATGTAGCCATATAATCTCACGTAATTCACAGAAGTCAACAAATCATATATCAAATTATACAGATATCTGTCGTATGTTACACGATCGCAACATACATTTCTTTCTCGATCTACAAGGGAACTTGTGCTTGTAGGGTCAAAGTAGTAACTGCATCTCAATATAAATTCACAATTCAATAAACTAATCATTAAAAATTGGTTATCAATTTTAGTCACAGCTTAACAAATTTAGGGTAATTAAATTGATACGATTATATCATAATTTAATTTGCTAAATTAATTTTCACCAATTCAAAGTATTATTCAACAATTATAGTCCAAATTAACTGGTAATTATCGAAACAAAGTCGGAAAAATCGGGTATCAAATTTACCCAAAATCGCACACATTTCACGCACGAATTTCTTTCGATTCCGACGATCTCCGGCGGAGATAGAGGCGGTGGCTGGTGTAGAAAGTTTCATCCAGGTTCAAGGAAGAGATTCGGTGCCTTGTATTCGTCCAATTCATTGTTGAATTGAAGAAATCGAACCAAAAGTACTCAAACCCTAGTCTGCGTGAGTTTCATCGTTCCAGGGTAAAATTGAACATCTTTTCGAACACTAAAATTCGATTATCTGGTATGGAAAGATGTGCCTCTGAGTTGTGAACATGGTGGTAGGTCGGGCTCGTCGATAGGCGGTCGGACGGCGGCGAACAGAGTGGATTTACATGCGGTGGTCGGTGATCACGCGAAGTGTGTGTTTTCGCACCTTTTAGTGCATGTCCGCGATCTGTGTGTGTTTTACATGTTTTACTATGTGTTTTACATCATACACCGATTTATTAATTCCCGACCAATTATGAACATCGGGTGTCACCGGTGTACTGGTGCATGTATATTACATATACAATCCACACCTGACTTCATGTCCTTATTTGAATCACAAAAATTAAATCTTTCGATTTAATATAAATTTTATATTTATTAAATCACTTTAATAAAATTTCGGTGTTAATCCGAATATTCCAAAAATATATTTTTCATTCTCCATGTTCTGACTCGACTGTCAATTGACATGTACAAGGTCAATTTTCACTCTCATTAATTATATTATATTCTCATTAATTAATTTCTAACTAATTAACAAAATAATGTACAAATTGCTCTTAATTCTCATTATCAAATATCGGGACATCACATTTACAAAATGTTAAGTATGATATCGAGTTGTTATCAAAGATAATATTCCTCATGTTTATTCTCAACCATATGATTGACATCAGGTGAATCACATAATTGTTGAGAAGTTAAACATGATTTTTGATAATATGGTACGAGGGCCTTACAACATGAAAGAGAACCAAATGATGGTAACCAAACTACTCTTTCATAATTCGGTACTGGTAGTAGCAGTTCGAGTTTAGGTATTTTCACTTATAATTTTAAATTTCAGTGAACGAGAATTAGAAACTTTTGATATTTTGGCATGGTGGAAAGACAATGCTAACTTTGGCCAGTACTTTCCATCATGGTACGTGATCTACTAATTCTTCCGCAGTTCCATCGGATTTTTGTTTTAGTGCACGTTGAAGAGTCATTGATGAAAAAAGAAGTAGAATGAAACCAAACACCGTGGAGATGTATATTCTTTTAAAGGATTGGTTGGATGCTGATAGCCACTTACAAGGTTTGGGAGGACATGATGTTTTTTCCGATGAAAATGAAGAAAACTAGAATATTTTTTTAAACTCTTTTGTAATTTTCGACTTTTTTTTGTTGGATGTTTGTATTATTCAATTCGTAGTTAATAAATTTTTATTTTGTAAGTATATTGTGCTATTCTATTTTTTGTTGCATGGCCCAAGGGTCATCCCATCCCACTTTCTATTATACCAGTGCACCATACTTACCAAATCATGTTATAAAGAAAGTCTGCACGACCTATGGGCGGTGTACCGGGCCACGCAAAAACATGGACGGGCCGTGTTAGGCACGAAGCGTGCAGTGCCGCCCGACACGGTACAATGTCGGGCGGTAGAAATTACCGGGCCATACCAGATCGGCACGGCCCGTTTGACATCAGTAGCTGTGGACATTGCTTCTTTCTTCCTGTGTGTATTATATGTATGATTTTTGTTCATCATTGATGGATAGCGTTGGTTATTATAATATTTTTTTGAGCAACTATTACAATTATTAGGGTGGGGGCGGAGACTCGAACACGAGACATTCATGTCGTAATTGTGACCCGTGTCAGATGGGCTACAAGCCATCGGCTTTATTATTTTTGACCTATTATAGTGTTGGTTATTTTTTGTCACATTGATAGTTGATAAATTTATAACCTTTATTATATATAAATTTTTTCGATCCTAATTTAGGCGAGAATGACAATTCCATAAGATAATAATTTTTTTTAAAACTTCTATCACTTATATTTATATTATAAGTTAACAATTTGTTAAAATTGCAAAACTAGTTGGGTATAATAATTTTATATAGAAATGTATTGGTATCCATTTTTTTAAAAAAATATTGAATATCATTTTAAAATTTTCCTATTGCTTTTAAATGCAACAACTTTTAATTGAGACGTAGTTAATTAATAATATGTTTTCAATAACACAAAAATATAGAATTATTAATAAAGAAAATGGATTATATTAATATCCATAAATAAAATGTACTAAATTATTAAATGAATAAATATTATAAGTATTCAATTGTAAAAACATTATTTATTTAGAATTTAATTTACTTTTTAGATTTAATTTATCAATTAACTAATATATTTTGAATAAATAAAATTTATATCATCTTTATCCATATAAAGGTATAGCTACTTAGTGGTATTTTTTTAAGTATGTGAATAAAAAAAATAATTTCTTTTTAATAAAAAGTTAGAACAAAAATTTATAATTGTAAATTACCAAATTAATTTATTATCTAACAAATCTCACATAGTCCCAATATGTATTTCTTTTTAATTATATTTTAAATTTTACAATAAAATAATAAAATTTGAGACCCAATATCCAAAGATACTGGGGAAACAGGAGTACTTATTGAGAGGTAGCGTAGCCGTTTTCATATCATAAATAATTAAATACTGTGCGTCCCTTATTCTTCCCGCGACATCCTTGATCCGCGCGGATGTAGAAATAAATTTAATTAAAATTATTCCTCTATTTTAAGATATTCCAATAAGTTCGATTCCTTTCAAAAATATATAAATAAATGATAAATTAGATATAGACACCTTTTAATTTTTATAATTATCATTTTAATCAATATAGTTTGAACAAGTACATCTACCTTCCAAATAATAATATTTTATGTCAAATCACAAGAGATATATTTGTAATTTTTATTATATATTTTACAAACTAGATGAGATGTTATTGTAATACAACTATTTTACATGGGAGACATATATAATTACTCAAAATAGATGTTTAATTTGTAATAAAATTATTCTATAAGGATATAAGGAAAAAATATGTAATTATCCCATAAATATATATATATATATATATATATATATATATATATATATATGAAAATGATCGATTCAGACAATAAAAATAGTTAATTTTAATTATCTATTGCTAAAGAGGGAGCATGCTAGAGAAATTATTTAGCCTTTTGGTATGACTATGTAATTAACGAAATACCCCTAAATCTTTTATTAATCACAAATAGTATGTAAATATGTAAAATGAATGAAATATCCTGAGGCTTTTTATAATTTCAGTTTATCCTCATATACTATATTATTAAAATGTCTGTAATGCCCTTAATAATATTGTCAATTACAATATTATCATATCATATAATATTTGTAATTACATATTTATAGAGTAATTTATACCATATAAAATTTTTAAATTTTTTATATAAAATTATATTACATCAGGTACCAAAAATAACTAGTATAACTTAAACGCATGCTTTTAATATAAAAATAAAGGAGATGCCTCCGCACAAGCCTGATCTTTAAATTTCAAATTTTTAATAAAACCACTTGCTTTCCACTTCTAATATTCTCTCCATTAAACTTCAGTTGAACAAACACAGCTTTAGATTCACTGAAAAGCAAAAATCATATCTCGGATTGTCTCAGGCGAGTCTGTATTTCACTCGATTTCAAGCGTGTATGATATGTATTTGCGATTATGATGGTTCGTTTCTTGCAGAGCAGCAATGTTTTTGCTTTGCTCTGTTCTTTTTAATTGATTTTAAATATTGTATAATACAGTCATATTACGTATGCATTGCTTCCTCTCTTTTTTTTTTTCTGACTTATTTCGATTAAACCAGAGTAGTATTATCATTTTATTCTTATTACTGTATGAGTTGATACGTATCCAGGCTCCGGCAGGGGTTTTACGTCGGAAGGAGTGAATAAAATAAATCAAACGGGAATTTCTCTGTCTTTTGACACGAGACTGGTTTTGACTTTCCTTGTATATTATCATAGACAAAGCTAACTGTAAAGTCATCATAGTGGAAACATGTTCATAAATTTCATGCTTAAACAGATTATTTTTTTGTTGGACTGCTGCTTATATACCTTTTCATATGCTTAGCAGCTAATATTACTATATTAATCATACTCTCCAAGAGGGAAAATGACATCTAATGCTGACATTTAACACTCAAAGCACATTGATTATCCATATTCTTCCTTGTCTTGCTGTTTTTGGAATGTTGTATGATACTATTAAACAGTTGTAGTTTTTACCACCAGTTCATTGAAATTATATCAGATATAGTCATGGAAGACGGGATTCTTACAAGTCTTATACCTATGGCGAATGTTGCTGAGGACATTGAGAGAAATGAAGTTCCCATTAAGGTCCAATTTTTGTCTGGATGTTGTGAACAAAGGTTGCCAGAGATATTTGTTGTGATTAGCTTTTGTAAATACTTAGTTTCAATCATGTTTTTATAACATAAATAATTTGTCAATACTCTGATCTCTTAAGGTGCCCAAATCAGACGCATCTCGTTCTTTCTCCTTGTATATATTCACTTTTCAAAATGTTAGACTAATAGTAATGGCTTTTGCCATTACGATGCTGATTTGCAAACAGTAGCAACTGTGCTTGTTTTCTCTAGCATGCAAGGAATAAAAAGGTGAAACTAGATGAGATGAATTGTTGTTTTTGCTCTTTCCCTTGATGTAAACAGGTGTTATACATGGGGATTGCTCTAGAATTGATCTCATATACATGGGGATAACTCTAGACTTGATCTCAATTGTTGTTTTCAGCTTCTTATGCTAACTTAAATTACTGCACTTAACTTTGTCAAGAGGATAGAAATTAGTTAGTACTGTCCTCAAAGACGTTTATTCCACCATGCATAAAAAAATAACCTTTTACACAAATATGTTTGTAGTTTTGCTCAATTGTGGTTCCTCTTTCTTTCATGACATTTTAAGTTTCAGAAAACAGAAGCAGAGATTGACAGAACAGAGAAGGAAGAAAAGAAGAAGAGGAAGAAGCAAACGAAATTACCCTTGATCGTGGATTCATACAGGTAGAGAAGGAATTGTTCGATGTGAAGGATTGCAACCACATTGCTGAGACAAACTCTTTTGCAGACAAAAGACCAACTCTTGTTGAACATACTGATTGGAATCCCGAGGCAACTAGAGAGTTGCTAGTATCACAAGAAAAGGTTAAAGAGCTTGAAGATGAATCGGTTACAATTTCTTGTTTATTGAAGGATTCTGAATTTGAGAACATGAACCTGAAGAAGGAACTCTTACTGTCGAAAAAGTGTTATCAAGAAAGTGTAGAGAAACATGAAGAGATTCGCCTTCAGCATGAAAGAATGCTTGAGCACATCTCAAAAACAGAGGTGAGACACAACCTAGAGCTTAAAAGTATTCAAGATGCACTGAAAGCTCAAGAATGGAAAAACAAGGAGATGACAGATGTGAAGGAAGCATTTGATTGTCTCAGTCTGGATCTGAGGACCTCGAGAAAGGGTATGGAAGATCTTAAGTTAGATTTGCAAATTTCTATTGATGAAGCTGGGAGATTTGAGGAGTTTCACCGGCATAGCAGTTGGCTTGCTGCATCAGAAACAAAAAAAGCCTTGGAGTTAGAGAGGTTGCTGGAGCTGGCAAAATCCAGTGCAATAGAAATGCAAAATCAGATGGTGACCTTACAAGATGAGCTGATGATTTTGTATGAAAATATTTCTGAAAAGAAAATAGAAGAGACGCTGAAGAGGACCACTGCTGAACTTTCTACTGTTCCAGGGGAATTGGAGCTTTCACAATCACAGGTGCAAGATTTGACACGGAGGCTAGCTTCAAAGGATGTTCTTATCAGTGAATTGACTCAAGAATTGGAACTTGCAAGTGTTGCTGAATTTAAGGCTAAAGAAGACATTTTATCACTTGAGAATTTAATGTCATCTACGAAGGAATCCCTTCAAGAGAAGGTATCCCATCTTGAAGTTGTGAAATTGAAGCTGAAGGAGAAGGAAAGTTATGCGAAACAGCTAGAAGAACATTTGAAAAGCCATGAAATGAAGATGAAAATAATGCAGGAAGAACTAGCTAAATCTAACATAGAAAAAGTAGAACCGGAATATGCTGTGACTGATCGGACCAGTAGCATAGCTCAGATTAAAGAGTTTTATGATGACCTTGAGGATAAGTTGTGGCAGTCAGATGAGAAATTCCGCAGAACCGATTCTCTTTTTTCCCAAGTAATGGAGACCATCAAAGAACTAGAACAGAAACTTAAAATTCTCATAATTGTCGCAGTTGAAGAAAAACATATTGCTGGAAAAGGGATAGAAGAGCTGACACAAAGATTTGCTTCTGAAGGCCAGAAGCTACAGTCTCAAGTTAGTACTGCACGTCTTGTTTTCCAAAATTGTGATATCTTCTTAGACTTTATTATCATTCCAGTGAATTTATACTAGTATCTTCATCACGTAGATATCTGCTGTTTTGGAAGAGAATAATTTACTCCATGAAACATATGAAAGTTCCAAGAAGGATCTATATACCATGATCGAGCATCTTAAAGAACACATGAGAGGGCAAAAATCAAATGAATATACCTCCAATGCTAGAATGGATACCCTCTACACCGAAGGCAACCAGAAGTCAACTCGAGCCTTATCAACAAATACACCATTTCATGGTACCGAGGTATCTCAAATCACGACCCTTAAATTTATTTTTGGTGTGGCTTTAGTTTCAGTTGTTATTGGAGTTATTCTTGGGAAAAGGTACTAATTGTGGAGATCATGTTTGAAAAGTGTTGTTCTTGCTGTAATGGAGATTGTGTTTATGCGCCTAACTACCTTTTGTTGGTATTTTTTCTTTTGGTGAATCATCATTGTGGTGGGTAGGTTATAGAGTGCTTAGCATCAGATTTGGTATTTATGTAGCACTTCATTTCTTTTTCTCCTTTTTGGATGAAATGGAACATTTAAGGTGAATCTATTTGCTTTCCAAGATAAATAGGATATTTTAAGTGGAATCATGGGATTATCAATTTGTTATCTTTGAGATGCTTTCGTTCTAAATTTTTGTGGTATTGACCTTATGTAGAGGATGCTTCGTTAACGTAAAAAGCTTATGTACATGTAATTGGTACTGACTACAGACCTCCAGATGCAGTGCAAAGTGTTCAATAAGGTTCTTCCCATTTCAAATGTTCTTCAGCAGTTGATATTCATTCTTATTAAGTAATCTGTTTCTTTTGGAGGGACTATCTAAAATAAAGAACGAACTTTTGGGGCTGCTTTCTCGCATTGGAGTTGATTACTTGGTTGGAAAGAATACCTCAATGAAGAATCTATCACAATTTTAAAAACCAACATCACAATTTTAAAAACCAACACTGCTATAAATTCTGGCCAGAGCAAAGTCTGTAAATTTAAACTATCTTCTCGGAGACATTATCATGCTGAGTCAAACCAATCAAAGATATTGTATACAGTGGGCTAAAGCATTAAACGAGTGTCTGATCATACGCAGAGAGAGTTGAGTAGAGTGAATAAAAAGTTGATTTTTGTATCTAAGGTGTCAGTCAAGTGCTAAAAGAAACATAAAATTACATATTATTGGACGTGAAATCTCACAAATAAACTTGGAATAAGTTCCATGAATACATGATTGAATCTCAATTAAGGTTTGCACATTTCCTTATTCCAACTTCAAAGAATAATATATATAACAAAATGAACAAATACAATGTTTCGCCATCTCAGTGCGATTTTAGAGGCTAGATTCCAAATTTTCAAGCAAGAACATCTATATCCATCCTCTGTTCCACCTTAAGAAAGAACTTGACTCTGTGTCCATAATCCCATAATCAAAATCAAGCAAGAACATCAATATCGAGATCCGTTTCCCTTCTCACATGAAGTGTAAAACCCGATTGACTATTCACATGGCTGCCATGCCGAGGCCGTGAGCAATGGCAAATCTTTCCATCCCAGCTTCAGGCATCCACTCTCCTCTACCAATGTATACCCCTGCCAAGGAAACATCCCAAGCAATAAGTTGGCTTGGGCGGCAGGGTTGCCTGCAAGGGAGACTGGTCGAAACCCACCTCGAACCAACTCATCTTCCCACCTCTCCACCTTCACTTCCCCTGTCCGCTTGGGCCCACCCACTGCCACAATGTTTCGAATCTCACACCCAAATAGCTGCTGCTCCACTGTGTGCCTCTCCACACTCTCTGCTTTCAAACCGTCCCCTAATGCATCAAATAATGCCGAGTAGTAATGCAACGCCTCCACAAATCGCCCCAAGAAACTTCCTCCATGGCTCAAATCCTGTTCAACAATGGTTATCAGTTTCGGCCTCAACATAGTTAGTATTCTTGAAGCTTCCAAGTCACTCCCTGAGACATCATACAAGCAATGATGCATCCAATGTACCACTATGGTTTCTCCCACTTTGATATTTAATTGATTTAAATCTCTTATGTTTCCAATCTTCCCTTCGATGGGCTGAAACTCAAAAGGAATGTTAAGTGCAGTAGCAAATTCAGCTAAACGCTGACCAGTTGAGTTGAGTAACTCGGCTGAGGATCCAAACCCTGTGATTCTAAAAGACTTGACCTTTCTTGATTTGGAAGCGAGGATGTGAAACAATCCTGGCCATTGGAGGCCCTGCATGATGTCCAGGTCGATTATGTGGACATGATCAGCACCGTCCAATGCTTGCTGGATCGCTTGGTTGGCTGTGAAGTGTGAGAATTTGATTAAAGGGGTAACAGAGTTAAAGATTTGTAGCGCGTTGAGGAGTTTTTGGTGGTGGGTTTTGCATAGAGGGCTGAAGGGTGAGTAGATGCTTAGATATGAGCTGATGATGCGGGCTGAAAGCGCGTCAGCAAAGTACGCGGCGACCCTTTGGGCGGAGGAGCCGAATGGGGAGGAAAGCTCAGCTATTTCAGGAAGGAGCTGGCCTGCGTCGTCGAGGTTATCCATGGCTACATACTCGGCGCATTGCAGAAGTAACCCGAGGAGGCGGAGCCCGGTCGAGTCATCATCCTCCCGTGCGGAGGCTCCGGCAGCGGCGGCCTGCAACTGATTCTCCCCCTCTTCCTCGGATTGCAGGTCCTTCTCGACGGGCGAGAGATGGGTTCGATGGCGCTTGATGGGCTCGGCTACAGAAGGGCTAGCAACGTCAACGGCGCGTTTGCCGGCGGAGGTCATGGCGGAAGAGGAGGCCTCGGGATTGTGTTGAAGGGTTGGCAGTAAACTATGAAGCATGATCGGAGAAAAGTGAAAAGGAATCAAAAGGATATGTACTTTTGGAAGAAAGGATTCAAGCAAGAAATGACAAGAAAGTTGTGCAGAGATGGAGAATTGATTGGTCGAATGGAATTTGTACATTTACTTTGCGTTAACGTTTTAGTTGGAAATTGGTGTTTCAAGAATTTGATGATGAAGAATCAATGATGGTGATATAAAAGACCGAGAGAGGTTGAGTTTGGGGAGATTTTGGGATCTCCCCTAAGATTTTTTTTGATCATTTTCTTAAAACAAATTTGTTTTAAAGTCATTCACCATAATTTTCGGTTGAGCTTGTGTGTTTGGAGGTATCGAGTATGGTGGGGCAGTGAAAGGGAGGTTTGTTTCTAGTCTTGACTCATCTATGCGGTGGAACAAAAACCCAATTGGCCCTGTTTCTATATTTTCTATTCTCAAATTTTTGTAACATATAATTGTTCATTATACGTATCTCATGATCCAATTGGTAGCATAGACTAATTTTGTACCAATTTTTTTGTGGCTGCTCTATCAACAATTGATAACTTAATGGTTGTTCCATACAAATTAAATCATAATATTTATAGTCATATTGAGTGCATTTCTGAAAAAGAAAATGTTTTGCGAACCAAGTACAAGCTTAGTCAAAGGTCATGTTTTGGATCATCGTGTGGTTAGAGGTTAGCATTGTTATTGTTGTCTGGTTGGATTGGCTTTGGATTTTGTGAATATGGTTTTTGGGAATATCAAGACATTAACTTTTGTCTTTACATAGTATAAGATAAGATGTCGATATTACTTTATAAAATGTATTTCTTTGCCGCCTAATTAACAAAAGAAGTCATGTACAATATAATTATTTTGTTTGATTGACGCAAAATAGAAAATTATTTCATATAAAAATAATATATGACGAAATATATTATATGCACAATCTAATGTTAAGGCATCCTTCATATTAAATTATTATTTTTAGGATATAATATGAACACCCAGAAAAATCGGTAGATTTTTGTTTAAATCGGTGACCCAATAAATGAAAAAACCACAGCTTATTTCTTATTAAGAATTTAGAAAACATTAAATAAAAATTACATATTATGATTATTATTTATGACAAGAAGTCTTTTATCTTTTTGTAATGTGAAGGAGTTGAAAGCCTTCATACCCGTACATGGATGTATTGTTAGATTTGTTAAGTTGTTATCTAATGTAGGTTTTGTTAAATATTTATCCAACGTATGTCAACTATCAGGATTATTTTCTTATATAATAAAAAAATATATTTAATTTTGTATTCGATAAAATTGATGATTCAACCGCTTATTAATCGGTTGACCTAATGGCCCAATGACCAACAATTTTAATTGGGTCAATGTTCGTTTTTTTTTGGGAAAATTTCGGGCCGGTACTATTTGGTAAAAGATTTTTCGGCACAGTCACCCAAAAAGAAATTCTTTCAACTAGGTCCAATTTTGGTCAAAATGACCAAAATGGTATTCTGCATTCCTTGGATCACCTCATTCAACATCAAAACCGCGCACTGGTCAAACCAAAACAAAAAGGTTGTGCAAGAAGACAAAATCATCGCATTCTTCTATTTATCATCTATTTACCGATTGTGTTGATTTTGTTGATTTTGTTTTATATTTCTTATGAATTTCAATTTTTTTGTAATGTCTGTACGTAGATTTTTAATGTGAAATGTAAAAGTATAACGCATTTGAATTGCTCGATCAATGTTTGAATGAAAATTTTATATTTTTTATGAATTTCAATTTTATTGTAATGATTGTTTGTAGATTTTTAATGTAAAACTCAAAATTATAATGTATTTGAGATGTTCGATCAATTGTTTGAATGAAAATTTTGAGAATGTAATGATATTGAAACCATTGGTGCATGTAATTTGCATGCACTGATAGACTCAGTGGTGCATGTAATCCACATGCACCGACAGTTCATGACTGCCGCTTCCTTTCCCTATATCGATTCTTTAGCCTTCGAGCCAAATCATCATCAGCTGATTCTTTCTCACCAACATAGAACACCAGAGATTTATCCATTCCAGAGGTATTAATATATCGTCCATTATTCCAAATCTACGCTAACACATCAGCTCTGAAAAATCTTTCCCAAATCCAGAAAATTGAATCTCCACTCTTCTACTCCTCGAACTTCTTGCATGGGCAGAAACAAATAAATTAGAGAAAACCACTCGTTGCATTAAGAAATTGCAACACTAATGATTTTAAAGATTACACAAAAATTTTGAATAAATTTTCATCAATGGCTACTGGACAGTTGCTCCCGCTGGTCAACTTCTACCTCTAGGTAAAATATACCATTTTTTAACCCCAAATCGAAATATTTGATGCTACACCATACTATCCTGAATGCATCCATTATACATTAAAAGTATTTCAAATAAAATATTCTCAATATATTGTAAGATATACGCATCAAAACCCCAAATCATGCTTAGAAATAGCAGGTACAAATTTGAAAACAATTCCCAAAGTAATATATTACACAAACATGTCTTAATATATTACACAAACATGTCTTAATTTCAAAACCCCAAATGTTGAGTCTACCGATGCATGTAATTTACATGCACCGGTAGACTATCGGTGCATGTAAATTATATGCACCGATAGACTAGCGGTGCATGTAAATTACATGCACCGCTAGACACAAGAAAGTGAAAATGATGATAATAATGAATAATGTGAAGATTTTTCTATTTTTGACTGAGATTAATTTCTGAAAATTCATAATGATGATTAAATTCATTTAAAAGGGAATTAGGAGTTGATTGTTGCAGTCTTGTAGATAAAAAATATTGGTGGAATCAAGTTATTTACATGCACCGCATGATATATGCATCACATGAGTCTAGCGGTGCATGTAAATTACATGCACCGCTAGACACAAGAAAGTGAAAATGATGATAATAATAAATAATGTGAAGATTTTTCTATTTTTGACTGAGATTAATTTCTGAAAATTAATAATGATGATGAAATTCATTTACAAAGGGAATTAGGAATTGATTGTTGCAGTCTTGTAGAGAAAAACTGTTGGTGGAATCATGTTATTTACATGCACCGCATGACATATGCATCGCATGAGTCTAGCGGTACATGCACCGCTAGACACAAGAAATTGAACAGAATAGGGCCGAAATAACTTGTTTACATGCACCGCTAGATACAAGAAATTGAACAGAATAGGGCCGAAATAACTTGTTCAACAGTTCAAAACGAATCCAATTTAAAAGCCATAGATACTACATAAGATAAAGTAAAACCAAACTAAAAACACAAAATTGTTCATATGTAGAGAAATAAACAATCGCATGTGGAATGCACTACGCACCGGCATGATAACAATTTTGTTGATATGATGACGAATAAGGAAAAATCGAAAGAGAAAAAAAAAGTGATGAGCAACGAGCTGAAAAATTCCAAATAACTTCGAAAAACAAAGGTTTTGACGAGTTGTATAATATAATTTGTTTGCTTCCTTTCTCGAGCTGCTCCACCTCAGCCATGGTGAAGCCCGATCATCATCGATGTTTCCCCCATCCAACGGCTTAGATTTAATGTCCCTTCTCGGCTGCTGGAGCCTCAAATCCACGTCATATGTCGGCGGGCGTCCGTTTCCCACATCGGGGCTCCGAAAGTGATGTTGAAGAAAGGATCTGAAGAATTGATCAATATCTCATGTGTTGTTCTTAAAACAAGGGTATTTTAGTCATGAAAATGGACTGATTAGATTATGGTTTGACAAAATAGACTTATTTGAAAGAAGTTTTATAGAATGTGTATTTAGTTGAGAATGAGTTTTTTTAGGAGATTTAGTTGAAAGATGTTTTGAAAAATGGTACCTTTACGTAATTTCCTCTTTTTTTTTTCTTCAATAAACCAATATTTCTGATGATGGGAATAAACATGGCCTTTCTAGGTCGGACCAACCACATTTTAATTGGCTAAACATTTTTAGTTATATATATTTTTATATTGTAGGTTTGATTTAGATGTATTTTTTATTTTTATTTTTTGATGACATGTAAGCTTGCATTGTTTTTTATATTTAGTGATGCTATACCATATATTTATTTGCAGTTTAACTTTAAAGTATTGTATCGGAGTGAGGGACATCGTAACATATAATGTAAAATTAATATATTTACTTTGGAGAGTGACGAACAATTAAAATAAGAATTTAATATTATGTAGGGCGAGGAGGAACATTTTTTTTAAGAGAAAATGTATGAACATTGTTTTTAAAGCCAGCCCGAACATCGACCCGGTCAAATCAATGTGTCATCAGATTATTGGTTCAACCAACTAACCGGTGGTTGAATCAACTGGTCAATTCCTATTTTATTGTAGCATAATCATCGAAAATCTATGTGAGCAAAAATCGAAACAATTTGAAGAAAATAATGATGGATAATCGAACAATATGTCAATCATGATCAATGTTACATTTCCTAACATAATATTTTACAAAGCAGTAACATTCAATAGTAATTAAGTGGTCGAGCTATTAAGCTACTATTGCGAGGAGTCAAAGGAGCATGCCAAGATATATTCGTTATTTTTATTTTCAAACAAAATTGAAAGTGTAATTTGGTAATAAGATTGTGAAATAATAATTTTTAAAAAATGTATTGTTAATTGGTAGAAGAAAATGAGATTGTAGTAAATGGAAATGAACATGTTTCAAATGATCAAATGCAACCAACCTAAGGAGATTAGAGAGCTATGGATAAAGCTGTTAAACTGGCCAGCCCAATCTAAACGGGCTTGCCTGTTTAACCCGTGTCTCAAATAGGTGGGTCCAAAAAAATTGGCATAACCTGCCTATTTGACAGGTCGAGTTATAGGTCTAGCCTACTTTGACATCTCTAGCTATGGATGATCACTTTTGGATGGCCATAATCTAAACGGACTTGCATGTTTAACCTGCGGCTCAAATAGGCGGGTCCAAAAAAGTTGGCCCAACTTGCCTATTTGACGGGTCGAGTTATGGGTCTGGCCTACTTTGACATCTCTAACTATGGATGATCACTTTTTGATGGCCATATATGAAAGAAGAAAAACCTACTCTAATAAAAATAGTATGTATTGCTTTTTTATTTTTTTTAAAAAAGAATTTAAATGTTTTTTTTGGATAATGGAATTTTTATGTTTTTTTTCATTATGATTGATAGAACTAGGAATGGCAACGGGTTAGGTATGTGACGGGTTTGGCCAATTCCAGGACCCGCCCGGCTACACATCAAACCCAGACCCGCCCCGCTTAGACCCGCGAACCCGGCGGGTTTACCCGCCCGGCTCCGGTTCCAGTTTTTTTTTTTAAAAAAAAATTAGCTAGAAATCAATTTTGAAACACAAAAGTTGAGTTTTGTGATTAAATTTTATGTTTTCTCTAGTAAATATTTATAATAAGCATTGCAAAACTATTTTTAACTACTAAATATTTATTAATTTGCTCTTATTTTCATCAAAATGTCCAACTTCTTTAACATGAACACATGAATTTTGATATAAAATTAAATAATGACACTTTATTGTTCAATTAAAGAAGTAAAATGTATAATCAATATCATATTTTTTTTAAAAAAAAATTAAAAATGTATTGCGGGGCGGGTACGGGGCGGGTCGGCCAATCCCAGGACCCGCCCCGCCCCACTTTCAAACTCGGTTGAGGCGGGTCCAGACCTGCCCGGCGGGGCGGGTTCATTGCGGGTCCGGGTTTAGACCCGTCCCATTACCATCCCTAGATAGAACTGAAATGGAAAATTATCTTAAAATGCAATAATACTATAAATATTAAAAAAAAAAAAAATACATTAATCATCGAACTGCCATGGAGACCAGGATAGTTTAACGATATGTTTGGTTGAATAAAAAATATGAATTGGAATTGGATATAGAATTTCATGGATTTGGAATTTTATTTGGTGTTTGGTAAAAAATTAAAATGTCATTTAAGAATTGGATTTGACAATAAAAAATAATATTATTTGCTATTAAAAAAGTTTATACTACTTATTTTTTAAATACATTGCTTCTTAACATTTATGTAAATATTCTTGTATTGTTTACTAATATATATAAGAAAAAATATTTTTAAAAATAGCAAGAAACTATATTTTTATTAAATAGTTTGTTTAAGAAATGGAAAAAATTTTATCAAGAGGAAATTTAGAAAAAAGTTGATAAATTTTGATAAATTAGATTTAAGAATTTTAAAAATAATGAAGAAATAATTTATAGAGTTTTAAATATAAAATATTTTTAATTGATTTAAATAAATTTTCTCTAAAATGTGAATTATAATATAGATTTTTAAGAAAATATATTAAATTTGAAAAATATATTAAAAATTTATGAGTTAGTTATATAAATTTAATATTAAAAATATTATTTATCATTTCAATAAACCCAAATCTCATGAATTTTTTTCAATTTTATATGGATTTCATTCAAATCCCAATCCCATCAGTAACCACTCTCTCCGTCTCTCATGACCTGTACGTACATATTTTGTTTCTCTCCGTCTCCGCACACTTACACACCCATCATATAATATTAGTAGACGACGCACACGCGTTGCGTGTGTAACGTAATATATAATACATATGAATTGATTCGTGTAATGAATAAATGAGACATATACATTGGTTAATATTACAATTCAATAGATGCAATAAAATACCACAACAAATCATTGGAGGGGGTAGTTTGGTAAATTCAAATTTGTCATACCAAGGGTAGTTATTATAAGGGGTTTATGTATTATAAGATAGTAAGATATGTACGGGTAACAGCTTCCGGTGCCTTTCTTTTTGTCTGCTTCTAAACCCTAATTAACAAAATCTCTGTTGCAGTTATTAGAGACCAGGGCTAACCTTTATGGAATTATGCTATGATTTGTAAGAATGGAGAGATCGGGTGACATATACTTCAATGACTCCAGCGAGGCCTTCGCCAGCTCTTTTTCTGGTTCGCAGCTCAGATTTTAGCAAACTCTGATTAATTCGTCTTTTTTTATTACTTATCATTGGGTTCGATTTGTTTTTTTTAGCTCTACTTTCCCTCTCTTTTATTTGTTTCATTTTTATTTTACTAGATTTTGGAGAAAATCTGGCATTATGTTTGGTTGATTTGATGTCTATAAGAATCTTGCTACACGTATATATCCTGATATGATTTGGGTTTTCATTCTGTGGTGCAGAAGGAGCTCTATTCGATGCATCGCAGTACCCATTTTTCGGGAAAGACTGCGTGGATGAATTGGAGTTGGGGGGTTTCGAAGATGAGGTAGAGGGTGTTCCTGAAATTGGAGGTGCGTTTGGTGGCGAAGAAGAGTTGCATGAGTATCATTTGTTTGACAAAGATGAGGTCAAGGTATAGAAGTTGTGTTGCATAATTTCACATCATGTGCCTGTTCAATTATTCATCATGTCGTCCTGGGTTTACTGCCATATGGATTTGGATCGGGCAGAACAAATTTCTCTATCTAACCCAGTCACCGTTTGGCCTTCTCATCATTGTATACATTATAGTGGAAGAATATAAGAGCCCTTGTGCTTTGCATGTCGTATTTGTGATGGTGCGTGGCTAGCTTTCAAGAAATGATCTTAAATGCTATGGAGCTTTTAAGATGTTTAGAGATTAAATAGATTAGATCTTAACCAAAGATGAGATAGCAGTTGTTTGTAAACAATCTTTCAAAAGCTTTAATATGTTTTTAGTAGCGTATTCAATTTTGGAAGGTATTATGTTCAAAATATCAGTCACCTTTTTTTGTCACAATCCATTTCAGAATGGGACATATATCTTTGACTTTGGTGTAATTACTGTAGCTCTCGTTTCATGCATGGTTTTGTAACTTGTGTACTCGTTTGAATTTTACAGTTTCTTTAATGCCTTATTCCTATAGCTGTGGACTTCTTTGTCATTGATTTATTTATTTATTTATTTTTTTGTGTTTTTTTCAGGTATCAGGATTTGGATCATTATCTGACATTGATGATCTGGCGACTACATTTTCTAAGGTTAGTTGTTTTGGATCCTGAGATTTTGACTTCTATCTCAATTTATGATACTGGATATGCTTATTTCTTTAAGCCAGTGGTTCCCTTTCTCTGACCAGCTGTAATTTATTCCACCATTGTTCTGGTCATAATGTGGGTCCACCATTGTTCTGGTCATAATGTGGGTCCAACAAGTTATCTGTTAAACATGTATGTTGCATCTTCAGACATCATAGGAACGAAGGGTGTTGGAGTGAAAGGAGTATGGCCGTTCCTTAAGTAAAACTCTGGGATATAACCGACGTCCGCTAGCGTAATGTTTCAAATATTTGAAAGAAGTTTAAAGTAGTTCCATTCTGGAAAATATTATAGCAGTTTACATTGGCTGTGAAGATTGTGATCTACATGGACTAATTGTACTGGAAGAATGGCAATCAAGGGTGTAAGTTAACAAAATGAAAAAGAAAAGAAATGGAAAACTAGTATAGTCAAGAGACCCTAGCGTGAATGAAACATCACAAATTGATATCAGACACCAATGCTACTGAGAAAGACAGTCCAACTTCCAATGATACTAAATTTTTCAAAAACTTCTCTGAAGAGCCTGCCAAGATGCTACTGGGTGCTAAGATATAATCCCGTTTTATATATTTTAGTCCTGAATCTCAGGATGGCTATGCCACCTTCTCCATCATTTCTCAAAGTCATATAATTTTTTCAGTTGAATAAAGTTGTTTCTGGACCAAGACATCCTGGAATTATTGGTGACCGTGGATCTGGATCTGAATCATTCTCCAGGGAGAGTAAGTTCTTATGGCTTGTTTCATCAAAATTCATGGTCACTATTTTTTGTTAGTCAAGTTTCCTCAAGCTTCATTCCAATCTAAAGGCAACAAAACTATTTGTGCTTGTGGCAAGCTTGAAGCCTGATTTAATTTTATAAACCCTTTACTTATATTTTTCGATCATTTTTTGTGTTTTATTTTAATTTATGGTGCTCTTAGATACATGATAATAATCCAGGTTCATCAGCTGTGGAACGGGCAAGAGAAGTGGATTTTCCTGATCAGCTTGACCATCATATGTCTCACTCCGAATGTCATGAGGAAACGAAGAGATGGTCATCGCAGCCCTATCTTTCTACACTGTTTCTTCCAGAACATAAACCATTACACAGAACATCGTCATACCCTCAGCAGCAACAGCAGCTGCAACGTTTTTCTAGTGAGCCTATTTTAGTCCCAAAGTCATCTTTCGCTTCCTTCCCTCCACCAGGATCTCAACAAGCTCCATTGCATAATTCACATCATCGTTCATTGTCATATCTTTCTGGTGGATCCCAGTCACAATTCTCTGCACCAAACAACCCTCCATCGTCCAGCTTCACACAAAATTTGCCTTGCTTGTCTCATGGGTTCCAATATAGCACAAATACTACACCCTTAACCTCATCTAATCTCTCTCGCAACTCTCTGCTGCAGAACCACTGGAGTAGCCATGCTGATCTTCTGCATGGTGATCATTCCATTCTCTTAAACAATATGCCACAGTACCAAAAAGGGTTATTACCGTCACAGGTATTTCCCTTTCAGCAGCAGCGGCTGCATCTATCATTTCAACCATCTTTAGCCCATATGTCTGCATGGCAGTCTCATATATACAACACCTTTCCATCACCATCACAGTTTACTAAATATGGATACTCCGATAAAAGAGAGTCGAAACCTAAATCAGCACAGAAGGGTAGACATTCGGTGAGATTCTCCCAAGGCTCTGCTAGCAGCCATAGGGGCGACAGAATTCTATTGCAGTTCAAATCGAAGCACATGACTGCTGAAGAAATAGAGAGCATTCTGCAAATACAGCATGCTGTCACCCATGGCAATGACCCATATGTGAACGATTATTATCACCAAGCCCGTCTTGCAAAAAATGCTGCTGAAACAAAGTCAAAATGTCGTTTTTACCCATCCCATCCAAAAGAACAATCTTCCCGATCCCGTAATAGTACTGATTCACAAATTCATCTCCATGTTGATGCGCTTGGAAGGGTTCTCTTTTCCTCGATTCGTATACCTCGTCCTCTTCTTGAAGTTGACCCTCCACCCTCTGCTTGTGGAGATGGTAATGCTGAGCAGAAATTATCTGTGAGGCCCTTGGAACAGGTACCAATGTTTGCTGCAAGGGTTACAATTGAGGATGGTTTATGCCTTCTTCTGGATGTAGATGACATTGACCGGCTCTTAAAGTTTACCCAACCCCAAGATGGGGGGAGCCAGCTTAGGCGGAATCGCCATATGCTGTTAGAAGGCTTAGCTGCCTCTCTTCAGCTGGTTGATCCATTTGGGAGAAGCAGTACCTCTGTTGGATTGTCCGACAAGGATGATATTGTGTTCCTGCAATTAGTTTCTCTTCCCAAGGGCCGTAAACTTATATCAAGGTTTCTTCAGCTTCTTTTACCTGGCAGTGAGCTTGTACGAATAGTTTGCATGGCCATTTTCCGCCATTTAAGATTCCTTTTTGGGGGTCTTCCCCCCAATCCGAAAGCTGCTGATACCATTAATGATCTTGCCAAAACTGTCTCTTTTTGTGTTTGTGGTATGGATCTTAATTCACTCAGTGCTTGTCTTGCTGCTGTTGTTTGTTCCTCTGAACAACCACCTCTTCGTCCAGTAAGGAGCCCTACTGGAGATGGTGCGTCAGTCATCTTGAAGTCTGTTTTAGAAAGAGCAGCACACTTGATAAAATATCCTCAGTCTGCAGTGAACTTCAGCTTACCAAATCCCGTCCTTTGGCAGGCTTCATTTGCTGCCTTTTTTGGACTCCTGACTAAGTACTGTATCAGCAAGTATGACAGTATAGTACAATCATTAACCACTCAAAGCCCACCAAGCTTAGAGGTTGCTAGAGCTGTAAGCAGGGAGATGCCCGTGGAACTCCTACGAGCCAGCCTCCCACATACTGATGAGAGTCAGAAGAAAACATTACTGAATTTTGCTCAGCGAGCCATACCTGATACTAGATCCAACACTCATGGTGGAAGTAGTGGACAAAAAAATCCTGAATCAGTGAGAGGTTAGCTGAGACGCCTTGCAGATAAGCAGCAGCTCCGCTCCCAATTGTAAATGCTTTGCATTAGAGGTCATTCCCTTTGCTGATTCCTTCCCATTTTGAGTTACACTTTTATGTTTGCTGCAGCACAAACATGGCATCACGGGGGACTCATTTTACTTTAGGCGGCATTTTAATGCCTAAAGTTCTAGTTTTCGGTATCAGTTAATGTAGAAGATTTACCTAGACCTTCCCCTTCCGCCCTCTTGCCGGAACGCTCATTGTGTTTGACAAAGGGTTTTATTTCCGGTTATTTATGCGGATATATACCTGTCTTACATAACTGTGCATCATTCCAAAAGCTCTTAAATGGTTTTTAATGTGGAGAGCTTTAATCTGATGTTTTTATCTTCTGTGTAAAACCATGGATTAAACATGCAAGTTTAAGATTGTAATGTAGAGTTGATCAATTGTGATGGTGTTTTATTATGGAAACTTCTCTAAATGCATTGGATACCATTTAAAAAATGGAACCAAGTAGATTGATTGAAATATATGTGTATGGGGGAGTGTTATTTACACTCCAAAAAATGTTAATAACACTCCACCTTATATTTAATTTACTACTTGACAAGATTACCTTTGTTTAGTACTTTTCTTATATTACAAGATTTTGATTTGACCCTGAAAACTCAAATGCGATTTTTTTTTGCATGTTTAATAATAAAATCTTACTTTTAATCTTAAAATTCAATATTATTTCGTCAACTTTATTAGGAGCATAAAAAGTAATGGTCGGTTTTTCTTACAAAACACATAAAAATATTGGGGTGTACAAAACTTCGATTTACTAATATTTTGTTAAATCATGGGACAAAATATAAAGTATATTAAATTTGAGATTAAGAAATCTTTTTAATTCTAAATTAACTTTTTGCAAAATACTTAAAAAATTTCGAACATAAACGTATTATTTTTAACTATATTCATTTTACATAGATACACACAAATTTTTATTTTATTTTTTGAAAAAACATTATACACAAATTTTAAAATAACTTGCTAGTATACATATTTCTTTTATAAAAGTAACATAAGTTTTAATGAATAATGTTTTTAATATTTTTTTTGTATTTTCCATATTTAAGGATATTTACAAATTTAACTATACTTTTTAAGTAATTAAAATTTTAAATAATTTATTTAGGAATTGTGATTATTATAGGATTAAAAAAAATTTGGGTTGAATTTTTTTTTTGTAGAAGAATAAGGGTAAACAACAAAATTTATTAAATTCTTTTTTTTTTCGGGGTGGGGGCCAATCCCCCCTAGTTCCGCCCCTATGTATCTACATAATATTCTTTCTTACGTTGCGGTTGTTGCATCTTTGCCGACCCGTTGACTTGACAGGCTTACAAGGAACAAATGGGAGACAGGGAGATGTTTGACTTTTAATATTAAGGATTCGAAAATTGTTCACAATGGTTCATATATATTTTGAAAATTGTTCAAAACGTAAATAATAATAATAAACATTGTTCATATAACTTGCATGTTAACTGCAAGTAATTCGATACATTAACGTGGAAGAAATTGCGAGGTAAGTCAACAATCTCTATTTATACAATAATTTTAAACAATAAATGTAAGTGACAATTTGGAATTTCATACTTATCAATATTTCAAATAAATACTAGCTAATGTTATGTGTATATATATGAAAGTATGGACAGTCAGGTAAGGAAAGACAAATAGTCCTCCATAAAAAAAAATTATTACCCCTAAAATCCCCCCTCCCCCGCCCATAAAATTATATTTTTGTCCATCCTAAAATACTAGCACAGATACTGGACTAGTTATCGTTAATGATTAATGACAAATTGTAAAAAAAAATTAAATAAATAAATACTTTCAAGGATCCAAGTTCAACATACACACGCACACTATATAAATGGGTGCAAGGTGGTTAATATTTAAAATCGGCCGATTTTGAGGTTGCTTTATTCATGGATCGTTAGTTAGTTATACGCGTGAAGAACGCAAATGGTCCACTTTCCTTTCGTTACAATTTGAGAATTTCGAAATTCTCTCGGATTCTTCACGTCGTCTCCTTCCCTTACTTCTTCACATTTATTTTGTATAAATTCATATTTTCCAGCAGCCCTTTGACAGTTAGGCCTATTAATCACTGTCTATTGGTCTTCTGTTCCTGTATAAATATATAATATCCAGTTCAGGTTCTACTTACCATATATTCTTCGTTTATTTTTCTTCTTCTCTGTCTTTCCTGGTAAGACCTATTCAAATCGTTCCTGTTTTTCTTATTTTGCTCATGTTTCTTCTCTGAATGCATGGTGATTGGGATAAAGTCGAAAGGGTTAAACAAATGACAAAAGTTAGAATGTTGAGTATGATTTGTGATCGATTTCTTATTTTAGAGAGAAATTTATGGGCTAGTGCAAAGTTATACTTTTTCTTCATTGGATGGATCACTTCTGTTCTTTAATAGAAAAATGATTCCATGGGCCATTTTATATTCCTCACAACTGAAAGGGTCGAGTTGATTGAGTTTGTTTCCTTATCATTAGATCGTGTATAGTTTTTTTCCTTGAAAAAAAAAGATTTGTTATTAGTTATATTTCGTTAAGTTTGTTTCAAAAATTGTTAGCATGAAATATGGATTTTGCATGATCTTGTTTTATATGGAAAGAATCGTCCAATTCATTCTAGTTTGCTAATAGCATCTTAAGGTGCAATTTTATTCCCTCTTGCTTGCTTGACTGTTGCATTCAGCCTTCTTTTAGGATGGGTTATTCATTCCATACCCATTGATCATAGAAAAATTCGTTGTGGTATCAAGAAATTTTTGCAAAATTTTTAAAGAACAGATGACAGAGACTTATATTATACTATGATGAGATTAATGGTATGGCCCATGATGAGTCTCAATATCATGAATATTACAATAGTTACCGAAGAAAATTGTCATTTAACTTCAGAATGTATTGAAATAAGTACTCTACATTAAAAGTTAATAATTTTATCTCCTGGTGATGTGTTGAGGATCTTACTACAGTGCATCTAGTGATGGATCATATGGAGAAGCAACGCACGCGCAATCTCACAAGGAAAATTCTCTTGGTTGCTGGAATCATCGCACTTTTTCTTTTCATGTTTCATCGATCACCTGCTACAGGTAGCTCAACCAAGGTAACTGGTCATTCAATTTGTAGCACACTGCTGCAATTGAGTTGTGACATATGCGTATTTTTTATGCGTTATGACTCTAAAATGATTATGCTCTTTGAATACTACAAAGTTTTTTTTGGGAAGGCTGCAGCCTGTGCATCATAATCATCTCATTATTTTGCTTGAGCATATTTCTGAGCAGGCATGTCATCAGCAACTACCCACTGTCCCTTACCCGTTACATCATACAATTTTGTGTTTGTTTGGTTCAATGTTTTAATGCATTTCCTAATCATGTTTATGAATTTAATTTTTCTTAGGTTATCGTAAATACTCTCTGAGTACTCAGAAGTTGTTTTGCAAATAAAATGAAGTTCTCTGACTTGTATGTCTTGATTGTGTTCAGTTCTCTCAGCACGAACCAGGTGTAACACATGTCTTGGTGACCGGCGGTGCGGGCTATATAGGTTCTCATGCTGTTCTTCGACTTCTTAAGGATTTGTATCGTGTAACCATTGTGGTATCTCTTCTTTTAGCCTTATTTCATTACTGAAATGACTTGATTTTCAGCTAATGTAGAAAAATTCAAACATGCATTTTTTTTTATTTTTGTAGAAAGTTAAAAACATTTTCTCAGAATGTATTTATGATGCAAAATTCGACAGGACAATCTTTCTCGTGGCAACATTGGAGCCGTTCAAATCCTCCAAGAACTTTATCCAGAACCAGGGAGACTTCAATTTATATATGCTGATCTTGGAGATGCAACGACTGTATCCTCAACAGTTCTTTGATATGTACTTGACCACCTCATGTTTCCCACTACATTTTCTGATTTGATCATCATTTTCCTTAACTTTGTATTAGGTAAACAAAATATTTTCAGAGAATGCATTTGATGCTGTTATGCATTTTGCTGCTGTTGCATATGTCGGCGAAAGTACAGTCGAACCTCTAAGGTATGTATTTCACTTTATTTGGATTAGAAGATTTGTGTTTCGGTCACCGCAATAATTTTGTTCTACATCATTGTTTTCTTAATTTTTTGCAGATATTATCATAATATTACATCAAATACGTTGCTGATTCTGAAGGCAATGGCTACACATGGTGTAAAAACTTTGATATATTCAAGCACTTGTGCAACATATGGAGAGCCGGACAAGATGCCAATAACAGAAAACACTCCTCAAGTAAGTTGCCGATGAACGATATAAATTGTTTTCCTCAAGCTGTGACTAGTTATACCACTTCTGCTAAAATAGCGATATGAAGTGCTTAAAAACTCGAGGATATTGATACTGCACACTGAAAATGGGGAAATCTAAGAATTTAGAAAGTCTGCTAAATTTGTGGTTGATAATTATTTCAAAGTTCAGGTACCTATTAATCCATATGGAAAAGCCAAGAAAATGGCAGAAGATATTATACTAGACTTCTCAAAGACGTCAAATATGACTGTCATGATCTTAAGGTTTGTGCTTCTCTTCTTCCGACTTAAATAACTATAACCCAAAGTGAAAATTGGAAAAACAAAAAATCATTTACCACCAAATACTAAGTTTTTAACATAAACTTCTTGTCCCAACTTCCAAGGACTAGATATTCTAAGATAACTATAGCCCAAAGTGGAAATTGGAAAAACAAAAAATAGTTACCACAAAATACTATGTTTTTAAATAAACTTATTGTCCCAACTTCCAAATATTTTTAACCAAATACTAAGTTTTTAACATAAACTTCTTGTCCCAACTTCCAAGGACTAGATATTCTAAGATAACTATAGCCCAAAGTGGAAATTGGAAAAACAAAAAATAGTTACCACAAAATACTATGTTTTTAAATAAACTTATTGTCCCAACTTCCAAATATTTTTATCATGCCCTGAAATAGCAGTTGCAAAATGGTATGCAAGAAGTTTATCATATACAAACTGCCCATTATGTGTATGCAAGAAGTTTTACACGACATGATCTCGTGATCAGGTACTTCAATGTGATTGGCTCCGACCCTGAGGGACGTTTAGGGAGAATCTCCACGACCAGAATTGCGAGAACAAGGAAGAATATCGGGTGCTTGTTTTGATGCAGCCAGGGGAATTATTCCAGGGTTAAAGGTTCTACTTTCTACATGTGGCTTACTTCATGATATACAGACCTATTGGCGAGATGTATAAAACAAAGAAAAAGATTACTATTCAAGAAATTCTCATGTTTTGTATTTCATAACTGCGAAAGGTGTTATGCAAGAAAAGCTCATGTTATTTTTTGGTTGCAGATAAGAGGAACCGATTATAACACGTTTGATGGAACTTGTGTGAGAGATTACATTGATGTCACAGATTTGATTGACGCACACGTGAAATCTTTAGCTCACGCCATACCCGGAGACGTTGGTATTTACAATGTTGGAACAGGGAAAGGTCAATCATTCCATCTATATTTAAACATTGGCGAAAAATTCAAAAAAAAATTAAAAACATTTCTATCATATTGGCATTCTTTTAGATTGATGTTATTGCAATAATAACAGGTAGTTCAGTTAAAGAATTTGTGGAAGCATGTAAGAAGGCGACTGGTGTGGATATAAAGGTCGATTACCTGAGCCGACGACCAGGGGATTATGCAGAAGTTTATAGTGATCCTTCAAAGATCAAGAATGAACTTAACTGGACAGCCAAATATACAAATCTTGAACAAAGTTTGGGTGTAGCATGGAGATGGCAGAGGGCACACAGAAATGGTTACGATAATAAAAATTATTTTTAGCATTTGAAGTCGTTGAGGTCTCTGATTAAGCAAGGAAAGTTTTCTCAAGGAATAAGTGGTTTTCTTCCATAACAAATATATATACTACAGCTAAAGGTTGACAAGGGCTAATTTTGTTTTTGTTTTAATAGATTATTATACATTCTTACAGAACTTTATGTTCTCCAATGTTATAAACTAAAAACGCGGGTCCTTCAAAATAAATGAGGTAATACTATGGAAAAGTAAAGGCTCACATTGTTATAATGCTAATGACGTGATCTCATTCTCAACTTAGCTTCCTTCAGTCATCCTGCTAATGGCTTGTAAGGAAATAATATTTCAAGTTTTCAACAAAGCATGGTGGAGAATAATACGACATCAAGGTAAAATGAATTTCTTGTTATAGAAATATCTTACAAAGAATTCTACATAATTGGTAATAACAGAGCCTCAATACTACTATGTGAACTCAACCTTCTTTTCCTCGAATGTCAGACAAAATTCTTTCCATGGCCAAACAAAGCTTCATAAATGATCTGCCTAGCCATGATCCTAAAAGCGTCTTAATGTTACAATTATAAAGATCATAAATAACATAAGCAAAAGATACCTTCTACCGAGTATGGTTTGAACCCAGGGTAATGTGTCTAAGAAATCTGAAGGATCAGAAGCAACAACCAGTCACCGAAAATTGGGTTCTGTGATTTCTCAACATTCCTTATCTATGCCACTATTCGATATCAGAGTCGGTTTACATCTCTTCTTCTATTGCAGAATTACTAGCTTCAATGTTTTGCATCTCTAAACGGTTGTTACAACTCATCATGTTCCGTGGGATCAGAATCTGTTTTGTCATTACCAACGTCTGAATCTCCTGTTTGGCCATTTGAAGCGGTTGTCTCTTCAGATGCCGAGTCAGTGGCATTTGCTTTATCAGCAGAACTCGGGATTTCTACCTTCGCAGGTTTCTCAACTTTTGGTTTTGGCTTGGAAATTCTGTTGACACTTCCAACCTACAAAAATCAACATAAATGAGAACAAGCATCAGTAAGGAACTCATCTGCCATGATCACAAGATGATCACAAGTACTGTATCACATTACACATGAAAGTACCACTTTGCTGACTAAGTGGCTTTCAGGTTGTGCGACCGAAATGTACTATGATAATGGTCTTTTTTAGCACGTGTGAGTAGTAAAGTAACTAGTAAAAGTGGTGTGCAGATAATGATTTAACATAACAAAGACTTGAAAAAAGACCTTAACGAGGAAATAATGTTCAAGTTATGGGACAAATAAAAAAAACATGGATGAGCTACAGATATTAAGCAAAGAAAAGGCCCAAAGTAGACATAGATACCTTGTCCTGTAGATCAAAAACCTTTGAATATACTTCATCAGATGTGAATGCCGGTGTTTCAAAAATAGAATTCCTGTGGAGGATGACGTTGAGGACTTCATCATGGAGAAGATTCAACAAATAGTATGATCCAGAGGAATTATAAAATCAGCAATCCATTCCCACAAACTTGACAATTCAATCAATAGCAGTAGTGGACCAACCTATCCGCCCCATACACATAAATAACAAATAAACTAGAAAGATCTCAGAAACAATGGCAATCCATGCAGTTCAAGCCCTGTCGTCATATTTGCAAGCCAAACAAACAGCTGTTAACCTGTTAGTAGTGGGACCTACTAACTCTCCTACGGCTGCAATAAATTGGCCATAATACCCAGGAACTGATGGACAATCCCCCTTAAGATCCCCACCCTACATGCAACTACTTGAAAATGAATGAGAATTGTGATTCCCAACTTTGATTTCCTAAAGCAACACAATTAGTTCTCATCGCTACATCATAAAGTTTGGAAAATGTCTACCTTCTTGTTCCTAAGGGCCTGATTTCACTATAGATCAGTTTGGAATAAAACTTTATGAAGATCTATCAGCCCAAAAGATTTAGAAAATTAATTTCTTATAAACATTGAGCGTATCCATACTAGACCAAGAACATAAAAGCTAAGAAACAACCAAACTTTCTCCAAAAAGGTGATGAGAAACAGAAAATAAAGAGCGAAAAAAATTTCAGAAGCACAACAAACATCGAACACAAACAACATTCAAAGCCTGAGGGAAGGTGGAGAAACCAAAGTAAAATAGAAAACAACTCATGTTATTATATAAGGTGACTTACTTCCTCTGTTCAGCCTCCTTGTCACTTAACCATTTCTTTAACTTTTCAGCTTCTCGTATAACCTGAAAGACCAAGAATTTAAACATACTTCTTATTCGAATTTCTTAGATCTAATAACAAAATTCATACTCATACTCATTTGGCAAAGTCCTTCCCCATATGCATGAATGTTTATTAAAATAAAATTATGAGCACCTCATCTATTCTCTCTCTTGGAAGCCAGGATTTGTCTTTTTCCCACCCATGCACAACCTGAAATTTGTGTTGCCAGACAAAAGGTAAGAGACTGACCCAGAGTATACCAAAATTAAAAAACATACTGTCAATATCAGTAACATTGGAAAGCTATGAACTTCAGTTTTTTACCTTCAGGCAAGTCCAGTTCTGACAGTTTTTTTTGTTAGCATGGAAATTAAGTTAATGAAATACTTTACTGCATTTCAATTGTTCTCCAATTTGCAAATTGATAAACCCAAACTAAAACTTTTCCTCTTTATTTCCATCACTCACAGGAAAAAAATTTATTTGTTCACCAATTAGCACTGTTCAGCTATCTTAGAACAAGACATTTACTTGAAAAAACATCAAATCAACAAATGTATTACACCTGTTGCAGCTCAGTAAGGTACTTCAACCCATGTTCAGAGGCAGCAGGTCGTGCGGTAAGCTCATTATACCTGCATCACATTACTATATGTAAGAGCTACCACAGTAACATGTAACTTTTTTGCTAATCCGTTTAAATTCTGTTTAAATTACCCACAGGGGCAGACCTAAAGAATATGGGGTCGCCAATAGCTTTCAACATGTCTAGGCGTTCTTTAAATTCATTTGTAGAAGCATCTTCTCCTTCCATATACAACCAATCTTCCACCTGGAATTGGTAGGTCATCTCAACCAATATCTTAAACAGTACTTAACTCAATATGTGCCACAAGATTCATGAGAGAGAGAGAGAGAGAACCTCAGCTAGTTTCTCCAAGAAGGACTGCCGTTCTTCGTCTGAAGATATTTTCACAAACTCCTCAGATTCAAGCTATATCAATGGTTGAGAGAACGCAAGTTCATCAGGTACTCAAATAACAAATAAGAGGCAATCTTAAAATAAATGAAAAACAAAAATAGTATATAGTATAGTAATATTCCCACTTTATTTAACTGGAAAAAAACAACCTATTCAGTTAAAGAATATTGCCAGGTTATGAAAGTAAAAGTAGCAATCGGTATGATGGTGATAAAGGGAAAGCCAACTAAATATATTCAGCACTCCAAAGTATCAATGAGCAGGTGCGTGCAAAGAAACTTTCACTAGCATCTCAAATACTGAAAAATGGTAGAACTAGCAGAAGCATTAAGATGTCCAACTCACGAATCAACCACGTAAATTACGCATATAGATAGATAGGTAAAAGAAAAAAAAAGTTTAAATCATCACCGGGGCTGTTCTAAAAAAACATCCATCAAAACACTAAAATATTAGAAATAATAAGATAAAAATCTATTGGCATGAACGGTCCAACAAAATGATGTTATAACCTTGTCTTTAGTAGAATAAATGTATCCTTCCAAGTTGTTTTTCAATTCAGCAGTTCTTTTCCTTTCAGCGTCCTGCTTGTCCAAGGCTTCCAACTTGTGTTTAGCCAGAGCAAAAGATTCTTCTGAGAGAAGCATTCCAGGCCCTTTTGTCTTCTCAATAACCTACAAGAAACATATAAGCAGAATTCTAGAAAGTAATATTTCCGAAGTACAGATTAAATAAAAATTGCTTATAAGTTGATATAAGAAAACCCATACTGGTAGAATTTAATACCTTAAGTGCAACACGAAAAGTCCGCTTCTTCAGCTTCTTTTCAGTGCCTAGATCCAACGTGTCAGAATTGTCAACACTGGAATCGGAATTGTTAATGACACCATCATTCATTTCCAACTTGTCACTGCTCTCCTCCGATGCATTCTTAGAACCAGCATCTGTAATGTTGACAGTAGCAGATGTCGAGTTGTCCAGTGTGAGATTCTTGCGTGGGACTTCTACCCATTCGGTTATCTCAATTACAGCATCTGCTCGATCCAAGGTAAATATACCACTTCTACTGAGAGAGAAGTGTAAACTGGCTTTAACTGGGGAGGAAAGGTTCCATGTTGAATACCTGGAAACAAAGCAGGCATTTGAAAAAAATTCATTCAAAACAAGAACTCATAGTCTGATGAAATCAGATTTCTAAGCAACAAAGTCCTTACTTGTCACTGGCATCTGTGAGACCAAGGACATCATATTGTGCAAATGTAAGAGAGGGCGTGCCAGGTGGTACCATATCTTCACTTTCATATGCAAGTGAAACTTCAAAATCTTTGTTGTGAACAACAGATTTGAACATCTGCGGTAAAAGTAAATCATATCAAGTTAGAACCATGGAACAAATACACTACTTTCCTATAAAAAGTTCTTACTTTACTAGGTAACTTCTTCATTCTTGGTACAATCAGATGCCGGGTGTTTTCATCTTTCAAAAGACCATGACCATCCAACTCGAGCACAAATCCATAATTAGAACCATCAATCATTCCTAGCTTACGGTTTAACTTGATTCCATCACTTAAATTTGCAGCATGCAATGAGGCACCCAGAACAATAGCTTCATCAGCGTCAAGATGTTTGCTCAACTCTTTCCTAACAAGAAATTCCTGAAGTTTAGCCTGCAGAGGAAAAAATTTTCAGTCGAAATCATCAAGTACTAACGAATATGAAGACTGCAGTAAATGGGTGGTCATATTTTCCTTACACTGCTTCAAAGAGCATGACAGCATCTATGGCTAGAGACACAAGTCAATTAGTGTTAAAAGCACAAATTGATAAATACTTGTTTGACTTAAATGCTTTAAACCTGAAGGGTATAAAGACAAAGCAATACTCGAATTTCAGATATCTAAATGCAAAATTAACAAATTCTAGATATCAAGAACTATTTGTATTAGCTCTGTCATTAAATAATAGGGCTCTAATGGTAGGATCTGAGAAAGACCTGCAACTTTGGCACTCGAGTGGCACCTCCAATCAACTCCACGGCATAAAGATCATCAGGCTTCAGTCCTGAATAGTTGAGAACTTCTTTAACAGGGACAAGGGCTTTTTCCCAAATATCTTCACAAAGCTCTTCAAACTTCTCACGGGTTATTGTACTCCTAAAGAAAATACATTACAGAAAAGCATATCAAGGTAACTAGTAAGAGTTCATTCATCGAACAAGAGACAATTGGAATCTCTAGCTAAAAAAATTGTAGGCGTGAAATCTTCCTGTTCACAACACACAATTCAGGTTCCCACAAAAGCATGTTAATCAATGAACTCAAACCAGGTTAACCAGCTCAAAGTTCGTTATCTCCTGTTGTCAATTCTCATGGAAGTACTTTGAAAATGTACGATGAATTGATTAAAAAAACCTGCCTAAACAAGAGAAACAAGTAGCTAGAGACTGACCTAAAGTCCAGATCATCGTAAAGGGATTCGACAGAAACTTGAGCCATCAGATTGGCACTTAAAATTTCTTTTGTGCGCTTAACTTGTTTCTTCAATTTGGCCATTGCCTTAGGAGAGTTTCTAACATCAACTCCATTTCCAAGCTGTTTGTTGAATTCATCTGCCAAATACTCCACCAACCTCAGCTCCATGTGCTGACCACCAAGTTTTTCATCCCATTTGACATCCTTCACCTGGAACAACTTCCACAATGTCATGCTATTTGAGGTAGCACTTACATACACAAAGTTCTTTAAATTATCTTGACATTTGAAAACTTTGTTCTTTCTGTCTGCATAAACTGAAGACAACAAACATGCCAGGATGCTCTGTGACATACCTCATATGTATCCATATTCATAAGTCAAAAAAGGAGTCCCGGCGGTAATATTTCCCATTAACAACTTCGCATTTTGAAGACAGGCAGAACTTTCTGAGTGTTACAGTAATTTATCTTAACAGAGGGTCATAAGGTGCGTAGGAGTACCAAGGGTTTGCCATTATTTGTTTAGACCAATGCCATAGAACATATTAAAAAATGGCGTGCTATTAGCACAAAGGTAATGACAAGAATTTAAAACAGTGAAATACCCATCTCTTAACCAGTAACAAATTGTCAGGAACCAGAACTAGCAATAATCAGTCTGCTGAAAAAAATTAACCTGAAATTGATTAACGGATAAAGTCTTCCCGTATTCCTTAGCATTATAAGCGGAGAATTCCACCAACGCAGCATAAGTACTGCTGGCGCCCATGTCATAAAACAACACTTGTCTCGACCCATTCGAAAAATCCTTATCAATCCCGTACTGCGATGCAGCACCAGCATGCTCGTTCACTAAAGCTAGCACATTTATCCCAGCCAAGTCAGCCGCTGTCAGCAGACTCATTCTCTCCGCCACCCCCATGTATGGCGGCACAGTGATCACCACGTCTTTAATGCTCGTCCTCGCTTGAGTCTCCGCCAATCCCACTGCATACTTCAAAATCATCGCAACCATCTCCTCCGCCGTGAAATTTCCAAATTCCCCTGCACCATCTGTCTGAAAAACCGCCACCTCCCTTGTTTCATCCGGCGTAATTTCATAACTCAAATAGTGTGATCGAAGAAAATCTAGAGTAAAATTGTATGGTTTGGCGAGTAGTGACGGTAGATGAGAATACACTTTGTTGGGGTAACGAGCTTGAAGGTTAAGCGATTCCTCACCGATTAACCTTGTATCTGCGTGGAAAGAGATAAGATTCGGGGTCTTTCGCTTCGACATTTCGTTGATAGCGATAGAGATCGGAGCTTGGCCGGGTTTGAGATTGACAACGGCAACCTTCAGCGATTCCGATCCGAGATCTATACTCGCCACCGCCGATTCAGATAGAATCGAATTCAAGAACAAGATCGATAGGAAGAGCAGCACGCGAAAATAACTCGCGGTCGCCATTGTTGGAGAGCGAATGTAATGTTCTCAAGAGCCAAGAGGGCATGAAAGGAGACCGGAGAGTGCTGACAATGCGAATGTGGGGGTTTGGAAGCGGGGGTTTTTGTAAAGGCTGTGACGAATGGTGACAATACACGTCGACAGAATGACACGTGTCGTGGTCCGATTTGCTTGGTGTGTTGTGCTTTGCCGTTGCCGTAGATCTGTTATTCTCGTTCTTTTGAGAATTAATTCAAGATAGTAGAGACCGTAGCAAAGTCCATTCTTAATGCAAGACTGATGACGTATAATTTTAGTTCTCGGCCATTTAAATTTTATTATTATTTTTAGATTAAATTATATTCAACCAAGATTAGTAGCAATGTCATACGGTTATCCTTATTCAAAAATAAAGGAATAAATCAAACATAGCACCAAAATGAACAACATATTGCGCTAAGCGGGGAGTTGTGAGATCTGAAACTTCGCCTCAAACGTACAAAATCCCTTCACGCACCGCATGCATCTCTGCTACTTGGGGGAGAAAATGAACCATGAACTAATTTAGTAATGCACAACAGGACCACCCCTTAATCATCTCTAAACACAATCCCAATACCACATGAATCTCCAGAGGAGGGGATAAATGCATCGACATTAATTTTAACCGACCTAGGAGGAGGAGCAGATCAAGAGAAGTGTGATGAGGGTGATGCAATTGTAGAGCCTAGAATCTGTCGAGCTTCTAATTGACAGATTGAGAATTGTTCCCAACAATCATTCACGCGAGATAAAATGGTGTTAACATAATTGTTAATTTGTATTTTTTTTATCAGGCAAATAATGTAATACTAGTGTTCCCGTGGACGTGTTGTGTACTTGTACAGTCGGTTGTTTGTTAAATTAACGGTCTTGTACAATAAATTTTTTTGTTAATTTTTTTTTTAAGGTTAATCAAATTCTAAGGGGCATTACGGTAATTGTATATTTGTAAGAGTGTAATTGTCAATATTGTAAGGGTAATGTGGTAAATAGACTTTGATCAAGTTGGATGAACCATTTGTCAGTGCAAGGGTCTTAGATATTATAATAGTTATAGATTATAAAAGGAGTACTCAAAAGAGTTACAAAAAGAAAAGTCAGTAACGCGTAAACTACAAAGCTAAAAGACAAATAGTTGGTTTATTCACCCAATCTGAAAATACAACAACAATAACAACTAAGCATTTAATCCCAATGAATTGGGGTAGGCTACATGAACAATAGAGAGAATCAAGTCGGGTCGGACACATGCGTCAGTCTTCTCTAAACGCTTCTATAGGTCAACATATCTTCTATAATCTCCTTGCACTCCAGGTCTTTGTATAATGAAATTTGGTATTGCTTCTATTACTAATCCAAAATCATGATCTAAATATTGTTAACTCAACTGTTGGTGATTGGGATAAGGGATTCATTAACATAAACTACAAACATTGTATTGCGATCGACTTTGTTTAGAAGTTGGTCTATTCACATGTCATGGCACAACAAGGATTTTCCTTCCATTATCAAGCAACATAAACTGAGTGTTGATAAATCTTTCTTTGAAATTCCTTAATTTGCAATACCTACATGTTTGAAAGAATTTATTTTTTACCATTCATGCTTATTCTTCAGTTATTGAACAATTTTGTTTCTTATTACATGTGGAATCTATATCCCACTTGGGATGAAGACTTAAAAGTGTAGTGTGATGATTTGATTCCCGTTTTTGCTCTGGAGATGTACTCCAGATCTTTGTTTCTATGCAACTATGCTCTCAGCCTATGTGAATGCATCTGATATCGAAGTTGACGAAAAGTTTTTCAGAAGGATTAAACAAGATGGATTGGAACCAAATGTTGTCACTCACGGAACTCTGATCAAAGATGATGTAGAAATATGATGAAATGCGTGTCCTTGGGATCAATACTAATCCAACCATTTTCACCACAATCATGGATGCTTATGGCAGAAACAAGGATTTTGGTGGTGCAGTGGTTTGGTACAATAATGTTATCTTATCTTATGGCAGAAACAATGATTTTTTATGTTTAATCTTAGTTTTTCAAGAACACTTATATGTTAGCATGACAATTGGAACTCAGGCTTCAATTTTGAAAGTGATATCGAGCAAAATGCTAGTTGTACTCGTAAAGCCTCGGTCTTTTTCAACATTTCATTCTGAGCGCCTGCTACGGCTCATTAGAGAACATATAAGTCTTATTTCCTCAAGAGCCTAAAGATACATCAACCAGAGATAGACAGCAGATACTGAAACCGAACATCTTCATTTATATATCATATATTTTCCTCAAGGTGTTACTCTTCCTGTGAAGATTCTTTCAACCGATCAGCAGCTTTTGCAACCTACAAACAATTGAAAAAAATGAGCTCAATGGGAAAATTACGAAGACCCGCCTGGGGTTGGGCTAAAAACTTGCAGGTTCCATGGTCTAATGTGAGGTTATACAATGTGCAGACAATCTTGTTATTTTTCGAGCAATTGGTGGTGTTTGTTTAGTCGTTACTGTAGGGAATGTTGTGTCGATGCAGTTAATGAAAATCTGGATGCAATAAAATGCAACATCAAAGCAAGACCAAAGATTACCTCATATGTCCAGTTTGTTCTTGCAGTTACGACAAATAGAAGTAAGGTTTGTAGTACAACTCCAATGATCATCCCCCACCAAATTCCCTGAGAAAACCACCATGAATTTTCTCCCATATTTATCACTAACATACATAGTACAAATATCGATACCAGAATTAAAAAAAATGCAAAACTTACAGCTACTCCTAAGTTTGTTTTGAATCCAAGAATGCATCCAATGGGCAAACCAATGATATAGTAAGTGGCCAGGTTAATATAAGCTACCACAGCTTGCCATCCACTACCAATGGCAACACCTGAATGTTACACAAGAAGATAGTGATTCATTCCAACAAAATGTCTTCTCAAATACTAACAAATGAATCATTCATGTTACCTGATAGTATAGGTTGAATTCCATTCAAGAAAACAGAGATGGCAAGTAATGGAGTCAAATCAGACACCGCTTCAATGACTTGCGAATCACTTGTGAAAAGTTTGCTCAATCCAACCCTGAATATAAGCACAATTGCGCTGAAGAGTATGCTGATCACGGTACTTGTTGTGTTCACTATGATGACTGAGAACTGGGCTACCCTAGGATGACCTGCACCGAGCTCATTACTGACTCGAATGCTACAATCACCACAAAAGAATATTTAGAACAGAGGTTAAGAGGAAGACTTTTAAATGATGAAAGAAACCAGAAATTTTGTCACCTGGCCGCAGCTGCTATTCCCAGCATAAATTGCATATCCCAGTTCAAGTAATTCATGCTGTTATTTCGAGGGAACAAGTGAGAACTGGTAACATTTTAAAGTTGAAGAAACCAAGAAATTTTACCATATGGAAATAGAGTCCAGGGAGACTGTTGGATTGGGGAGTAGGCCTGAGATAAACACAAGACCTTGGAAATACCATATTTCCAAGCTGCATCAAACAATAAAACAATGATAAGGAACAAGAAAGAATGATTGAACAACAGATGCTTGATTTTCCTGTGTTACCATTACCATAACATAACGGCAGAAGCCACGGTTAGCTTAAAATAAGGCCATATTCCTTTGAAAGCACTGGAAGAGAAACCAGTCCAAGTTTCTTTGCAAGATGGACTGAATCTAATGTAAATTCCTTGAACAATGACTAACAGCCACCAAGAAAAACTAAGCGTTAGAGCTGCCCCTAGAAGTCCATAGTCAAAAACATAAACAACAAGCCAGTTTAGCAGAACATGCAAGAAGAATACTCCTACAGCCATGTAGGCCAAAGGGTTAACAATGTTTTGAGCTTGAAGGAATCTTTGCATTGGACAGCTAATTGCAAATGCGTAGAGTTGAGGGATGAGTCCTCGAGCGAAAACTTGGCCTTGTGTGGCAATGCTATGTGATTGACCTATGGATTTAAGCACGGGCCCTGAAAACCAATACAGGAATGTGATAATTATAGCTGCTCCAATGTGCAATACTATTGCTCTCTGGCAAATGATTCCCATTGCTCCATATTGTTTTGCTCCATAAGCTTGTCCACATACCGTTTGAACTGCACTTGCCATCCCTAGCTATGATAAAAAAGGACAGAGCATGCTTAAAACATATTTTAGCAATGCACCTAAAACTTTAAACAAGGTGTGAAGATCAACTTGATCAAACATCAGGGGTTGGTTTCCAGAATGTTTCATTCTAATTATTGAAACTTCAAATTTCAAGGGAGTTTTTCTAATTTATCCTTTAAGGCTAGAAGACTTAAGAATAAAGAATCGTGTCGTGTACAAGTGTCTAATATAGCTCGGACTTAATGCCAAGGTAAATTTTCAGAATAATTGTTTGTATACCATGACACCATAAGCAAGACCTTGAATTCCAACACTGGCAATGGAGGCGCCAGCCAGCTCAAGTGCACCTAAATGCCCAGTGAACATAAGGGTGACAAAGCTGAGCATGTAATTGAACAGCAAAACTATGATAGAAGCACCAGAGAGAAGCCAGAGAAGTCTCGACTCCCATGCTACAAGTCGAGGGTACCACCGGACAGCCACCGGCTCATGTTCCAAAAATTCTTCAATTTCATCTGCTGATATATCTGGAATCTGTACATGAGAGTCAAGCCCAAGCATCAATGGCTGGTATTCTTCAGAGGCCATGCTATGAAATTTGACACTATCTCAACCCTACCGTCTAATACGTGTTGTCTGTTTGAGTTTAAACCAGGAATACGAGCAGAAATGAATGTCAGGTAAAGCAGAATGAAATAACCCAACTAACATTCTTGGTTGATGCCCAGATATCTTTGGTGGTTAAGGGATGGCGATTATATTTTTTAGTTGTTGGTTTTCAGATGAGGATGAAATCAGCTAGTGTCTGAAGTAAAATGCATGAAAATTTCCCTACGTTAGATAGCCATGTCACGCTGAAGAACTAATTCCATCTTTGAGAAAGCCTCTGCAATTAGATAGCACAGACTGAGTGTTATTAAAGGAATTATTTCATTGACTGATTGGTGCAATAATATTCCTGATTTTATTTTTTGTATTTCAGTAAATTAATTATATAGTAAATCAATTAGGCTTAATCTCATATTTTCTATAGAATCTATTGTTATTAATAGGTTGCTTCCTCTCGTTAGTAATAGGTCTATACTTAGTCTTGTAATTCTCATTAATGTACAGACCGAAATGTGTCACGTATATTTCGTTTATTTTTTCTTCCTAATGTCATTTTTTACGAGTGAATATAAGAGCACTTTTTATCATCTGTAATTTGAATAATATACACACTACTAGACCATAGGATCATTTATGCGGATGATAAGGGACAGAGGAAGCTACTAAGAGACTACAGATAGCTTTGTGCCGTCCGCTCTGTTTGACAACTGAACTAAGTAGACTGATCAGACTGAACTAACTAGAGTTTGTCGTCCCATCGAAATAGAATAGGATCACAAGCTAAGGAAAACCTGATCATTTCCATAACATACGGCACAGTCAAAGAAGGTGAAGCTGGCGTTTCTTGATGCAAACAACAGAAAACGTCTTACAGTTCCATTAATGTCAGATTATTTCTACAAGGATAATACATTGTACAATATACGTGGTAATCATCTGGCGGAGAGCTTCAAATTATCATAAGCTAACTAGATAAATAAATTACATACCATCATTGGCCAAAAATAGATAACATGCAAAAAATTGTCTGACCAAGACCAATGGAAAATATTTTGGTCTACAATAACCATTCGGCATTCGGCATAGTTTTCACAGTTCCCTGCAAGTCATCAGTAATGAAGTGAACCAGCAGTTGGGATCCCATTTAAGATGCTTCTGGAGTCCTTTCGATTCATATGATCATCACAGCTATTGCCGCTATTGGAGAGCTGGTGTCTCTGGACAGAATTAGGAAGATCAAAGCCATCTTTACCCATCTTCTGCACTTCAGGAGGAGAGAGAATTTTGATATACCAGACGTGTTCACAAATTCCCTAACCGAACTTATCGATAAAGTTCAGAATAAATGGTTATCAAATTACATTTTTGGAGTCCATCTCAAAGTGCATGTTTTGAGGAATGATATGCAGCATACGTACAAATGTTTAGGGTAAGAATGTTTATAGAAACAGATAAATGCAATAAGACAGTAGCTTACTTCCAAGGGTCATCACCGAGGAGAAGAACATCATTCTCTCGGTCAACAAATACAAGCTGCCAGCCTGATCTCTGAGGGTCCTCCAACAGGTCTTCAAGTCCAAACATGCGAGCAAGCTCACTCCGCAGCTCATGATAGCTGCTAAATTTTGAAACATCGAATGACCGTCCAAAGGACCCTGACTTGTGAACCTAAAAGTTATACATAAAAATCAATAGTACCATTGGCTACAAAAACAGCGGCGTATTGTTCAATAAAGAAAGAAACCAATCACTCTGGAAGCAAAAAAACCATGTATTAGACATTTATCCCACAGGCACCCTGAATATCATATCAGAAAATTTATGATGACCAAATGAACCTATAAACAAATCTGACATAGGTCGGTTCATAAGATAAAGGAAACCCAAAGGGTTCACGAACTTAAAGAAATAATATCTCATCAGAAAGGCAATGTTATATGAAGTCGGGACTAAAATAAATTCTTCATACAGGAGGCTATGCAAGAAAAGGTTAAGGGAATCATGTCAATCCTTCAACATGTGCATGCCGTTATGAGAAGCCAAGACCATTTCCACTTTTCAAATTTTCTTACAAAAAAAAGCGACGGACCCAAACAAAGATCAGTATGAAAGAATTAAAACATACCTATAGTGTTTGAGTGTTACTTCTCCAGACCCAAAAGAAACGGGTGCTATCAAAATAGTTGAAAAATATGTGGGGAAAATAAACATGCTTATTCACCTTCACGAAGGTTCCATATGATGGGGTTGTTTGATCCACATTTTCTGATTGTAAATAACCTGATTCAATGACACCACTTGAGGTTGTCATGCCAGTTAAGAGAAAAGTTGGTGCCTGCAGCACTCGCATATGGCGATGACAGTCCTTCATTCCCATTGCCACCATTTCTAAGGGTTGACATGTCACTTCTCATTATTGCCGATGTGTCTGTACTAACTCCAAACAACAAAGTATTGTGGGTATCTGTCGCTCCATGGAAATCTGGAAATTCTCTGCCAGGAAATTGTGGCAACAAGGCTGAAAGGTCAGAGACCTTGGAATGAGATATCATCAATTCTTCAGGATGGGGCACACCAAATTGAGAAACCTTAGAAGGAAATTGAGAGTCTAATGCTACTCGTTTTGAAGATGAGTAAGGAGAGACTGTAGGACTGGGACCAAGCAGGTTCACTTGGTGGGAAGCTCCTTCACAGGAAAATGAAATTAGAAAACTCTGCATGGGAGAATTATTAGATGAAGTCATATCGTTACCAATGACATCCGTGAAAATCTGTAGCTCACTTGTTGGTGACAAGGTCTGCAAAGGTGAGAGCTGCGGCTCGGAGGTCAATCTCATTTGCGAGCCACTGGGGATGGTTTTTTTGGTCTGTTGCTCTTGAAATTGTGGATGCAGTTGCTGAGATTGCTGAAGTAGTTGCTGCTGCTGATGATGATCATTAAATGGCTGACCGAGCTGCAACTGTTGCTGCAAAATTTGAGCCTGAGAAATAACATTTGATATCCCTAGTTCTGGAGGCCCAGTAGGTCTTGAGGGTCCGAACTTTATTTGGGCCCGGTCAGTGAGGGGCCCATTTAGCCAACAAGGGAAGTCGTTAGGGCCGATACCGGGCTGTCCTCCTCGAGCTCGCAGCCCGACCCGAGTTTATCGCGGGCACGATCACCTCTGTCTAGCTGCCACTATCGTTTCCGAGCAGGGCCCTATTTAGTGTTCCTAGCCCGCAATCCTCGGAGCGGCTTCCGAGCCGGGGCAGCGAGGAAGTACATCAAGAGGTCGGGGCGGTCCGCCATGGGACATGCCATCCAAGCTGAGGCGCGGTTTCCTCAGCAGATCAGGACGGGCTATATTTACCAAGATAGCCGGACTGAGGCGCGGTTTCCTCAATAGGTCAGGACGGGCAGTCATGGGACAGGACAGTCGAGCTGAGGCCACCTAGGGTGGTCCTTTGTACCGGGACTAGGGTTGCAGGAATCGGACACCTATTAAAGCAAAAGCTAGGCCTGCTAACCAATCAAAGGGTGGTCAAGCACTGTGGGTAAGAAAAGCATATTCCCGGACGCAGAGAATCACCAGAGCAAAAGGATCGTACGAGGTAGGTAGCAGATGTAGATGGTCCCCCATCTGTGGCCCCCCCCCCCCCTCAGTTTCAGACATTGTCCCCAGAATCCCCGACAGAGCGGAACCATTGGCATCCCTCACCCTATAAAAAGGAGAGTAAGTTAACAAGAAAAAAAAGAAGAAAAACCCCGGAGCCCTCCTCTAAAAAGAAAAAAACCAATATTGATCGTCGGAGATCCAAAAAAAAAACCAGAGAGGATCCTCCCGGACTCCGGCCTAAACTGCGACTTCGCGAAACAGCACATACCTTCCCCTATAAATTCATTTGTTATCAACGCGAACCAAAAGTAGAGGTAACAACATTGTTTTCTGAAATGTTAGGAAGGAAATTCTGTTGAGAATGGGACTGTTGCTGCATTTGATTCTGTATCAGTGAAGCAGAAATATTTGGAATATTTTGCTGGAATTGCAGCAATTGCTGATTGGTAAGTTTACTGGGATCAATTAGCCCTGCCTCCTGAAGTGGGGCTGTTGCAATTACTTGGTAGGAATCAGGTTGTAAACCAAGTATAGAAGAATCGAGCCTTGGTTGCATCCAGGGGGATGCACCAAATCCCTGGAAATTTAGCGAATGAATCCCTTGATCTCCCATACCCCCACGAAGCCATGCAAGTGAAGTATTCATGCTCATATCACCATCTCTATGAACTGAATGGCACAAAAGTAACACATAAAAAGGACTGTATCAAAATCCAAATTAAACACGAGAAAAATGAACAATTTTCTCAGTCAACTATTATAAACCAGACCAGGGAAGAAAGGAAGTCCAGATGGCCATGGTCGCTTCAATCTGAGGGAGAATGGAGATGGGTACATGAGAAAAGTCGTCAGAGGTTCAACCTGTTGGTTCTGTTTCTTTGAAAAAACAAATAGACAATTGCATAAGAAGATCACAAATACTCTGTTATAATAAAATACTCGAAACAGTAAAAACTTACAATAAACAGTTTAAATAAACTGGGCAGAAACTTTGTTGTTGGACGAGGCCACAGTAAACCGTGTGCCCGTAAACTCTAAATTGCCCGCCTACAACTTCTGGCCTCCTGGACAAGAGAGTTCCAAGGTACAACGTCCCAAACACCTCTGTATGGGTTGAAGCAGAAACCCAGACAGACTCACTCGAACACTGAACAGTGTGTAGTACTCTCAAGATAATATGATATGATATGAAATGCAATTTCGGGATGAAGAAAACATAAAGCTGAAGCAGCTTATATAGCTGAGCAGCAGACCACTCCAAAGGTCTCAGAATTAAGTGTAAAGATTAATGGGGTAGATGAAAAGTCTCAACACTTAAACATCATATTCATTTCGGATTTAAGTCTCACACTTAAATCTGACATCAATTCTGCAGGTAGGTGAAAAGTCTCAAACTTAATACTCAGCAGAATATGAAAAGTCAGGCAGATGAAAAGTCATTTCAGAAATCCGTGTAGTAAAAAGATAGGACTGCCTTCGCGGCAGCGACACGCGCGACGCGACGCGGCGAGGCGAGTCGAGTCGAGACGAGACGAGACGAGACGAGACGTGACGTGACGTGCCGTGCCGAGCGGACGGACGGACGGACGGCGCGCGAGGGGCACCCATCTTTACTACTTAACTACACTCTAATGATTTGTATCTCAATATAATCAAACCATAAGTGTATTATAATCTCAATGTGGGATTTCTTTAGCCTAATTACCTTTCATAATAACTTACCATAATTTTGTTCTCATTAACAAAATATAACATAATTATTGGGCTCTTATTATTAACCCAATAATATTAATCCAACACAACCTCCCACAGAGAAACTCTTGGTTGCTTCTCCCCAGCAGTTGATTCATCCCACCCCACCTGAATAAAGAAAATGCAGATACTTTTGTTAAAAATTAAAATTTTCAACATTTAACACAACGCAGAAAAGATGCACGAGTGACCTGTGGAAAGCCATGTAGGATACACACAGAAGACAAGTTGATTCACACAAACATCTCAGAGTGAGGATCTCAAGGATCTAAAGACCTGTGAGGCTAGACATGACCGCGGTTTCTTAAAAACCGCGGCCCGACCCGGAACCGTAACCGGGTCAACGGGCCGGTTAACCGTTGACCCGGTTCACGGTTCACGGTTCCGTAACCGGCCCGTTGCTGTACGGGCAGGTCACGGTGCCCTTTATTTTATTTTTTTATTATTTATTATTTAAAATTAAATTGTGTTGTTAAGGATTCGAACCCTTGACATCTGTCATGTTTATACAGCATCTTACCACTAAGCTATTGTCCTTATTGTTTTATTTTAGACAATATATTTATATATACTAAAAGACAATGTATATTATATGTGTAATACAATAATAACTATTTTATATTGTAAAATCAAAATTATCTAAAAAATATATGTTATGCTCTTAAATAAATATTGTATAATAAAAACATATCTATAACAAAGTAAATATAACAAAAAATGTTGGATAAATTAATAAGAACTATAAATAGTGGTTGAAAAATAAAATATTTCAAAACAAATATATTATACCTTTTATAATTATTCTACAAGTACTTTATATTCATTATTTGATTTACATTATATATATAATAATTAAATAAGTATATCTTAATTTATCACAATATGACTTACAACAGAAACCCAATAATGTAATATTTGATGAATTAATAAAATAGAAATAAACTATAGCAAAGTAAATATAACAAAAAATGTTGGATAATTTTATAAGAACTAAAGAAATAGTTGTTGCAAAATAAAATATTATAATAATGAAGTAAATTATTATAAACAAATATAATATATACATTCTAATTATTCTACAAGCACTTTATTTGATTTACATTATATACAATATCAAATAAGTATATCTTAATTTCCCACGATATGACTTACCATAGAAACTCGATAATGTAATATTTGATTAATTAATAAAATCTTTTACTAATTTGCTTATAATGATTTGGGAACAACATATTGAATTGATAATTCACTAACTTTATATTATATAAATTAATCACTTCTAATTGATAATCAAAAATCTCATTACTGACTCTTTTTAACATAATAAGAACTTTTGTGTTGTTTTATTATATATAACAAATAATTCAATGTTATATTCGTCGATTTTATTTTGTAATTAGTATCAAAGTTGTATATGTTTCATATCAATTCCATATGTAATTAGTATAATAATTATAAATGTTTCAATATCAATTTCATTTGCAATTAGACCAAAGGTGTATATGTTTCATGCCAATTTCATATGTAATTAGTATCATAATAGAAACATATCTATAACAAGAAAATATAACAAAAAATGTTGGATAAATTCATAAGAACTAAATAAATAGTTGTTGCAAAATAAAATATTATAATAATGAAAAAAATTATTATAAACAAATATAATATATACATTAAAATCATTCTACAAGCACTTTATTTGATTTCATATGTAATTAGTATAATATTTGTAAATATTTCATGTCATATAATTTGCAATTAGTACCAAAGTTGTATAAGTTTCATACCAATTTCATATGTAATTAGTACCAAAATTGTAAATATTTCATACCAATCTCTTTTGCAATTAGTATCAAAATTGTATAGCTTTCATACCAATTTCATATGTAATTAGTACCATAATTGTAAATGTTTCATACCAATATCATTTGTAATTATAACAAAGTTGTATATTTGCATACAAATTTCATATGTAATTAGTATCATAATTGTAAATGTTTCATACCAAACTCTTTTGTAATTAGTACCAAATTTATATAAGTTTTATACGAATTTCATATGTAATTAGTATCATAATTATAAATGTTTCATACCAATATCATTTGTAATTAGTATCAAAATTATATATGTCTCACATCAATTTCATATGTAATTAGTATCGTTAGATACTCAGATTCAACCAATTATAATGACATTATCTTAACGTGGTCCCATCGAGTTTGATGAAACAATGAGGTAAGTTTTGTAAGCTTAATAACATGCGACCTATAAAATTTACACTTGATATACCCCCACGTTGGAACTCAACATATAAATTGCTAAATGATTCATATGAATATAGAGAGTTAATGGCAACTTAAAAAGTTCAAACTCTCCCCTTCCCCTTACATTTCCTTTGTTAATTTTTATGATCATTTTAGAGTAATTTTTAAATTTTTTAAATTAAATTTTTAATTTTAATTTTTTAAATTTAAAAAATATAAGGTTCGAACCGTAACCGTAACCGTAACTGGCGGTTCACGAACCGTAATCGGAACCGTATACGAAGGTTAAGGTTAAGGGTCGAGCTCTTTTGAACCGTCGAGCCGGCGGTTCCGAACCGTTAACCGGCGGTTTACGAACCGTGGTCATGTCTATGTGAGGCTAAGGCTTCTGCACAGTTCATGATTTCGAGGCTACTGTTTGATAAGGGTGATATGGGTAATTACATCATATGTGGGAAACCGAACCACAAAGCAAAGGATTGTCGAGACAAGATAGACAATAAGAAGAAAAAACAAAGGATAAATCAACGTAACTGAATATGACAAGATGTCAGACGATTTCTTAGATCTAATGCTTATTGCTTGAAATCTTGTATTCAACATAGTTGTACTCTCCATAAAGGGAGTTGTTCAAGATAAATGTAATGACGGTACTAGTCGATTGAAAGCAATAAAGTTTATCATTATACTTATTTGTTTGTCTTATGATTAATTAGGGGTGCTTACCAGTCCGAATCGGTCAGGTCCGGACCTGTCCGGTCCGGACCCGTTATGGGCGGAACCGGTCCGGTCCGTTAAGGAACCGGATCGAACCGGTTCCGGTTTGGTCCGGTTCCTTAACGGTTTTTCGATTTTTTTTTTTATGTTGTAAATGTTTCTTCAATGATGTTCATCACAAATTCAATATATCTCTTCTTCATTTCATAATATAGATGCATACAAATAATTGTAAAGACATGACAATTGAAAATCTAAATAAAAAAATATTACAATTTAGTACTTAGCATTCTTCATAATTGATAAGTATTGTTTTGGCGTTCTCTTATTCTTGCTCGTCATAATGATTTACGAATTCGTCAACCGTCCCATCTCTTCTATTTTTGCATTCTGCTTCAAACCAATCTTTAAGTAACGTGAGCATGCATAACGAATCAGCTGATAGACTACTTCTGTAGTCTCCAATAATACGGCCGCATGTTGAGAATGCCGATTCAGAAGCGACGCTTGAAGCTTGTACAACATACACGTCTCTAGCCATTTTGGCTAAGATAGGGAATTGTGCTGCATTGGACTTCCACCATTGTAAGACGTCGAAGTTGTCTTCGGTTAGAAATTGATAATTCAGATAAATTTGCAACTCAGTCGACGTGCTAGTAGAAGGTCCTTTTCCCTTAAGTTTTTTCCTGCCCAGCATTCTAAGCAAATTGATGCCCCCACCTTTAGATTGAGCTTGTGGTTGTAACACATGAAGTATGGTTTACAAGAATGAAACTTTTGGTTGGTGGGCTCAAGATTAGCAATACTGAAGTGATTCTCTCATTCGATATGATCCAAGAAATCTTTGAAACAACGTTGTTGCCATCTGGCATTCAAGCTTTGGCAGGAGAAGAGAGGATTACAAGAGCCATTTCCCCGCTAAAAGAATAAATTGATTTGATTGTGTATCCTCTCAAGCAAGTTGATAAAAGTTCAAACATATGGGTATTGAATAAATTAACAGATGCTGCTAGTTCTTGGACTAAGGTGTCGAGCATTTCCCCTCTTTCAAGAATTCATAGACCATTCACCATTTGGGATTTTGGAATGATGAGGAATGGATCCAAGAAAGTAGTAGTGGTGACTGGTGAGTTTGTTCTTTGTAACTCTAGAAACAAAGAGGATCAAGAATCTTGGAATTTGGGGAAAAAGAAATTGATTGGAGGTTATCGTTCATTCGTTATCTGAACGAGCTAGTTTCTCATCTCTTCAAGGCCAAATATTTTCCTAACTCACCGTTTTTGAAAGCACCTGTTGGGTATAATCCTTCATTCGTTTGGCGAAGTATCTTGTGAGGGCGTGAATTGTCTCCTCCGAGTTGGCCAATTTATCTGTAGCTGAGTTGCGGGATGACAATGGGGATTGGAATTGTGATATTATTAATCAAATTTTCTGGCCGATTGATATTCCGGAATTTCGGCGCATCCCAGCACAATTTTTGAGTGGAAGTGATACTTTGATCTGGCACTTCATCCCTCTTGTGAATACTCGGTTAAATCTGGCTACTTACTAGCTACACATATATTGAAGGAGAATAACTCATCATCTTCTACTCCCTCTGACCGATTGTTTAAACACCTTTGGAAGTTACGTAACCGAACAAAATCACAATCCATTGCCGGAGGGCCCTTCTCGATGCATTACCAACAAACTACAAATTATCTTTGCGGGGTATTAAGATTGATATTTACTGTCCCAGATGCCATTTATATCCTGAATATGTTTTTCATGTATTCCGGAAATGTAAAATGGCTAAAAAAGTGTGGAAATCAACTGAATTGTGGCCCTTACTGCAGAAATTTCGAGGGTCTAATTATGAGGAATTGTGGTATTGGGTTGTTGAACTTCTGGCTCTTGTATCTTGGAGCCTCTGGATTGATCGTAATCATTTCATATTCAATGGGCGAGTCTCTTTTGAATTTGATGTTGCGGCAAATGTAACTAGTGTCCAACTGCATGCTTGTTCAAGTACCCAGTTATCTAGTATTGTTCCTGTGACGAATTCTGTTGGACGCCGTTGGAAAACACCCCAGACTGGTGACATTAAGATCAATGTCGACACTTCAATTCCCCCCAAATAAAGCTTTCATTGGCATTGGGATTGTGATAAGGGATGAGTGGGGGATTATTTTGCTGGTATCAGCTACTCGCATACAAGGTTCATTCTCTCCTCAAACTTATGAATTATTGGCTGTGCGGGAAGGAGTGTTGTTGGCTCGAATCTTTCAGTAGGAAAGTGGGATTATTGAGACGGATTCGGCTTGCATTGCAAGAGATATTTATGCTGATTTAACTTCACACCCAGATGCCTCGATCTTTAGATCTTTTATGAATTAAATAATGGATTTATAGTAACTCATTGTAGACGGAATGAGAATGTTATTACTCATATGCTTGCTGCTAAGGCAGTTCATGTTGGGCATTGGTTATCCTCTTTGGAGGCTTGCCCATATTTTCTTTCGCACTTTGTAGCTCTTGATCTTGCCCAGATGGGCTAGTTTTAATACACTTGTTTGTCTTGCTATAAAAAAAAAAAAGAGAGGCGAGCTGACACAAAAGTTTTCTCAAGGCAATCCTGTGAGATCTTGCAAGCCGTATAATATGTGGATATTGGAAAAAATTTACCTTCACTTGCTTCAAAAAAATCTCCTCCCTGTATTCTGATTACTATTGCTATTGTCATCAGATAAACCCACTGACACGGCTTGAACGATTTTGCCCAGATTCTGAACTACCAATTCCGCTGGAACGATCTGATCCAAAATCCCCAAAACCACTTGAGCGACTAGAACCACCAAATTTTCCAAGATCACTGTTACGATCTGAGCCACCTAGGTCTCCAAAACCACTTGATAGTCCAGACCCAAAACTGTCAAAATTGCCAGAGCGGCCAGAACCATGTCCACCGAATCCAACACCAGATCCATATCCTGATGAACGTCCTGAACCAAACCCCCCAGTACGACCACCACCTGAATTCCCATATCCACCAGAAGACCAGCATACCCTCCAAAACGGCCCTCACCAGGATTACCAAAACTGCCAGAATTGCCAAAACCGCCAGAACGTCCAAATCCACAATCACATCGACCACCTCCCATATTTCCAATATTACCAAAACGACCACCACGATCCATGCCACCATACATCTCCAAGGCTCCATCATCAACTGCTATTTTTGGAAGCTAACACAGGCAAATTGTAAAAAGACTTCTTTGGCAGATCCGAGTTTCGGTGTCAGATACCACATATGAGACATGCCTCTTATAGTTGTTTAATTATAGATAAATAACAACTTACCTCGACAAGCCGGCATCCAACTTCCCGTTCGATAGCCTTAATATCCCTGCATTGGTGTGCAGAATGGATGAGAATTGCACTACCTTTCTTCCCAGCACGACCTGTTCTCCCAGATCGATGAACAAAAATCTCAGAAGAATTTGGAAGTTCATAATGTATCACCTGACTAGAACAACACATCCATTTTAACCTCAATCCTAGGAACAAAGAAAGGAACAACAAAGGTAACACTAATATTGCATCCCCATTGAGCTGCCTCTACTAGGGTATGTGTTACGACCTTAGCAATGAACACCAACAATTATCAACAGAATGAACAAAAGAAAGCAGTGTATACTCGGTTGCACTAGAAAGGTAAATATTGAAATACTTGCTGAAATGGAAAAGAGATACAATAGCAAATAACACTCTCCACACACACACACACTCAAGAGAGAGATCTCCCCTGCCCCAAGCAAATGCTTGTCAACACTCAACTAAAAAATCTCCTGCCTCTATCCCTCATTTCCCCCCATTTATTCTGTTATTACCCTCCCAAACCTAACAGACTAACCCCTGTCCCACGTGATAACTTTGTAACTTTCTTGGGCCTTTCTTCTTGGCCTCTACTATTGGGCTTTACTTTTGTTCCCGTAACAGTATGCATCACAAACATGAGATACCTCGCATGATGAAGATAGAAGACTCAGTTGATTAATTGCCACAACAGCCACAAAACTGTAGTGATTTAACACTTGTACACTAATGCCTGTCATAACTCGTGGTGCTTACATCTTAATATTAAAGAATGACATCACATGTTCCGTGAATTGGCTTAGTAAAAATAGAAAACCATGTTAAAGGTCCTTTTTCAAGCATTAAAAACATGCATATAGTACAAGAACACCACAACTGCAACTGAAATCTAATTGAGCGCTTTTATAACTACGGATATTAAAAGTTGAATTTAAGACAGTAGAAATGGAAATAATGCACTTCATTCATTTTCTCTCTGTAATAACCTATGATTACAAATAGAATGCATCATAAACAAAAGCACGTATAAGAACAGAAAGAAGAATCACCAGATCAACATTAGGTACGTCAAGGCCACGAGCAGCGACATCAGTAGCCACTAAAATATTAAAGCCTCCATCTCGAAAAGCAGATAAAGTTCTTTCCCTTTGGTTCTGTGAAATACCACCATGCAATGCTTCACACTTAAAGTTTCTTTTCAAAGCATATGCCAATTGATCAGCGTCACGCTTAGTTTGTGTGAAAACAATACATTTGCCTCCCTTTGCATGTTCCTGAGAAATAATATCAACAATTCTGACTTCAGATGATAAGTGTCTCTTGATAAAGTCAGGTTAAAGGCCAGAATAAATGCAGTAGTCAGAACAAATATCCAGTCAATCATGGTCAATCGATTAAAGATCTATATACATACTGTTATTAAAGGTCCAAGGATAGCTGGTTTTTCGCGCATGTCGGACGTAATCGAGTATAAGGAAATCCCATCTGCTAATTTCTGATCAGATTCTCCCACTTGCAGTCAACAAGTTCAAGTAACGATTTAAGGGGTTTTGTGTGTGGGGGTGGGGGGGGTGGGGTGTTGGGTTGGGGTGCTGGAAGTAATCCCAATAGTAGATGTAGCACTTGCTCAAAGCAACCCAAAAAAAAATTCAACGCAAAAGAACAGAGTCTGCATCTCTGAAGATCAATGGTAACTGGATGTTACAAAAACTTCTGAGTAAGTCTCAATATCCAATTTGGCATTGTAGCTGAAAACATCAAGGTTTGATGCTTCTGGGTAATATATCCCAAGATAATCTCAACGTCATCTGCGAATCCCACATTAAGCATTTGATCCGCTTCATCAAGGACAACAAAATCAATGACACGGCCAGGAGTGCCAACAACCACATCAACACCACCGTCAAGAGTACTCATTTGGCGAGAAATCGGAACACCACCATAGACACATAGAGTATCTAATCTTGGCGCAGACTCGGAAAATTCTTTGTCCACTTGACGAGCAAGTTCTCTGGTAGGGGCCAATATAAGTGCCAAAGGATTCCGCCCCTGTCTGAATAACAAGAAGCATAAAAGAAAATTTTAGCCTATAACAATTAATGACTCTAAATCTTTGTTAACAATCAAAATTGTAATCACGTATAACCGACCCATGCTTCTCATTGTATCGAGTTATCTTATCCATGATGGAAATTCCGAAAGCCAGAGTCTTCCCAGTTCCCGTCCTTGCTCGGCCAATCATGTCGCGCCCCTGCATAGCCGGTTCCAAAACAGCCCTCTGCAATTGCCAAAGAATAAATATGTATCATCTGATTCACAAATTAAAAAGAGCAACCACTTTATGAGATAACATACAAAGAAATGACAACCCAAAAGAAAAATGTAATTTGTAAAATCCATCCTCCTCTAGGTTTTTTTCCTCTGAAATGTTAATCCTTCTTCCAATTCCATTTTATGAATTCAAACACAATTACACTCATATTCATACTTCATTACCACAAAAGTTCAAGAAAACGAAAAAAGAAAGATAAATACAGAGTGCATTTCAGATCAAACTAGTGGGTAAGATCGCTTGCTTCCTAGCAGTTCCTGCCCTCTGTTATCATCAAATTTCTATTATTTTTTAGCGTGCTTTAGGTATGCCGATTCGCTTCGTTTTTAGGGGCAACCTAAAGGTCTGGAAGAGCGAGAGTTAGTGTCAAATGGTAGAAAAATTATCAAATTTCACCCCTTCTTGAAACTATTAAGTATACCTGAATGGGGAAAAGCCTATTAATACCCTTCCGAGCCAAGGCCGAAACAATCTCCTGCGATATCCCAGGCTTGGAAATCTCAAGCCCATCATCATCAGGCCCGTCATCGGATAAATCAGCGACGGCATACTCCGCCAACAAAGCCCGGGCAGCATGAAATTCCCTTAGGGTTGACTGGAAACGAAGGTTTAGGCAGAGCTCTGGTGGTGAGAATTTGTGGAGAAACGAGGGCATTTGACGAAGGGGTTGGTGGTTTCTGAGGAAAGAAATGGCTGAGAGCGTTGAGAGCAAAACCTCTTCGATGAAGTAGAAGATGAGGATCTCCTGAGCAAGAGGAGGCTACCCATTTTGCAAAATTTATTGTATTTATTCAATAAATAATTATTCGTGAGGGAGATGGAAATTTAGACCGACCAAGGGTCATTATCGATCTTGAACTCGTTTGAAACTGGCCCATGGTCAATGAATTGATTAATTGAGTCAACGGTCCGAAGGGTCGGACCCGTAATCGACCCGTCTATAGCAAGACAGATTAAAGGCTATAATTTTGCTAACCCATGAACCGTCGGTTCAATGGTTTATTTTAATTTTTTTTACATTTTTAAATTTTAAATATATGTTATGGTTTAGATTTGAATTTATGACCTCCAACTTGAATAATTAGCTTCAACCACTAAGCTATAAGAATCTTGTTGATCTAAATATAGTGTTATAGTTTATATATATTAACCAAACAAATATATCTTACACATTTTGATTATCTGAGCTTGAATTTATTTCACGTTATTTTATTTTTAATCCATGGATGAAAACACATTCAAACACTTTTTACATTTTATTTCAAATTTTAATAATATTTTAATTTTTTTATATAAACAATAAGGGTCAAACCGTAACCGTGACTGGCCGTTCATGAACAGTAACCAGAACCGTCAAGAAATATTAAGGTTAAGAGCTAACTTTTTTTGAACCGTGGTCAGATCTAGATGGAATGAACAAACCCTTAGGGGGTTTTGCTGGGGTTTATTGGTTGATGAGGAAGATAGAATTGCTACTAATGACAGGAAGTGAAGAGGGTTTCCTTTAGCATGCAACCGTTGGGCCTATAGTGGACTCTTCACTAGGGATGATTAGAGATGTCAAAAGGAGCGGATGACACGAGTCACGGGACGTGACGGAGCGACACGACACATCTCATTTTGCTATAATATCGTGTTGTGCCAGGCACGATCGTAACATCGGCCGTGCCAAGCCATAGGGTGCCGGCCCACGAGCCGGCACGGCACTGTAGATATTTTTTTAAAAGTTTAGCGATCGATCGGCAGTTATGTACCGATTGACTGCTAAAATGTCATAGCAATGCTTGCCAAAAATGATGCTTTACCGATCGACCGGCACAATTGTCGATCGATCGGTAAAGCACCAACGGGCAAAGAAATAGCTGTTTTGGCCAATATTTTTCATCATGGCACGTGATCTACTAACTCCTCCGATATTCACACCTCCGTCTCTCACCAAGCTCTATCTCGTCCCCACCTCCGTCTTCATGGATGTTGTTATTCTCTCGACGGATGTTTCACATCCTCCCACGAACGTGGATGGAAAGCAGACATTGAGAATGCAAGTTTGAAACCAGAGCCATGGTTTCGATGACATTAATGGGTTCGTGGGTCTCGGTGAGGCGAGAAGTAAAGGAGGGGCTAAAAATTTGAGATCATGGGGCTAAACACGTCGTTTTCGGGTACCCGATTTTTTCAGGATCGGGTTCAGGTGTGTGTTTAAGATTCCCGACACCCGATTACCCGATCCCGATGCCTACCCCTACCCCTACCCTTTGGCCTTTGCCATCCCTACAAGTGATAAGGAAGGCTTGGATATTTTCAATATGAAATGACACAAATACCCTGCACACATTTTATAATAATATAAATAAATGAATTGTACCACTCTTAAGTCTTAACTCGTTATTACTAAAAAAACACTGGTAAATAGACTAAATAGTTATAATTTTGTTTGATACGACATGCAAATGATTCAAAAAAAAATTATATTAAAATATATTTCTGTTATATACACGTAATTAATTAGTTGTTCCTGTACTAAAACATAATTACTTATATTAACAATAATATTATTCACTCACAGCTGTGTATAATTTAACTAACAATAATTGTATTATGTTTTAATTAAAATATAGGATAACTTTTTATGTATACTCAACTACTCCTTTACGATGGCTCGAACAAATGTAAACATACATTTTAAGCCGTGATAGAAGGGTAGTCAAATAAGTTCAAGAAAATTTCGATTGAAGGATTTGATTTGAAAAAAATGATTTGGAAACGAAGCATTTAAAATTCATGGATTTGAAATGACATGTGTAGTAGATTGTCATTCAAATCCTTCCAAAATACAAATGAAGATATATTAAAAAAAAAGATAAATTTTGAAATATTTTACTTCAATTTCTTACCTGAACATATAGATAATGGATTTAAGGTGGAGAATTTGAAATCTACTCGTTTCAAACCCTTCGATAACAAACACAACCTCGGGTATAAGCTATATCTAAAAGATAGAAAGAATATTGCCAAGATTGTTTACAATCTCATTCATTTTTAGATGCAAACAAGCTTCAAGATTCAGCAGAAGCTGGAAAAATAAAGTAAATTACATAGCTACCAACGACATATCAAGCTAAACTACATATCACAACAACATTATGCTCGAGAACACATTTGAAATAGACGTCGAATTTTCAACATGCATGCTTCTCCAATTTCTACTCGAACTTCTTTCCTCTGAACTTGCCTGTAGGGATTCGGCTGAGGACACGAGTATCCAGCTTTCGGTAATTATGTTGAAATTGTTCCAGGACATTGTTCGCGAATCCATCGACTTCATTTTCGTACCTTTCATACAGTACTGGCAACGTGTGGGCAGCGACAAAACCTTTCGATCGAAACAAATTACAGAATTGAAGATACATGAGATCAACAAAGAAACAACTTTCATTATTCCAATACTCCATATTTAATTCTTGCTGAAAACCTTTATTAAATACCATCCTGTTGAAAATTTCAACCTCACAAGTTAACAGAATCGGAAAGGAGAGCTCAAATTTACTTAAGAACTAAATTTTACTGGCCTCAATTTACCCAAGATAATCAAAAACTCTTGACTCTTCCTAATACACCACCAGATCATAATATCGATGAATGAATAAATTCAAACACTAGTATCATCAGGACATATTCAGCACAAAACACAAACTAAACATTCCACAGAATTGTAAAAATGCCCACAAGAATATCATAAGTCATAACCATAAATAAATAGCATTACAGTGTGATCCCTCACCGATATAAATCACAGTAAGAAGGTTGCACCAGCTTCCAATGATAGCAACTGCCCACAAGCTCAAAACAACCTGCAAGTAATATCAGGATATCACTAACCTATCCTCGAAATTGATCGTTGGGAAAAGCAGAACGAGTAATTGGAAGGACATCGGATCTCCGATTCCATTAATCCACTTGAAACGGCTTTTTTCTCCTTATTTTAAATAATAAAAATTAGAGAGCAAAGAGAAACAATTATGCAATTTGGTCAAAGCGCTTACAGAGACAGCAAACACCCCAAAGAGCTAAAATTGTTATTATTAACTCTCTCTTGATGTTCAATAAAATCAACCTCTATAGGTTGCAAAAAATCATATGGATAAGCACTGAACATAATAAAACAATAACCGTTGAATGTATAAACCACGATGGTAGCCACTTCAAGTCTAAAGAATAAGAAGTTGATGTTGTTCGTATTTGCATTTGCCAACAATAGGTTTCCACAAAAAAGATACGGCACAAACATGTGAATTGAAAATAGGCCGGAAAAAAAGAGACAAGAATCTGACTCTGTCTACGTCACAAGGCTAAGAATGGAACAATATATGATGATCACAAATTCTTTTCTGTGCACGGCAGGTGAAAACATGACAATAATGACTTTTTTTTGTAGCGGAAGTGGAGTAGGGATATAAGGAAGAAAATCCAAAAGACTCAGGATACATAAAATTATTGTCCATCAAGAAGTACCATCCAACAGATAGCGTATGACAAAGAAAAGACAGTAAAAACAAGCCTGCAGGTGAGATTTATACCCCTAAAAATTGCTTCACATTTCCTCCGCAGGCAACATCCTGCAAGAAATTCAAACGCGATTCACTTCACCTCCTACCAACTTGCCAACATTAATAAACACCTGCTCAGGCAGAACAAGGCGAGGAACTTCGGAAGGAGATCTGCCACCAGAGTTGTCATAATTAGAGAAATTCAGCATACTACCGTCACTAAGAGCAGTGGCAAAGTCAGAGGGAAAGGGTGGTCACCAGGCCCCCCCCCCCCCCCCCCCCCCACTTCTAATTTTTCCAAGATTTATAAGTTTTATCACTTTATGTATTATACATAAAGATATGACCTCAACACCCTCCCCAAACCCCATATGTTTTGAGTTCTAGTTTTGCCCCGTCTCTACTTCTTTGTCATAGGCAGTAAAAGGATAGCAGCATTTAAGTTTATATTGTAGCGTTACCTGTTTAATATGCCTGATGAGGTTTTCCACACAAACTGAGCAACCATGCCAATGACAATCACGAGGCTTAGAAGAGTAAGAAAATTGTAATTTAACCATTCAAAAAGCACCCAAACAATTGTAGCACCAGTCAAAACACTAGCTGATATCTTCTTGTCCCTCCATAATAGCACGTCCGCAGCTGGACAACAAAATTATAGAAGTTATGCAAGAATGGTGACTTGACTAATTAAAATTGACAGACATGTAAAGAAATCCTACATTTTCCGCCTCCTAGAAGATGGTGAACTGGCTTTTGACGCCCAAACAGTCTATTGAACTGAGATGACACGGAGTTTGAATTATTGTCCTCCGAAAATGACACATTTTTTTGCTTTGGAAAATTGTCGGAAATTGTCCCCATGATATTTTCCATAAGACACTCGGCTGTAATTCCTTCAGGCATCTTCTTCTAACGTAAACATAAGAAGAAGACGATAGTTTACATAGAAACTCGATGTTCTATCTCAATGGCATACAAAACTTTTGTTTTTACAAGAAAATGTGAGAACATGAACTTTATAGATAAAGTCTACGACTAAAAGTTATGCGCTATTGAATTTTTTTTTTTTTTTGTTGTTGTTATTGTTGAATTTGACATATCTTAGTGAATAAACCTTAGTAGCAGGCAAAGATGGATACACAGCTTGATCTACACAACAATATCCTACATATAAACATGATCGTAACAGCAAGAAGTGAGGCTCAAACTATTCAGCTTTCATACTTCATATCCTTGACATATTCAATCATCACATTTAAACATGCATTTAAATAAAAGATGATGATAAAACAAACATATAAGCATTCAACAACCATTTAACTTAACTTCACGTCAGTTTCAATTTACAAGCATGAACCAAATCTATAAACACATCCCATAAAACTCAAAACTCAATACCCCATCTAACAGATATTCCTAAAAGCAGCAAAAAAATAAATAAAAAAATTGATGACAGTCCAGTACTTAGAAACAGGAAACATATACGAACCCAGGAGCAAAAACATAGTTTAAAGCGACCAAAAAACCCGCAAGAACTATAAATATATCAAGAAAATGGTAAAATAACTTCAAAATCGCAAATTTACCAAACTCGCTAATGCCCAATGTGAAAATTGAAGACTTAAATAGAAAGAACTACCCAGATTCGTTAAGATAAAAGAAGATACCAAAGGTTCACAACTTGCTTTGGAGAAAGTAAGATTCCTTATATTCTTCAGAATTACTTCGCCAAATTCACTGGAGAACTGAATCAACACTATATTACATGGTAACAACACCCGTCCACCTACCCGGCCTCTGTCCTACTATTATCCTTGCATCAACATTATTTTGCATTTAATGTTTAATTAATTTCTCAAATAAATGATATCAAGCTAAAAACAAAAAAGACCACAAGTCTGTGTGCTATTCCAAACCATCTTGCATGAAGTAGTTTTTTTTCCAAATAAATACCTTTGGTGATAAAATTTGTGTCGGTTAACGTAACATGAGGTTTAAATTGATTAATGCCGAGTTTTTGATTGCTTATTTGAATTTTTATATTGTTTTTATTTAAAATTGAAATAAAATTATTTTTAGATAAAAACATTGAGTGTTTGCTTTTAAAATAAAATGACAGTTAATAATATTCAATTAATTATAAAATTGGTCACCACATAAGTTAAAACAACTAATGACTTGATTCTGCTTTTAGCTATCGTTTTTTTAGAAACAATAGCAGAAACAAATAAATCGAACACCCAAGAAAGAACTTTGATTGGTATGCATTTATATTATATTTTATATTTAATAAATAGTTATATAAAATAAATATATATGTAAAAAATGTTTTTATTTAATTTGATTGAATATTTTTTTCTGAGAAATCACAATTTAGTGTAATTAGATTGGCGTATCTTATGAACCACATTACTCGTATAAATTCCATACTCATATATATAAGATTATAGATGATGAATTATTTTCAAAAATAAATATTAATCTTTGCTCCTTAAAATTGGATTTTTTTTAAATAATTTAAAAAATATAAAAAATTCAAAAATACCCCGAAAGTGTAGAACTTGCATAAATACTGCAATCTGCTATCATCTGTAACGGAGATATGCAAAATAAGAGGTCTGCGCGGCAGATGATAGCGGAGGGCATTTAAAAATGGCCCCGTTGTCATCTGCACCGGGGGCCAGATATTAAAAGGCTCCCGCTACCACCTGTAGTCCGTTAACCTGCCCGAGCGTTACAAACTACTTTAGTCCCTGGTGATGATGATCCCAATGGAATCCTTCCAATTGCTCCGTATGGTGCAAGGTAATAAAAATTTAATTTTTGTAATATAGTTACTGCTTCTATAATAGCATTTATGCTTGTAATATATGGAATATAGTGCTTAGTCATACTCATACAGCAACCCATGCGGTCAGAATCATACGACATTGTCTGGACCACATGTCTGAAGGCAAAGTACATCTCTATTTACTGAATAAATTATTATATATATTTATAGTTATATTTATATATTGGTAACTGGTGTATATCTGACATGTGTAATTTAATTATTGACAGTTTAATTGGATGTTCTACAACCCACAAGATGTTGATGTACATAGAATTATTACCACGTACAGTAATGAGATTTGGTGAAGTGTCTGTCCTCTAATATGCTTCGAGATTGTGGAAAAGCATCGTCTCAATCGGGTCATCGGACAATTCCACTTACGCATTCAATTCCTTACCCTGCACTTGATGGCGATGACCTACACGAGATGACACGAGTAGGTCATCCTAACATGAATTGGGTATCACAAGGATGCTATCCGGAGGTGAAAAAGAAGGTTGAGATATGTTGCCAATTGTCAACCTCATGGCAGATCAAACCCAATTGATGATGTATATATGTAATGGTATAACCAAATCACTGTACGTATTATTTCTCCCAACGTTAGTAGGATTGGTTTTCACCCTTTTACGTGCTCTTACCGATTGGAGGTAGGGGTGTATGTGGGTGGGTTTGGGTGGGTAGACATTAAAAAATCACCCAACCAATTACATGCGCAGCTGCACAACAAATATACAAAACCGGGCGGTTCGGGTGGGTGCAGATGCGGGTGGGTGCGGATGGTTAGCAGATTAAATAGAAATCAATTACAATTAATGTATTTTTACAAGTTCTTAAACTAAGGTATTTACTATCGATGATAATAAAACATAACTAAAATTAAATAAAATAATAAACCAATATAAAATAATAAAAATTTAAAATCATGTGAACAAAAAATATAATATGAAACATAATTATAAAATCCTTGAATATCAAAGATAATTAAAACAATATATCATCAATCATATCACCGTCATCCTCAAAATTATATTTATATATACTCAAATCATATACTCAAACTGAAACTGAAAATGTTATCTCACAATACGAAACATAAATACAATAAATTAAAGTATCAAAATCTTCCACCATCAAATTGAGATATTAATAACTTTAAATATGATTGTACAAGGACAACGTTAATTCAAAAATTGAAAAAAAATATTCTTCTTAATATAAGATCAAGTTCCCCAAATTAAAAATATTTTTTGTTATTACAAAGAATAATAATGAAAGAACTTAAAATACTGTTTTTCAGTGAATCAACAATTTTTTAATCGACGAAATAATTTATATTAAAAAGATAAGTACAAGTTATAATCTAAATAATACACAAGAAATTAGCAAACTGAAATAGCGATGATTTGAAAACTATAATTTGCAACTTCAACATCTAAAATATTTAATTTTATAATTAAAGAAATCTCTAATATATAAAGATGCGGGCGGGTTGGGTGGGTAGGCGGGTGGAGGTGCAACAATCCACTACCCACCCATATAAATGCGGGTTGCTTAATGTTTCAACTGCATCATTTTTTTCGAAACTTAAGATTGCGGATACAGGTGGGTGAGCGCCGGGTTTGATATTGCAGGACCATCTGGGTCAACTAGTGGATTTGCTCGTACTGGGCCAACCATCGGACCATCCAGTGTGTTTGATAGTGGATTTGACACTACTGGTTATCATACACCATTTCAAACACATACCCAAAGTTTCTCTCAAATAGTTAATTTTGATTACCAACAACACATTCAAGAGGCTCAACATCCTATCCATTTTCCAAGTATTCAGACAAACATCTTTTTGGCGATAGAGATAATGATGATATTTTCTTAATAACTAGGATTGCTACACAAGTAAAATCTTCCTATCCATACTCAAGCAAATCTTCCTAGAAGAGGGCAGTGACAACATATGCCACCTCATTGTGGATCAGGGGAACAATTGTAGATGTATCTAATTATTATTTATAATTGTTAAGTCGTCTTTTGTATTGTTTCAATTTGAAAGTTAAAATTATTTGTATTGAATTGCTATGTATTTTACTAACTTATTAAATATTGAAAATATAATTATGACATTGTAATATACAATACCAAAAATTGTACATTGTCAAATAAATAAATATACATATTACGGCGACTACATTGACAAATTGATAAATCTATATATTATGTTGTTGTCTCTCCCTAATTTTAGGCATATCCATCTCATTTTTGAAACGATTTCTTCTATCTGTTCCAGCACTTCTTCTTTCACGTCTAATTGGATTATGGTGCAACACAAAATACACTAATCGTTGAATGAGAAAAGAAAGATCAAATATGCAAAATACACTAATCGTTTGATGATAAATGAGAGATCGGTGTTTAATTTAACTCCAATACTTTCAAAAATTGTGGGATTTGGATTTCAAAATGGAATTTTTTTTATTTTCCAATATTTATCATTCATCATAATTTTAAGGTATCATAAATAACTTATATGTTCCATTTGTTTTAATTAATTCTTTTACATAATTTTATAAAAAACGTCATGATTAAATCAAATATTTGGAATATAAAAATATGTTACTTATATACATAATGAGCTTAAATTTCCAATCTTTGTATTTATTTTATAATTTTAAATCGTACTCATAAATCTTATATTCCATTTATGTTAATTATTTGTTTACATAATTTAACAAAAATATCATAATTAAATCAAATATTTAATTGTTGTATATGTAGAGTGAGCTTAACTTTTTAATTTTTGTATTTATTGTATAATTCTAAAATATCATAATACTAAATTCTATGTTTATGTAAATTAATTCTTTCACGTCATTTTTTTTTATAAAAACACATAATTAAACCAAATGTGTGTGTATATATGTCTTGACTATATTCATTTATGTAATTTGATTTAGTTGTTAATAAATACCAACTGTACATAGATTTCTCTAGCAAATTTATTACATTGAAACTTCGACTCTCCCGATAAATAAACAAAATTCTGAAAATGTGAGAATTATGTATTATGAGTGCAGAATTCACAATCAAATGCTATTTTCTTGCTAATCAAGATTATTATTAATTAATTAGCATATTCCCTAAACTAACAAAAAAAGATTCCTTCTATTTTAATTTAAATATATATGTATATTATTATTATTATTTAAAGTTAAATTTCAAAATTAGTTCCCGTAAGATATGCATTTGATCAATAGTAGTCTCAAACATTTAGAACTAATCAAAATCGATCCCATAAGATTTGAGTTTAATCAATAGTAATCACAAACGTTTAGAGCTAATCAAAATTTATATTACGGATATTGTGTTTTATCAAAAGTGGTTCCATAATTGTGGTCCCATAATTGACAAAAGCGTACTTTTGATTAAACATATATCCAATGTGAACAATTTTGCTTATGCTTAAATGTTTGAGATTATTATTAATTAAACCCATATTCTATTGAACTAATTATGATTAATCATAAATATGTGTGACCTTGATTAAACTCGTATTCTTTTATACTAAATTTTATATTTCCTTCTTTTTTTTTAAAAAAAGTAAAGAAATGAAAAAGAGGCTCCTAGTCACGTGCGCCTCTCACGTGTCTTTCAAGCCAAAATAGGTCATAAATTTTCATCCAATCTCAGTTCTCCATCACATTTTGCTTCATACGTACACTTGGACAAACCAATTTATTCGGTATTCACACCCTGATTTTTCTGCGTTCTACATCAGAAATCACAAGGTTCTTGGTCCTGTAGATCTGTTCCTCTCGTCTCTCTGTATATGATTGCTAATCGGAGATCTGTTTTCGATAATTTTTGTTTGTTGTTTTTGGTCTTGAAAATAGTAGAGAGGAGATGGGTGGCTCTGGATTTTCATGGAAATTGAAGGATCACCCAAAGCTTCCGAAGGGAAAAACTATAGCGATGGTGGTTTTGGATGGGTGGGGAGAAGCCAAACCCGATCAATACAACTGCATCCACGTTGCGGAGACTCCAACCATGGATTCGCTTAAAAATGTACTTTTTTTTATTTTATTGTATAGTTTTCAGTATTTTTAAGTCTAAAATATACTGGGTTCCGGATTTTTCAAACTAAATGATTCGGTTTCGGACTCTAAATACTGACTTTTCATCCAATTTTTGACAGTGTTTTACCTTTACAATTTTGTGGGTAAATTTTTGGCATCTAGATTGTTGGATCAAGAGAAATATTTAAGTAGATTAATGATGCTAATGTGTTGAATTTTTTAATTTCCCCCCCTAAAATACTAAATGGGATTGGGTTATTTTGTATTTAAAATGTGTTGAAGGGTGCCCCAGAGAAGTGGAGATTGGTGAGGGCGCATGGTACTGCAGTGGGGCTGCCCACAGAGGATGACATGGGCAATAGTGAAGTTGGCCACAATGCTCTTGGTGCTGGCCGGATTTACGCCCAAGGGTGCACTTCCTTCTGCTTGTTCCTTTACTTGATTGAAGTTATTGTACTCAGCTGGGAAAAAATGATATTGAAAACTAAATATTCAGATTTTACTCTCTCTAATCTGCAGATCATATGACAAATAGTATGTGCAATCAAGACTATGTAGAAGTTTGATATCTGATACATAATGTGATTACGACTGTAACCTCAATCGACTTCTGCTGGATTTTACTGTGCTATAATGTGATGTGCTTCAAAGCAAAAAAAGGGTATTGTTGGAGTGAAATTGTCGTTTATATGGCTGATGGAAAGAAGTTATTGGACTAAAAAGGGAGCAGTTCTATTTGTTTCATATGAGTGGAGTTGCTATCATTATTAGAATTGGATTTAAGTACAAATATTAGGGAAGCTTTTCTGTGTGTGGAGATGTTTCACACTCGGTTAAGTGGCAGTTATGTTAAGTAGTAGGTGCGTAGATATGCAAAACACTGATTGGTAGATTCTTTTGATTTATGTTTTCATGTTAGGTAAGATCAAAATTCATGGTAGTTAATCGGAATCAAGAAAAATATGTTATATCATTTGTTCATTTTTTTTTCTGTCCACAGTTACTGAATTATTCCATCAGCTTTCGAACGGTTCAGTTGACAAATAAGTATTGCCTTTTTATCTCACCAAATGGGAACGGCAAAATCTTTCTCCCTCGAGTCTGTGCACTTGAAGGTTATCATGCATTAATCTTTTTTTTCTTTTTTCTTTTTCTGGAAATAGAGCAAAGCTTGTTGATCTTGCTCTGGAATCTGGCAAAATCTACGAAGGAGACGGTTTCAAGTACATCAAAGAATCATTTGGAACAGGGGCACTACATCTCATTGGATTATTAAGTGATGGAGGTGTCCACTCTAGGCTGAATCAGTTGCAGGTGTTCCAAGTGTTTAAATTTCATACACTTGTGTTCCATCTAGAAAAAAACATATTTTTCCCTCCTGTTTCATTGTTTCAAGTTTCTTAAATCCTTGATCGTTTTCAGTTTTCACCCTCCTCTTTTTATGCACATAGTTTTAACATGGAAGAAAAACTTATGTGACCTTGCTATTTGGTGTGCAGTTGCTACTTAAAGGAGTTAGTGAGCGTGGTGCTAAAAAAATTCGTGTGCATATTCTCACGGACGGACGTGATGTGTTGGATGGCACAAGTGTAGGCTTCACTGAAACACTTGAAAAAGATCTTGCAGAAATGTGTGAGAAAGGTGTTGATGCCCAGATTGCATCTGGTGGAGGTCGTATGTATGTTACAATGGATCGTTATGAGGTGAACCATTCATTTTTCTTATTTTGGCATAATCGTTCTCATCAATTTTGTATCTTATGCATTCACGAATATGTGACTTAACATAACCTGTGGTTGCCTTGACTTATTTTGCATGATTTTTATGTTCCAAGAATTTCTTGGCTTCTGGGACCAAATTAATCTGCACTGGAAAATTGCACCTTTTGAGGGGATGAGAGGATTTAATTGGGCAGAAATACTTGACCTTACCTATTTTCACTTCGAAGTAAAATATTATTATTGGGCCCATAATTCCTTCGTCTCATTTTTGTTAAGGGGCGTGTGAAATTTATCTCTAAGTTCATGTTTGCTGGAGTCTGGACTAGCCTCTTTGTTTTTACTTACAGTTATTTCTACTTCCGCCTCATGTTTCAGCCCCACTACGTATTTCTAATGTCCTCGAAATATTTGTCTTTGTTGAGGTGCTGCTGCTTCTTGTGATTATTGTCTGTTCTACTCCGTTTTCTAATGCCTCATGTTATGACCATTTGGAGTTGATTGTGAGGATGTCACAGTTAATATGATTAATTGAAAACGAAGAGGATGCCTTTTAGACTCTCCTTGCTTTCTTTCTATTTGATGACTGTCGTGGAAATGTCTGATTATACATAATATTATCTAGTTAGTTACCTGGCCATTTGTTCTGTTCTCATGCATCCATATTTTTCTAAATATTTGCAGAATGATTGGAATGTTGTAAAACGAGGTTGGGATGCCCAAGTGCTCGGAGAAGCGCCACACAAGTTTAAGAGTGCTGTTGAAGCTGTCAAGAAGCTGAGAGAGATTCCTAATACAAATGATCAGTATTTACCTCCATTTGTTATTGTTGATGACAGTGGAAAAGCTGTTGGACCTATTGTCGATGGTGATGCTGTTGTAACTTTCAATTTTCGCGCTGATCGTGTGGCGATGGTAGCTAAGGCCCTTGAGTATGAGGACTTTGATAAATTTGATAGAGTTCGATTTCCTAAAATTCGTTATGCTGGAATGCTTCAATATGATGGTGAGCTGAAACTTCCAAGTCGCTACCTTGTTTCTCCTCCAGAAATTGAACGAACATCAGGAGAATATTTGGTGAATAATGGCATCCGTACTTTTGCTTGCAGGTAATTTGGCTACAATAAAAATTTCTAGGTTTTATTTATTTTACAGGACACACAAAGCTCTTTCAAAACAAAAAAAAAAAACACAATGCTAGTGGCCTCGCTTCTTTCTCTGACGAAAATTTGAAATGTTTTATTTTAAAAGATCTGCCTAGCTTTTTGTATGCAGATTCAAGCGTTATATTTGCGGACTAGATTTCATTTTAGTCTTCCATTCAATTCAGTTATTTGTTATGGTTTTTTACAGTGAAACAGTTAAATTTGGTCATGTCACCTTTTTCTGGAATGGGAATCGTTCGGGATACTTCAACCCTGCAATGGAAGAATATGTTGAAATTCCTAGTGATTTTGGTATCACCTTCAATGCCAAGCCTAAGATGAAGGCCTTGGAGATTGCTGAGAAGGCAAGGGACGCAATTCTTAGCCGAAAATTCGACCAGGTGATTATCAATTTCTTGTTTTTCTCCAATTGTTTGTTGAGGAAGAATCTTACTGGCTGGTTAATATTAATCCTAATGTGACTTATTCTGAAGGTACGTGTCAACCTGCCTAATAGTGACATGGTGGGACATACTGGTGATATTGAAGCAACAGTTGTGGCTTGCAAGGCTGCTGATGCTGCTGTGAAGGTATGTTGATTCAGCTATAGTAGCACACCTTTGATCGAGGAAGGCCAATAAAATATAGTTCATCATGCTATTTTTACACAATGGTGAGGATATATACTTTGTATGCTGCATGTGAAAATATACACTCAATCGGGACGCCTAATCCTAATTACCGCTCATGTAAAGTTTCGCGGGCTCAGGTACTGTACAGTAATGGAATAAAATATTTAATTTGTATTGAAATAACGTGAAATATTTCATTACCAAATTGTATAGGGGTAATTAAGGATAGGCAATATACTCTTCCTAAAAAAGAGGACAACTAATCTTGTATATAATAGGGTGTTTGTAACCTAAATAATTGTAAGAAACAAGTGATGATAAATTTACATATTATTCTCTTCTCTTAACAGGTACACTCAGTCCCATGTAAATTTTGTATGAGTAACAGTAAATAACCTTAGGGTGTATCTCAGAACGTGTGGTTGATGTCCTAATGTTTTACATACATTGTATTTATGAGGCTTAAGAGTCAGAGAACTTCCTTTGTTGCATGAAAATTGAAATATTCCTGGAGTTTTGAGAACTTCCTTTTATTCTGAATTCTGCTGATAAACTCAGTGATAGTGCAACGACGGACAAAATCTGCTGCCTAACTCGGTGAGCCGTGAGACTGAAAGTATAATCAGTTTTTGTACTAAATTCCACCAAATGCTTGATAAATTTAAAATTCATTTGATGTAATGCAGCTTAAAAGGCTACTGATTTGCTGTTAGAACAAAATATCAACTCAATAATTTATGGACACACCAACGTAAATGAGGAACAACCACACATAACAATTCAGGAAATATGCTTTAAATACTAACGTTAATGGAAATTGAATTACAAGAAATAGAAGTAACACTCACTAATTCACTTTTTCTCAAGGAAGCACTCCCCCTTGCCCAAGCTATTGCTTGTACTCACTCAAGACGAATTTTCAGAATACTTCCCCTATTCTTTCCCCCGTTGCATTTATTCCCTGATTTTCCCCCACTATAACCGTCTACCATTACCCCACTACCCCACGTTTTTCTTCATTCTCCTGCTGTAGACTTGGTCAGGCCTTTGGCTTTGGGCTTCCATGATGGGCCTTGTGTCAATGTTATGTTCTTGGCTTCCTTCTTCTATGTTGTGTTCTGGGCTCTTTCCTTTTTCTCCTGTAACAGTTGCCTATTTATATGCTGCAGTTAACATGATCAGCCAGTTGAAAATTTCCGTTCTTGAAGCTTTAACTTATTTATATGACATGTTAATTGTATTGATTTGGGTAGATGATCCTTGATGCAATAGAGCAAGTGGGTGGAATCTATGTTGTCACTGCTGACCATGGAAATGCTGAAGACATGGTGAAAAGGAACAAGAAGGGCGAGCCACTTCTTGACAAGGATGGCAAAATTCAAATACTTACTTCTCACACTCTGGAACCAGTAAGTGATTTAACTCCTCAATCTTCTCATAGAATCCCCGTTCGTTAACATTTTCATGCTGTAAATTTACTATGGAGGAAAAAAATTGCTGCGTGTGAATTTCTGATTGTAATGTCACACATTTTTCACAACCATTGCTTTAACTTTAACTTGGCATGTGATTTGAGAAAAAAATTTGATTGGAGAGATCTGTTCAAATAGTTATATTCTATGGTGGCTCGGGTATGAACCGGGCCTGTCAATCATACTTCCAAGCCGATAAAGGAAATAATCCGATCCATCATACTCATTTACAATGGTTCAACCAAATGATCCAACATTTAGTTTCCGATTGGTTATATGAATGAACTCTTACTTATACAGACATATTAAACATTTATGTAGGTTCCAATTGCTATTGGTGGTCCTGGGCTGGCACCTGGTGCGAGATTCCGCAAAGATGTCCCCAATGGTGGTCTAGCGAATGTAGCTGCTACTGTCATGAACTTACATGGAATTGAGGCACCCAGCGATTATGAGACAACCCTTATCGAGGTTGTTGATAACTAGATCCCACCCTGATTCAAACTCATAGAAATTTTGCAAACAATGAGAAGGATGATGGAGAAAGTGAGGAATTCATTATCCATTGTTTTTGAATAAAATGGTGTAGGCTACACAACTGATATTTAGCCCAGCATTGAAAATATGCTAGAAACTTACCCGTGGTTTCAGAATTGAAATATTTAAAATAATTTTGAACTCTTTCCCTCTGCTTTGCCCTACTTTTGCCTGGGAAAGATTGTATATGTACAGGAATGATGATGCTAATATACAGGATTGTTGTGATCTTATGAATCCGAGGTTAATTTTTTTTTACCCAGTTGAATATTTACTTCACTCAGGGACAAACTTCTCCATATGTAATATCAAAATGTAGTGTATTTTTTAAATAAAAAGTTTCTACCTTTTTTTTTTTTAAAGAAATGTACATTATATTAAAAGTACAATCAGGTATAATGAAATATAATGAAAGTACAGCCAATACTGATAAATACAAATTCATAAACGCGACTATCAAAAAGCACAAGAATGTGACCAATAAGATGTATAGACCTTGAGTTAATACTGGTCCTCTCAAATCATGTAGACCAGAGTATGGGTGAGTAAATGAACTGTCTTCCAACAAATCTGTATGAACTAAGAAGGAAAGCGAGAAGTATAAATCAATAAATGATGGGAACCGAGCAAGCTCGTTTCCAAAGTCTGCACTAAAACCCAATAACTCAGAATCAACATTGTATGTCGAACGAAATCGAAAAGCCCAGTAGCCATAGCCAAGTGAGTTTGCAGCAGTCAAACACAACCAAATAACCAAACACCAAAACCACGCACCACAAGAAAACTTTGGACATTTAACAAACAACGCAGCAATTAGAAAAATAGATAGTAGGCAGGTAGATAAATACATCAAAAGGGGAGACCAAAGTAGTTTATCGGAACTAAAATAATGCCTGAAATGCTCCCAAATCCTGTGCATACCTGCAAAAGTGACTCATGCAGAACGACTGGGCTGCTGCGCAACCACCGCCAAAGTGTAAAAGAACAAAGCATGAACACCACCGCTTCCATCGCCTAGCCATCACCGTTATCGAAACCACCATCCAGGCCACCACCATGACCAATTCCTCCACCCAAACCACCTCCACCACCTAACCCACAGTCAGCACTGCCAACTAGAAAACCTACAAAGCCACCACCGCCATCCACCCCCCACTGTGACCAAGTCCACCTCTGCCAGTTCCTAGGACACCCCTAAGGCCCAACCCACCGCCACCACCCCAGCTGTCACACCATCCAGCCCGTGACCACAGCAAGAAAGAGCCCAGCAAGACCATCAACCACAACACAAGCAAAAGCCAAATTCATCAAACAAGAACCAAAGAGTGACATATTCCTCAAAAGTCCAAAAAGCTCCACAGGGAAGAAAAAACACCACTAAGGAGAAAAAGAGCTCCACATGAAGAGAGAGAATTTTACACCGAACTTTTTGATTCACAAGTTTCTACTTTCTACCACCAAAATCTATCTTTTCTGACAACGTGTACAAAATTTCGACCTTTTGTTTGCTCAAGACTAATAATATTAATATATAAAAAGTATCAGCAGTACTTCAAAGTAACTACAAATGTGAAATAATTAGAAAACTAAAAAAACAAACAAGAACTCTAAAGATCTAAAGAACTAACAAACATAAGACCAGTTCATTCCTCTAAACCAAAAAATAGTACTCTAATTTCTTGTTGCCTCTATTGCTAATCCAAAATCAAGATCGAAAAATAATTAATTCTATAAGTCTTTCTCCTTCTCTTCTCTTCCTCGAAAAATCAGCGAAAAATAAACAGATCTTGACCGAGGAGGGACGGTCGCGCATGATTCATATATTAACATGCAAATATCAAACATAAATACACGAAAAGAGATTACCGTTCACCGATGTAGAGCTGAATGTGATGATCCATCGAGTCTAAACAACTTGACCAGATCCACGATCCCAATGCTTGTGCTAATTTGATGTTAGTCTTTCTACGACGAGAAATATGTGACTAAGATTTTAAGAATTGTATCTTTCTTTAAGGGACATAAACTATATATTTATAGATATAATTAAGTCACTAATGGACTTGAGTGCATAAAATCCAATAGACCAACACATAGGCTAACAATCTCTCAATTGCTAGTTCTTTTTATGTGCACCCCTTTTTTTTCTCAATAAAAATATCAATACTAGGGTTTCGTAATTAGTGTATGAAAAAAATCAGAAAAAACCCACGATTTGATGTATAATATATTTAATTTTTAATGTTCTTCTATATGTTAAAGGTTAATTTGTAAAAAAAAAGAAAATCATAGATAAAAGAATATTTGATCAAAACTATATATTAAACTAATAATGTGAAATAGGCCCCCAAAATTTAAAATTGCAATCCATGATATTGAGTAAAGTTCTATATTACATACAAGTTCAGACTAAGTTATTAAAGTTATAATGGTATTTTATTTGATCACATGATTTTGTTTACCTAGACAAATATGTACACTCCTTGTCGACAGTGAAATATTCAGTGATCAAATTTTAAAATAGAAAAAACCATAATTATTTAGCTTTTGATTCTTGACATGAGAAATATGTTAGGTTGGGTGCTAAGAACAATAGTTTAAGTTAATTACAAGCTTATTTGCAGTATAATTAGCTGTTATAATCATTTTAGTAAACAAAATTAAAGTTTTTACCACTTTCCAATATGCATATCGATAACTAACCACATTAAACCATTAATTAAATTGTTCAATAGAAGATTAAGATAATTTACCAAAAAAGCATTGAACAAATCATACCCACATCCTAATTAGTATGTTTTTTTTCAAATAATAGTTGTATGGTATTATTATGAAAAAAAGTTTAGATGATATTGAATATTTTTAATTAGATGACAGCTAATATGATTTACACTACTGAACCACCACAAAATGAGAATTTGTGATCCGACCAGTGTCTTCTTCCTCTTCTTGACGGTCATCCTCTCTATAGGAAATAATAAAATAAAATAATTAGGTGTGAAATATTTATCATACACAGCCTTTCATTGTCATTGGTTATTGTTGTGGCCTGAAGATTCCAACGATAATGAAATCTTAAGACATTTAATAGCCACTAAAGACATTCAAAACAATAATTTGAAATCTAATAACTTTAATAGTGACATATTAATTAATAATATAGGTAATGAATTATATGTTTGCCTTTGTTGTAGAAAGATGAAATTTACTATGATGATCAAATCGCAAATTTAAAAGTAAGTGGGTATGTAAAAATTTAAAATGTACGTTGCATTGTGTTATTTGAGATATATGGGATTTGACGCTTCACACCCAAGAAAAATCACGTCAGAGATGCGTATGTCTCGTTAGATGTGTGATAAGACTAAAAGAGATAAAAATGGAATGTAGATATTCGATATGAAAAGTAAGTGTGGCTTGTATATAAGATCAGATTCAGGGTGTTCACGGGCCGGATCGGACCGGATTCGGACCGGATCCGACCGGTCCCGGGCTCGATTTTGGTGGAACCGGGCCAATCCGGTTCCGAACCGGATTGGTCCGGTTTCGATTCGGAACCCCGGATCCAAATTATCGGATTGGTCCGGGGTAAACCGGAACCGGTTCGGCGATCGATCGCCAAATGTTTCTGTTTTTTTTTTAAACCACGGGTCTTGGCGATAGATCGCCAAGCCAAATTTTTTTTTTTTTTCAACCCAAATCGTAAAGGAAAAATACATCATTTATTGAATATGGAAAACAACATAAAAGATACATCATTTGAAATTTATAATAAAAATACATTATTCATCATAATTTATAAGTATAGTCTTGGTCAATTCTTCTTCTTCTTCGGAACTTTCATTGCCGAACTCGTCGATTCCCCCTTCTCTCTTATTTCTTCTCTCAGCATCGAACCAATCTCTTAGCAGCGTAAGCATGCACAATGATTCTGCTTGTAGAGAAACTCTAAAGTCTCCAATGAGCAGAGCACAAGTTGAAAATGCCGACTCTGACGCGACACTGGATGTTTGGACTGCAAATACATCTCTAGCCATTTTGGCTAAGACTGGATATTGTCTTGTGTTTGCTTTCCACCACTCTAGTACGTCAAAATTTTCATCTGTAATGAACATTTGACCCAGGAAGAACTGCAACTCATTTGAAGCGGTAGATGACACTCCGCTTCCTCTCTGCTTCTTTCTTCCAAGGCTCCGCAACAGATTAATCCCTCCGCTTCGTGACTGACTAGCATGTTGTTCTTCTCCTCCTACTACACGTGCCGATGAGCTCTGTCCCTGTTCACTATGGTACAATCCAAACATATTTTGGAGAGAATGCATGATTGACGTCTTTTGATCGTCAACATCCTTATCCAAAAACGTACTATAATATTCAAAGAAAGTATCGAAAGATCCTACACCCTGACTTGGGTCTAACAATGTAGATATACAGTGCAAGAAAATGGCTTATGATGGTTTGGTCACGTATGACGTATACGTAGCAATGCATCTGTTTGTTGAGTAGAGTATATGGATTTCAACCCTTCTAATGAGCAAGTGGATGATCGAATAAGACAAGACACAAAGTTATATACAAAGATTTGGAGTCCAAATGAATCAAATGATATTCTGACCGAAAGAAGCTCTTGTAGGAAACTGACGCATGTGCACGACTTGACTTGATTCTTCCTATATTTCATGTAGTCTACTCCAATGAATTTTGATTAAAAACTTAGTTGTTGTATTATTTGGTATATATGGTTACATAATTTGGAAAATAGCCTAATAAAAATAAATTGACGATAACAACATAATACCTTCAGATAAATGCCTGCGATAACAACATAATACCAACTCTCACACCACACTTTGAAAAAAAGAAAAAAGATTTGTAGCCGACACATTAAAAACCAATTAACATTTCCATGTAAGCATGTGATTAATAAACATGTGCTTAATATATAATGCAATATAAATAAACATACCTCGATACCATTCTTAAACATCAAAATAATCTCAACAGGCAAAGCTAGTAGACACAATGCAGCTAACAATCTTGATTCTTTGCCTTCTTCCACTAGTACATGCACACAACATCACCCATATACTTGCTGGGTACCCGGACTTGTCCACCTTCAATCACTACCTCACCGTCACACACTTAGCGGCGGAGATCAACCTACGCCGCACCATCACCGTGTGTGCTGTTGACAATGCAGCCATGAACGACCTCATCTCCAAAAACTATCCACTCTACACCATTAAGAACATTCTTTCCCTTCACATCTTTGCTGATTACTTCAGTTCCAAGAAGCTCCACCAGATGCCAAAGGGATCCACCACAACCTCCTCCCTGTTCCAGGCAACAGGAGAGGCGGCCGGGACCTCAGGATACGTCGACATCACTGACGTGAAAGGCGGGAAAGTTGGCTTCTTACCCGTCGACAGCAGCGAAAATCAGCCGATGGCAACTTTCGTCAAGACCATAGGAGATTTACCATTCGATATTTCAGTTATCCAAATCAGTCACATTCTAACGTCGCCAGAAGCCGAAGCTCCGTCTTCGTCCCCCACTGACTTGAACGTAACTTCGCTCATGGCGATGCAAGGTTGCAAAGCTTTTTCCAATTTGATCCGAGCGCAAGGGGCCGAAGACACTTTTCTTCAAAGTGTCGTGGGAGGATTAACGATCTTCTGCCCTTCCGACGAAGCCCTAAAATCATTCACGCCGAGTTACGAAAATTTAACCTCCGAAGGAAAAACTTCGGTGATCCTGTATCACGGCATTCCGACGTACAATTCACTTGGAATGCTCAGATCGAGCAACGGATTAGTGAACACTTTAGCCACCGAAGGACAGAACAAATACGATTTCACCGTACTAGACAACGGAGATAACGTGAAACTGGAAACAAAAGTTAACACGGCGACGATCAAAGGAACTTTAATCGATGCAGATCCTTTGGCCGTTTTTAAGATCGACAGGGTTTTACTGCCTAGGCAGCTGTTCAAGGCGGATCCGTTATCCAAATCGAAGAGTGGTGAAGGCGCCGAAGCTCCAGGTCTCTCCACCGATGACGAGGCGGCGGCGGACCAAAATTCGAGTAATGATAGAGGGAGAATCCGCAGTGGCTGGTTTATGATCAGCGTGAGTTCTTGTTTGGTGAGTGTAATTTTGGCCACCATTTTTTAAGTTAATATTATATTTGGAAATTGTGGACTTTTGCGTATATGAAAATTTCATGATATGTTGTAATAATATTTCTACAATTTGTGATCATATTCATTAATTTACTATGAGTTGTGCTATCAGCTGTTCTATGATAGAGACATTAGAAAGTTGTTGCTTGAAAGCTCGTATACTATCGATAAGAGGAGATTTTTGGGAAAAAAAGTAGAGAAAAAATTGCAAAACATAACATATTTCGGTCTCATAACTTTTATGTAATTATTTTTTCAAATACAATTTTTTTTTTCATGTTGTTCCATTACTCGAGCAATTATTATGATGAGAGAATCTACGTAAATGTATGGTTTAAATCATTTTTTTAATCACCATTACAACTACAGTTTGGAGGTGGGAGAGGAAAGACTCGGTCCCTCGTCAACACAAGGGGGAGTCGGGTGGCATATCTTCAGGATAGCCCTGGGTTGTTTGGTTTAAATCATCTTATGAGATTTTATGTCAATTATATATATATATATATATATATATATATATATATATATATATATATATATTTTTTTTTGAGTAAATTGAAATTCATATTATTTATAGTGTTTTCAATAATTTTGATTGGTTGAATTATTACTTTATTGATAACTTGATATAATCAATAGTAGTGTAAATACTCGAATAGAAACAAAAAGAATTATTAAAGTAAAATAATGAAATTTAATTTCTCAAAATGATAAAGTTATCGATGAATTACTTTAAAATTTAGTTATAATAAATTATTTAGAAGATTGCATTAAAAACAATTACCTGTGTTTGGTACAGGTGATTGTATAGGATTGTTCGGTTCATTTTTTAAGAAACCATCTCTATCATGAAGGCCCGTGAAAATGAGAGAAATTATTTGTTGGATATTAAGCCCACTTGATATTACCAACCTGTTGTTCCATAGTAATGATGATTAGGCGCCATAATTACATTTTTATCCTTGGTCCTAAAATAAAGCTGAAGCTCATTTCACCGACTACGAAGGTCAAAAAGAAGGAGAAAAAGGAAAGGAAAAAAAAAAACAATGAAGTGAGTGCATAGTCCCTTGTCTGAATCTGTACAACATATGAAATATCCTGTGAATACATATTTAGCATATAAATAAATAAATGATCTATGAAGTCAACTTTTTTCTTTCTAATTCCCCAAATATTCACAGATTTTAGTTGAGCACAATTCCTGTTCACTGGCTCTTCTTCCTCTTGGCTAAAGCTTTCTTCAACCCTTTGAATATTTTCCCAAACCATATCAAATTCATCACAGAAATAATAGCGGGAACGACAAGTACCAACACCACTCCACATGTATGCATTTGCTTCACCTGTTGTATTCCAGCAAGGTGGGTAACATCGTAACTGAAAATCCTTCATTTATCTCTTAATACAAATTACCAACGGAGTACCAGCTATACGAGAGAAACGATTGTCTTAGGGGGGTGTATTCAATCTGGACTTTTATTGACTTTTAATGACTTTTTTAAATGATTGACTTTTATGGAGTTGATAGATTTCTATTGACTTTTTATAGAATTCCATGGAGTTATAAAAAGATTTGTATAGAGTCTCGTAAACTTTTTCAATAGATTTCTATGGACTTTATCGACTTTTAATGACTTTTTTAAATTATGGACTTTTATGAAATTGATAGATTTCTAATCACTTTTATAGAATTACACGGAATTATCAAAGAATTGTATAGACTCTATAGATTTTATAACTTATAATTGATTTCTTTGAACTAATAATTGAACATAAATAACTTTTTCAACATATAATTTCTTTTTACTATTAATGTAAACACATTTTACTTATTTAACAGTCCAAAATGTGTAAAATACATATTCAATTCTTTTTTCATGGCAAATATTGAACAACATATTTGCATCTTCAAGATGACGACCTTGAAGATTCAGTTAATGTTGCTATATAATTGTAATCTATAATTTTGTGTAATAAAACAAAAGTTTTCTATTAAATAACATTTTATAAATTTAAAATATTTTTTGATGATAATTGACTACTATAAAAATTCTTAAAACATGCTTTTTAAATAAACATGATAATTTATATCGTTATAAATATCTTTTGTTTTAGAAAAATATTTATTATAATTGTTTATAGATATAGACCCATACAATCGTTTTAAAAATCTATCATCTAATATAAAATTTAGCACATTAACTTGCTATTTTATCAAAATACTTGTGTAAATATTAGTATTATATTGGATTAAAAATAAGATGTGAAAAAAATAATAATTGAAGAATGAGCCGCACATTAGGAATTAAAGAAAATGTACATGTAGAAAACATGGGAGGAAAAGCCAATGGGGAGGTGGCCGTGTCGGAAATGAAAATATCAAAGAGTAAAGAGAGGTAAAGGTAATTAGGAATTAAAAGTCATTCCAAATCTTTACTAGAAGTGGTGGAGAATTTTTAACTTTTTTGGGATGTACATGGGGCATCAAAGTTTGTACCTAAAGATTTCAACATAAGTCATTAAAAGTCTATAAGATTTTGGATACATATAGACTTTTATAGAGTTTTAAAAATTCATGTTTGAATACCACCTGACTTTTTAAAACTCTACGAAAGTCTGTCTTGAATACCATTAGATTTTTGCAGAGTATATAAAAGTCTGGATTGAATACCTCTAGACTTTTAAACTCCATAAAAGTCATTAAAAGTCAATAAAAGTCTATAACCAATACACCCCCCTTAGTGTATGTCCCACAACCTTTGTGGGACCGACAATAAGTAGTTGGAATCATCAACTTATGCTATAATAAGAAAAAAGTATGTCGAAGTTACGAAAAATCAACCTATACAATAGAGTTGATTTTTCCATAATAGTACAGCTATTATCGAGAAATGGAGGGCCCCAATTACCAAATAAGAGGGGCTCCATAACAAATTCATAAAATTAATATACGTAATCCCCAAAATCACAAATTAGATTTAAAAAAAAAAAAAGGAAAGAAAATCAACTATTTCATCATAAATATAGAACAAAATCATGAAGTTGAAGGAATTACCTGACCATAATGCACGAACGTATGATAAAACAAATAAACGAACAATAAGATTCTTGCAACCTGCAAACATGGCGTGTAAAAGCATATTACTTAGATGCTAACTGAACAAGATTTGCATATGAAATTGATCCTCAGAAGGAAAACAAAAGAGGTATAAAATCTTCACATGCTTATCGCTTCGCTTACCAGCCATGTTAAGAATACTACGATTCCATTCGTAAGATATACACCGGAATTCTTCATACCAGCTTCATCTAGATACCTGTTCAAAAGAAAGAATCGGAGAACATCAAATGATTGCAGATGCGATCAAACTTACCACAAAAGCTGAAATTTTACCATCTCAAATTGATCCAAGGTGTGGTTGCCTCGGATATTAAAATCATGTAAGTGTAAAATTGTGCTTCACCGGTCAACATGGCGTAGCTCACACCCACCACAGAGAGAAAATGGTGAATAAGCTGAATGATCGAAAACCATTACCAATTTTGAAAGTTTCATGTGGACTAATCATAGCAAAAGTACTTAACAGAAGCAAAGGCACTTACATATTCCATCCCACCTAAAGAAGGATAAAACCAAATTATCATGCCAAGATCAGAAAAGAAATAACCGACAGAAACCTATCAAAGACAGATGAAAATGAATTCCCAGAAAATTCAAGTCCAAGTTGCATCTCTCATACACGATTAATTTGGGAGAGTAAAGGCATTTAGGCGTGCAATCTTTTTTTCAATTCCTTAAGTAATTCTATAAATACCACAAGCGCGATAGAAACATGGAACTCAGTGTCCACTGTCCACCATTAGGGGGGTAGATTTTTTAAAATCTTTGTGACATCATCAAATAAAGCATTTTAATATGCGTAATAAAGTTCAAATCATTAACCTCCCAAAGTATTCATAAATATATTTAACAAACGTATGTTTCTCCTCTCATAAATATGGATTCGGCATACTAATACGCAGAAAATTTTAATATCTAGAAAAAATACTCACTCCCAAAGCAAATGACGACAATGTAGAACGTCGAAGACTAACTGGACCAAAACCCTCGTCATTAGAGTAGAGATCTGACCAGAATACAAAGTACAGTGATGCAGTCGTAATAAATAAGGCATGAAGTGTCGACATGGCACTGCAAAATAGGGAAACATAAATTCAAGCAAAGAATGGTAAATGAGGTGAATTTCAGGGGCTAAAGGTCACCGGTTATTCCATTCAATTTGTCGAGATTTTGGAAGGTCGGAATAGCTTTTGAAGTAAACTGCAGCAATCAGCTGGCTAAGACCATAAACCTAAACATCAATAATAGTATAATAAAACAACCCATCAGAAGCATGAATTGTTGCGTGCAGATCATTAACCAACTAAAGGTACGTGATTCAATGAATATAATTAGTTAAAAAATACTGAGATTTGATTCATGGAAAGGACTTATGTGTTCATACCATTTTGCAAGCGAGAATGCCAACGATGACAGAAGAGTAGACAATAAGGGAATCAGTGAACACATAGTTCTGCGGAAGCAGCTCAGTTATCCTTTGGGTAGATCTGTTCACCATGTCAGTTTCTTCAAATGGCAGCATCAATCTATGTTCCTACTCGAGCACAATAGTTGCTTTATTCTTAAGGTTTCCTCAAAGTTGGATCCCAATTTAACATCTTTGCATTAAAAACAATACTAGAAGCATATAATAAACCAAAGATAGATCAAAAAACATTTGTCCATAGACCAGCCGATAATTTGGCTATGTTCAGTTGGAGAATCTTCATTGGTTTCAATATTCCAATGGATTTGTGTTACGGGCTCTAGTATATTGGACCGAGAAAGTCAGAACCATTCTTTTAATCCACGAGAACAAATCAGAATATATAAGGCTAGAGTTGGTTATAGGAAGGTATTCTAGCAGATGCTTGTTCGGCCAATTTTGTGCTAGGTCAAGGAGAGAGAGTGACTCTCTTCTTGTAATAAAGAATATAATCCTTGGCTGAGTGTATTACTCAGATTAGTTTTCTTAGTGGATCAATCTATTTTCATCTTTGTTTTTGTTGAACCTTATTGTATGAGTTGTTTACAAAATTAGCACCTAACAGGTTGGAAAAAAAGTCATAGTTTTTGCCCAACGGAGAACCATGAAAAAAAGCTCCCTAATTTTGGGCTAGTAATTTGTCATGATTGAATGGTTGAAATTATGGACATCTTAATCCACGTAATGAGCAAGAACAGTTATGTTAGACCAACAAGGCAAGGTCCACAAATGTTAAAGAAAAACATCTTCAATCACTCCTTCCGTTCATTAATTTTCTACTAGAAAATGACATCCAAGAAATAAAAGGTCGTTCGAAAACCAGCAACCTCATCCAAAAGTTAACACAATAAGGACGACAGAACTTTAATAATGAAAAAATACAATTGAAATTTGCAGCAACTATCATTCCTCTACCTATATAAAGGATCTGTTGAAGCTAACAAGGCCTAGCTCAACTGCTCAAGTGCAGACTGATGCCAAGAATTCCGATGGTAGCATTAAGCTTGTTGAAACAGTATACGAGTTTCTAAAATAGACAAACAAAACTCATAAAAAGCTTATTGCAGAAGATTATTACATATCACCAGAAGAGAGAATTGCCTATTCTTCATTCAGAAAAAAGAAACAAAACACATGAAACTTTTCAGGCAATCCACAATCACAATTAAAGAAGAACACGCCCCACAACAATATAACAAATTAAAGCTCTTCGAGCAAGAATTAGTAATCAATACATGTAATCATGATCAAAAGGATGGAATCAACACAACGACACACGGGAAAACCAAAATAGCATTTTAGCTACACATACCAGAGACAACCGGAGAAAAAGAAGGGCGAAATATGGGTTTTTTTCTTTCCTTATACGGTTTTGTGCTATTGATAGAGAATTATTTGGAGATTTATTCATTCAAGTAACGGAAGCGGGTTTTGGACGCTTGTCCCAAGCGTCTTCGTTCATAAGAAACTTTTGGGAATCTCTCCGTCCTTGTCACTTTCCTTGCGTTTGTTTTGCTTCGAAGTCAAACTTCGGTGGTTCTTATTAGCTGTAACAGACATTTTAAAATGGTACATCTACTTGTCTTAATATATATATATATATATATATATATATATATATATATATATATATATATTTCATTAAGGATATAATACTCTTCATAAAAATTAAAACAAATACATGGCAGGATAAATGTAGAATTAACTCAACAGATAATCCAAGGGCGTATCTATGTAGCTTGGGGTGAATGTTTTTTTAAAATATTTTTTTAATGTATGTTCAGCCATTGTTTCTGTCCCTCCATGAATACAAATTTTGGATTCGTGAGACGAAATCTTGGAACAATAGAAGCTGCAATTTGGTCTCGCATTCTCGCTTCCGACTTGGCGAGGATATGGGAGAGGAAATTGGGAAAAAAAAGCTCGTTTAGGAGCTTGTCAGCGTCCATTGTCCGCCCTTGAGATAATCTATCAATGGTTTGCAGATAAGCAGCATATTTTCTCCTGTACTCCACCCATTTTCAAACGAGAACTCTCATTATATTTAAAGCAGATCTACAATAAAGCAAAATAAGAATATTTCCTTTCAAACACATAAATACAAAATAGAAACCTTATATCTAAAAATATTAACAGAACAACTCATCAAAACTTGAAGAAATATATCGGTATAAACAAGTGTATATATATATGCCCAAGCGTAGCATATAAAAAAAATTAAATACCAAATAGAAGTGAACCTCCACGACTGCTTGAAGAAAATATAAGCAAACAGGAATTCAAAGTTCATCGTGCATGTGTTGCTCTGACGGTACATTCAGCTCAGGATGAACCCGAGCAACATTTATACCGTTCAGCTGCAAACTTTCTACTGACCCCGCCATGCCAGTTTTAACAGCTTCCATTACTTTCATTTGCAACTTGAGTAACCCGATGCGCTTTGAAACAACATAAAATACAGCCAAGGAGAAGATAAGAAAGCCAAGGAGAAGTGCCCCTCTGCCAAAACATACAAACACAAATTAGGTGCACACAAACAGAATTTGGATATTACATTTAAGAATAATAACAGTTGAAACCTATCAAGAACATCCTGACGCTGCATTCTAGAAAGAAGGTTTCTTGTCCGTGACAGAAGAGAGCGATGGCCCTTGTACTCGCTCTCAGCCTTCCTTAATACTCCCGTTGATTCCTCTGCAAACATGCCGAATTTATACAATATACATGTTGTCTAAGTCTGAAGAATGTCATTTGTCTGATCATATTCAAATCATCACCAAAAAATCGATCTACACTAAAACTGCAGCATGAATAAAGAAATCGAAGGACATTCATCATCAGAAGGAAATTTGATCTATATGTTTACTTACCACAAAAATATTTGCAAGTTCTACAAGATGCTATTAGAGAAACTAATTCGTGGGAATGCCAATGGCATTACATGATTATGCATGCATACTTCATCCCACAATTTTTAATTGGTTGCATACCGAGACATAAAAATTAAGCAGAATGGATATGAAGTAACAGCAACAAGTTCTCTCTGTTAGCCAGCTCATGAATAGAAGCATATAAGGACAATCAATTTATCGCTTGAATGGTTGGGACGCACCAAATGTCATGAGAGCGCTTGCACTCCTTTCAACCTCCTATAACACAATGGAGAAAGAAATTACGTCACACTCGATAATATATGAACAATAGAATCTTATATACGCGTTATAATGACCTGAACCATAAGCTGTCGAGTACGCCGAAGACTCTCTGTGATACTATCAGCAGCAGAAGTCATCCCTGCTTTTGACCTGAAAAACAATTATAAAAAAACTTGCATTCTTGCAATGATCTTATTTTTTATATTTCACCAAATGCATAAATGTGTTTGACAAGTACTAAACATACTGCAGATTTCGCCTTCGAGTTGTAGATTCTTCTCCACTTCCCAAAAGAAGCTCTCTCTGTAATCAATATCATAAAGTTACAATCTGTTTCTTGATTACAATTTGATCAAATGAGGTTCCCTCTTTTCCTCAGTTTGACAAAAATTAAATAATATCAACTTACTAGTACAAACAACAATGCCTCACATCCATAACCAAATACTGGAAGGATAAAAAAATTAACAAACGAGAAAAAGTTGTATTATATCTTTACCTCTTGTTGTGCTGCTTTCTTCATGTTTGCCTTTGCTTGCAAATTAGCATTCCTTAAATCCACCCGCAAACTAAATGCAGACACATCCAGTTAAAAACAAAATACATAGTATAATACTCCACATACAATGTATCCACCTGATTGATTAAATGACAAAACAACAAAATGTAGCCGGAGATAATAAATAGTCACTCAACCAATTGGACTGAAATCACATAAGAATACTCACATATACAATATAAATATGTATTTATCCAACTTCAGCTATCATTTTGTGACAACATTGCAGCGGTAAGTGAAATGCAACAGAAATTCTACAGCATGAACCCAGAAATAACAAAGATTTTGCATCCCAAAGATTCAATTTTTAACTGTATTGTCTCTCAGTTAATCTTCGTTTTTGGCTGCCCACTTCTAAAGAGGTCTCAGAAATCCCAACAAATACCTTAATCAAATCCTCGCCAACAAAATCGTAAGTACTTCAGAGATATGCTTGATTATGGAAAATATACACACAAATGAACACAATATTTTAGCAAGAAAATACCAAAACTTTGAGGTCTTTTAATAATTATATACCAACACTCCCATTCTAAAAAAAATCAAGACATTTCTTTGTATTCTGGACGGGGACATACACCCAAACGAAAACAAAAAATTAACGAATGAAGGGTCGATTATCACCTCTGGATTTTATTTTGCCAAGACTGGGCCAATGATTGCGCCTTTTCAGCATCGTCGACAGAGGGTATTTGCGGGGCAAGGAGATCGAGCCTGAACTGAAGTGATTTCATCATTTTAATCCATCTTGAACCAACCCATTTGTTCTTGGCAGTGAATCTTTTGACCCCGCTTCTTCAAAATTACCTGGCTCAGTGATTCTCGATGTTTTTCCATATTATTGGATGGAGTAGACGTGCTTCCACGTTTGAGTGTACGTTTCTTGAAAATCTTCCTTGATTTTCTCCACTTCTTCTACTACTTGATCCATTAGATATATATGATGTAGAATACGGACTCTGCGTAATTGATAAGGTTTCAAACCATTTCGATTGAATTAGGGTTTCCAGCATTGGGGACTTGAGGTAACGTGATTGACAAGGTTTTAAACCATTTCGTCCTAAAATCAAACTTGATCAGAACCGTTTCTATTACAAAATAGTTTCAATTTTGCGATTTTTTTGGTTTCATTTTTAGCTTTTGATTTCTCCTATAGTTTGAATGCTTCCTTTCTTGGTTGGATTTCTGCATGCCTCTTACTTAATTGATCTTTTGAAGCCATTTGTGAAGTGTTTTTAGCGCATCGGTATGGAGGAGAATTGGAATCAGACGCAGCAACTTGCACAAGTCAAGGAGAGGCCCTTGCACTTTTCTCTTTCAATGAATCCTTTCTAACATTTCAAATACTTAACCCCTAACAATTTTAAGTGATGTACTTAACCCCATAAACAATATTCGAGAATAACTTTCTTGAACATTCTAGCCACAAATTCCTTCATATGCCACGATCGAGAGTATGTATAGCTTTTCATATATTTTTTGTAGAAATTTTATGAGTAAAATTCATCGATCGTGGTATACTTGTAAAATTTCCTTTCATGTATTTTTTGATGGGTATACTCGTATAATTCATGCAGAAAATACATAAAAAGATATACATATCATTGATCGTGGCATAAGCGACGTACGTTAGAGAATTTGTAAATATTCGGGAAAATTATTAATTGTTTAGGGGGTTAAATGTACTACTTAAAATCGTAAGGACAATGCTGGCAGAGAACAAGGGAGAAAGAAAGATAGAGGATATACCAGTTGTTGCTGAATTTGCAGATGTATATCATGGATGAAATACCGGGATTTCCACCAAGTCGAGCGGTGGAACTTGAGATTGAACTAGTGTCAGGTACATCTCCAATTTCTCGAGCACCGTATAGAATGGCTCCAACTGAGTTAAAAGAGCTGAAGACTCAGTTACAAGACTTATTGGATAAGGGATATATTCGGCCTAGTGTATCTCCTTAGGGTGCTCCAGTGCTGTTTGTAAAGAAGAAAGATGGATCCATGCGGCTATGTATTGATTACAGACTACTGAATAAAGTTACAATGAAGAATAAATATCATCTGCCGTGTATCGATGATTTGTTTGATCAATTACAAAGCTCTTCGATCTATTCCAAGCTAGATCTGAGGTCAGGGTATCATCAGATACAAGTAAGACATGCAGATGTGCAAAAAACATCATTCCGAACTCGATAAGGCACCACTATGAATTTTTAGTAATACTATTTGGAGTAACAGATGCTCTGGCTATTTCCATGAGCTTGATGAATCAAGTCTTTCATGACTGTCAGTTTGTGATTGTGTTCGTAGATGATATTCTAATCTACTCGAGAAGTGACACTGAACATGTTCACCATCTACGGGCTGTGTTGCAAATTTTGAGAGATAATCAACTGTATGCCAAACTCAGTAAATGCGAGTTTTGGTTGAACAGTGTGAAATTTCTAGGACATGTGATATCACAAAAAGGTATCTCAGTAGATCCAATGAAAATATAGGCAGTGTTAAATTGGTCAGCGCCTAATTCGTAGTTTTCTGGGCTTAGCTGGATATTATCGACGTTTTATTGAGGGCTTTTCAAAAATTGCGAAGCCATTGACACAAAAATGAGTGCCTTTCATTTGGTCTGAAGCTTGTGAGCAGAGTTTCCGGGAGTTGAAACATCGATTGACCACTGCTCCAATCTTAATCATTCCTGATGAGCACATACAATTTACCTTGTATACAGATGCATCAATTCATGGATTGGGATATGTGTTGATGCAAAATAAACATGTAGTGGCTTATGCTTCGCGGCAGTTAAAGTCCCATGAAACCAGATACCCAAATCATAATTTGGAACTAGCTGCTATCATTTTTGCTATGAAGATTTGGCGACATTATTTGTACGTTATTAAATTTGTTATTTTCACATATCATAAAAGTCTAAAGTTTTTATTTACTCAGGCTGAATTGAATATGAGACAGAGGCGATGAATGGACTTACCGGAGGACTATGACTTTGAAATAGAATATCACCCTGGTCGAGCTAATTTAACAGCTGATGCATTAAGTCTTAAAGTAAGAGTGATAGCTGATGATGTGAGTCGTCTATCAGCATTAATGATTTCATATTGTCTTTTAGGGTATGATTTTAATATTGTTACATCACATGTGCGAGTATCAACATTGATAGGAGAACTAGCTATGTTTGAGAAAATAAGAGAGGAAAACAGATGATGAGATTGTACAATGGAAAAATGTACTGGCACAAGATCAAATATCTAAATTTCGTGTAGTTTAGGATGGTAGTTTACGATTACAAGATCGTTGGGTGATTCCTGATAAGTGTGAACCACGCCAAAATTTGATACACCAGGCTCATTTTAACAAATACAGCATGCATCCTGGTGTCAAGAAGATGTACAAAGATTTGTTGTGATATCCCCGAAATGATTATGTGCATTTGAACATTTATTATGTTATATGAGGATTATGGTGTTAAATTATGGAGTTGATTTATTTATATTGGGAAATGCTTAGTCATGTGGTGGCCATGGTCTATTAATGCATTTCAGGATGCATGTGATATATGTTGGGAATTTGGGTTATGACATGATTATTTGGGGTGTGTGTTGGTCATTGTGGTATAGCATGTTTAATTGGAAATTGAAGTATTTTATTGATTAAATACTATAAAATATCATGTGACGATATTTTAATACGTCGTGCTAAATACCGGGACCAAAATATAACACATCACATAACCCACCATCCAACCACCACCCACCCCCCCCAACCCATGCCTTCCCTGCTCCACCCATACATTTTCCCCACTCTCCCACCACACCTTCTCATCTAAAAAATCCTTCCCTTTTTTCACCCAAAAATGATCGCTTTTATTTTAAACAGTATTTTCGAATGTGTAGTATGAAGCGATACTACCGCAAGTGCACGATTGTCAAGTTTTAGTATAGTGAAATGAAAGTAAGGGTTGTCGAATCCACATGGACTAATGTATAAGTACCAAATAAAATTAGAAAAATTATATTTAGCCTACGATTAAAACGGGGGTAAACTAACTAATGCGGAAATTAGAATTAAAACACAAGAATAAATAAAATGAATCAGGTTCCGGATATGCAAAGGTAATTCGCTCGAGAAATTTATCTCGCTTTTCGTTCAACTATGTTCTCTTCGAAGATTCGTTTGAATAGGAAATTACTAAACAATTGATTCTTAAGGTGAAAGGTTTTCAATGATATTCAATACACTCTCTCGAGCTGTAAAGAAACTAATATCAAATTAGAACAAATCACTCTCGTGCACCTATTTACTAATCCAATATTGCATAAATCTTCAAAACCTCGTTACTCTAAATCTCTCGATTCAAAGTGCTCACGTATGCGATTTCATCTCTCGATCTCAATCTTAACATACATCATGAATTAATGTAGCGTATTATAACGTTATCTGTCGATCTCGGTTATAACTCACAGATTTCAACCAAAGTTAGCTAGGCTTAATCTTAATAAGCGTTTAATTCATGAACATAAGAACTCAATCCACTCAAACACGAACGAATCAATAAATGAAACACAGTTTCACTAAAACTCAATAAAATAAACTAGATTCAATTCAAATCAATTACATAAGAAGTTTAATTGTCTCTCGACCTCAAAAACATCAAATGAAAATGAAAATTAAATAAATCAAAGTTTAGAAATACGATAAACGGCTGGAACGAATCCGTGCGTTGCACCGTGATTTCTTCTCTTGCTCCTTCCTTGCACTCCGGAAATGGTACGCTTAAGCTTGGATGAAGAAGGAAGAAGATGGCTTCCTATCGGCTCTTCTAGGCGGCGGCTAGGGTTCCTTGGTGGTGGAAATCGAGTCTGATATGATATGCATGATCTGGAAGAGATCCTCCATTTAAACCACCGAAAAATCACGTTAATTATGGAAAATAAGATTTTCAGAATATCGCGTCTCGATCGATCGAAAAGAATTTTCGATCGATCGATCGGTGCACTGTTCACTTCAGCCTTTTCAACTCACTGCCTCGATCGACAATTCTCAAAATTTGTTGCTGAAGTCTCCGCCTCGATCGATCGAAAATCTAAAAAATCATATTCTTCATTTTTTCACTCTTTTTCGCCTCGATTTCACCATTTTCTTCATTTTAGCTCATTTCTTCCATTTTCGACCTATTTTCCTGAAACAAGCAAATAAACACCAAAAAGCGTAATTTCATCCCGGAAAAAGTACTAAAAATGATAAGAAATTACAGCTAAAAACACTTAAAATCTAAGCCTATCATACGTCATGCTAAATACCGGGACCAAAATATAACACATCACATAACCCACCATCAGACCACCACCCCCCCCCCCCCCCAACCCATGCATTCCCTGCTCCACCCATACCTTTTCCCCACTCTCCCACCACACCTTCTCATCTCAGAAATCCTTCCCTTTTTTCACCCAAAAATCGTTCAACATCAGGTAAGCAAGTAGGAAGGTGGAGGCTGCAAATTCTTGGTGAGGAAACCTTCCAAAAGTTGGAGCAAAAGAGGGTGATGAACCATAATCTGTTTTGGTTAAGTTTTGGCCGAGTTTAGATAAATTGTTAGATAGAAATGGCATGTTTAGTAGCCTTTTGTTGTGATACTTGTTTTGAGTAGCCTCATGGTGGTATATTGATGTATTTTGCATGAAAATTTGTTGGGATATGATGGTTTATCGTGTGTTTTATGGTAGCTTTTGAAAGGTGCTCGAAAATGTCATTTGTTCGCGATTTGCAGGTATTGGCGATCGATCGGCGCGTTTTCCCGATCGATTGCGAGCACTAGGGTGCGAGGCAGAACACTTCAGCGATCGATCGCGAGTTTGGCGCGATCGATCGGCGAAGCCGCGATCGATCGGCACAACATCAGCGATCGATCGCGGAAGACAGAATTTTGAATGTTGAGGCAGTAGCATCTCGCGATCGATCGGGGCATATTGGCGATCGATCGCGAGAAGTCAAAACATGTGTTTTTAATTATTTTTGTGGGATTTTTGGTATTGGGCTATTATTGGCATCTAATATTGTGTTGTACACTTGTGTAGAGCCTTCACAGATAGCCATACAACGCAGGGGATAGAGTCCTGCAATATACCATATTTGGAAAGGTACGTAAGCGACGTACGGGCACCCAACGGTAACATGTATTATATGTGTGATATCCTCGAAATAATTAATTGTAATTTGGGCATTAATTATGTTTATATAATCTTATGGTGATAATTAGATTATGTGTTGGGACTAATTATCTTGGTGAAATGCTTGTCACATGGTAGGCGTGACCCGGTAGAGCATTTCAGGGTGCATGTTATGCATGTTGGGTATTTTAATTGTTTAAATAAAATGGGTTGTGTTTATTTGGTAAAGCATGATTTTAATAGGGATTTTGATGCATTGTGGTAAAATGCTTTTAAAATATCATGTTGGGGTATTTTATATATCATGCTTGTGTCTTGATACACATTTAAATCATATAGCATGGCAAGGGAGCCACTTGCACACCTTTATATCCCATCACCCCTCTCTATCAACTTTATATCCCTCAACCCCCCTCCATTATCCAAAAAGCTTCCATTTTCGTTTCTGCAACAAGAGAGGAGGAGAAAGCTTTGAAAAAGGGGTCTTTTTGGGAGTTCTTGCCAAAAACTTAAAGCTCAAGTGGTAAGCTTTCATTATGGTGAAGTCTTGTTGGGTTTTGGTTGAGTTTATAGCTTGTTTTTGGGGTTAAAAGGGTGGATCTTGGTCCATCATGTTGTTTATATTTGGGGGATGTATTTTAAGGTTGTTTTGTGGTTAAATGTTGAGAATGGTGGTTGATCTTGGTTGTATGTGAGTTTAGGTGTTGTTGGAAGCTGATACTTGGAAGTTTCTCGCAGGAACAGGGCTGCCCGATCGATCGAAAAAATGGGTCCGATCGATCGAGCAGGGCAGAGCCTGAACAAGGCTTGAAACGAGCTCACCGATCGATCGGAAAAAAGTTCCGATCGATCGAAGTGTGAAGTCTCGATCGATCGGTGGAGGCAGTGCTTGGATGCCTATTTTTTCTTCACTTAGCGATCGATCGGGGCTTGGGGACCGATAGATCGCAAGGCTAAAAATGTGGATTTTGGGATTTTGTTCTAAATGATGATGTTTTTGGTAATGGTTCATTTATTGGCTTCTAATATGGATTCATGTGATTGTGTAGAACCATCCCAGGTAGTGTAAAGCTATAGGATTAGCATTCATTGGTTGGGAATGTAATTAATCCATTTTGGAACTTTATTTTGGCACTGTAATTTAATAGTTCAGGGCATCAACACAACCTTTATACTCTGTTTATGCATGGAAATTTTTAATTACGCCTTTAATCCGCACTTAAGGAACTAGGGTCCCTACAATATGTTTATTAATTTGACACACGATAGATGCAAGTATGTATAAGTTTATGCATTGTGAGTGTGATACATGTTGATTATGCATTGTAATTTCATACGTTTGTTGTGGAACATTTGGTGTGTATTCCACGAGTCACGGTTATCACAGTGATGATTTTAATGCTTGCCGCTATTATGCCGCTAAAATATGAAGCGAGGGGGTGGAGGTCCGCTTGCACATTGAAGCGAGGTTTGCCATATGAAGCGAGGTTAGAAATGCAGCTTATATGATGAAGCGAGGGGGGAGGTCCGCTTGTTCTAAAGTTATGAAGCGAAGGGCATTAAAATACACTGATGATGAACTGACTAAGGATTAATTTCAAGATTTAAGAAGTGAAGCTATGTCATGACATTTGTTTAAATCGTAATATCAGTTATTGATTTAATTATGAGTTATGGTACATGGACAACCAAAATGGGTGTTTGAAATGCATTGGAATTCAGGAAGTATTTTATATCTATGGTTTATGCATTTACGCTTTACATTCATATTATGTTGAGTATGAATTACCATGTGCTCGTGTGTTGGGGGTTGTCTTTGTAGGTGCTTTTGATGGAGAACCAGGGTCGGGGTTGATACGCTGAGCTATAAGGAGTACTACAAGATTAGCAGGACAAAAAATACTTTTGTATAGCTTCTACATAGTGTAGACTAAAGCTTTAGTCAGTACACTTTTGTTAGGAATGTATCTAATTCCTTTTGAACTTCTTTGGTACTGTAACTCTTAAGCTCAGGATTATCAACACGGCCTAATACTCTGATTTATGAATGATTAGTTCTCTTAATTGCACCTTAGAATCTTGTTTAGATAACGGGGTCTCATATTTGTATTCTCATTTTTGGTTGAAATGGATGAAACAAGATATAACAGAATTTGTAAAGCGATGTTTGATATGTCAATAAGTGAAGGCAGTGAGGAAAATGTCAGGTGGTGAATTACAGAGTTTAGAGGTACCGCTTTGGAAATAGGATCACATATCGATGGATTTTGTGACTCATTTGCCGATGACTCCTTCAGGGCATGATGCTTTTTGGGTCATTATTGACAGTTATCTAAAGTAGCGCACTTTATACCACATAACATGAGTTTTACATTTGTGAAGATGGCTCATTTGTATATTCGAGACATAGTGCGACTACATGGTATTCCAGTGTCTATTATCTCAGACAGGGATCCGAGCTTCACTTATCATTTTTGGAAGGATTGCAAGCAGTCATGGGGACTGAAGTGATATTGAGTACAACTTATCACCCTCAAATTGATGGACAAACCGAATGCACGATACAAACGTTAGAGGATATGTTACGTGCATGTGTGTTATAATTTGAGTCTACGTTGCACGATTCTATACCGTTGATTGAATTCTCATACAACAACAGTTACTAAGTGAGAATACAAATGGCTCCATTTGAAGCGTTGTATGGGAAACGTTGCAGATCCCCTTTATGTTGGGATGATATAGACTTGTGGGTGGACCTAATATTATTAGGAAAATGGAAGAGAAAGTGAAACTCATACAGCAAATGTGAAAGCTGCTCAAGATAGACAGGCAGCTTATACCAATAAGAGGCGGAGACCCTTAGAATTTCAAAATGGTGATAAAGTGTTCTTAAAGATTTCACCTTTTAAAGGCATTGTTCGTTTCGGAGTGAAAGGGAAGTTATCACCAAGGTATATTGGTCCGTATGAAATCTTACAGCGAGTTGGCACAATGGCCTATAGATTGGCGTTGCCACCCTCTTTGTCTGGTATACATGACGTATTTCATGTATCGATGTTACGAAAATATGAGCCTGATCCGTTGCATGTATTACAACCTTCAGAAGTGCAGTTGGAATCAAACATTTCTTATGTGGATCGTCCTGTTTGTATTTTGGATCATGCATATCGTAAGCTTAGTAGTAAAATCATTCATATGGTAAAGGTTCAATGGGATAAGCTGGGTGTCGAAGAGGCAATATGGGGGGGAACATCATATGAGACAACTCTGTCCTGAATTGTTTGACGGTATGTATCTTGGTATTTATTTGCGCTTATACTATTGATTATGTTAGATTTCGGGTCGAAATCTTATATGTTGGGAAGAAATGTGATATCCTATGTTACTGTGATGGTTAATTAATATATTATGGGTTGAACAAATTGAACTTGGTTTTAAGTTAAGGACTCACTTGAAATTAAGACATTGAAAATGTTTAACTTGCAATTGGGGGAGGGGAGTACAATTGGGAAAGGATTAAAGGTAAGGTATTGACTTGCAAATATAAGTCTTTAAACTCAGAATCTGAATTGAAATGTTCTTGTCGCTTCACAAAACTTTTCTCGTCCACCTCTTAAAATTATTTCTTTCTTTGGCAAAGAAATTCTGATAGGAAGCTTAAGAAAGTGTTGGGCTAAGTGAATTACATAAAATTATTGCTTTCTTGTGGGGTATAAGAGTCAAAACAAAACACCTAATTGATTTGAAACTTTGAATTTGGACATACTTGAATAAAAAAGTTTTGAAAATTGGATTTTTCTGCACTATTGTTTTTTCATCAAACTTAAGTGAATTATGTTTTTCGAAAATCCTCCTTGCAATTTCCCTAGATATTTTCCAAAAAAAAAAGAATATTTATTCCCAAGAGCTCATTTCATAGTTTTTTTTATTTCTTCAAAGATAATTATTATTTTTAATGCAAAATCTTAATACATAACTTTATGATATAAATCGGTTTATTGCCTTATATACACACATATATATTATATGTTATAATTTTATTTTAGAAGATTAAGAGTGTCGTATGTAAATTTCAGAAATATGTTATGAATAAACATGTCTATAACGATTATAACGATTATGTTATGATGTTTTCAGAATATTTTATGTTATTGTAAAGTAATTTTTATATTAAATTTATAAAAATTACTATGTTAATAACATAAAATACTCAATTACTCCATAACGATTCCCCAAATATCCCAATGGGCAAATGCACCAAACTATTTAAAATTTCTGGTGGTGGGCCAATTATTCTTCATTTGCCTTGAATTTGGAGTTCATTTCGTTCGTGACCCGAAGTTGCAAAATGCACGTAACCCCAGTCAGATTCTGACCACATGTGTAACCTTTGTTGGTTTTATTTATAGACATTGAAAAGTTGCAACTTGCAAGACTAGCCAAGCAGCGATGATGCTACTGATCTCCCCCCTCTCCCCTGAACTTCTTCCGTCGAACTATTTTAGCCTCTAAACTCAAATGTTTCGCGAATTGAACGAGTAATCATATAAACAAAGATTCGGAAAGAAGAAAGATAGAGCATATTTCGATTAATTTTGCTGTGGTGGATTGGGATTGGCTCCAAGCTCTTTGTTTTTCTTTCTCGGGTTTTGGGTTTTCGTTGCTTTTTCGACGGGTGCAGAGTTAAATGATGTGATGAAAAAGAAAGACGGTGAGTATCCAAGAAAGAACAAAAGGTGCATATTGACTATCATGTCCCCTCATTCCAAATGAAAAATTTGCTGTTAGAACTAATGAAATTAAACACATAAATTCATCCTTGAGTTATTGCTTTACAAGCAAAATCTTGTAGATATAGAGTGCCATTTTCAAATTAGCTCAACTATCAATTAAGCATGAAGAGACCGAACAATTCTGATTCCTTGGGTGATTTGATGTCCATCTGTCCAGACTCTACAGGTGATTAGCATCAAGTATTCCCTTTTTTTACTGTTGGTTTATTTTTAATGGATCTTGTTTGTTATCCCATATATTCAAACATTCACCGTTACATTTTCTTGTCCCTGCACTATTTCCACATTCATGATTTGTGAAGTTTTCTAATCAAAGATGCAATTTTTTTTAATTGATATGAAGTTTAATTAATTTCTCTTTGTTTAACCATTTCGGGATCTCTTCTTTCTTTCCCTCGGACGATATAATAACTACATGCTGTTCACTTTTGGTGGTGCTGATTTTCCGACTTGTGCAGATGAACATAGTCAAGAAAACAATCCCATGTATTCGGGGGAGTTTGGGACCATTTTTGAAGGGTTAGTTGAAGAATCTAAGCATGTCATGGAGAAGAAAAGAAGACTGGGAGTTGAACAAGTGAAGGCATTGGAGAAGAATTTTGAAGTTGAAAACAAACTTGAACCTGACAGGAAAACGAAGCTTGCACAGGAACTTGGCTTGCAGCCGAGACAGGTGGCTATTTGGTTTCAAAATCGCCGTGCACGGTGGAAAACCAAGCAACTGGAAAGAGATTATACCATCCTCAAAGTCAATTATGATGCCCTTAAGCACAACTATGAAACTCTGCAGCGTGATAATGAATTTTTGACCAAAGAGGTAATGATTATAAGAGAGATGACATTAGAAATAGCATAAAAGAAAATTCCAGATTATTTTCTTGCCTTCTCTTCTTTCCTTGAGATAAAAAAGAATGTAATTTTCAACATTATAAAACTATGTCAAGCATGACTTTCTCGTTTCCATTTTATTTTACTTTGTAGATTCAAGAATTAAAATCAATGGATAATGAAGATGGTAAAAGTGAGAGCAAAGTTTCTGCGAAAGAAGAGGCAACAATGGTTTCTGATGAAGGAAAAGGTAAACTTTAACATGAGACAGTCGCTTGCAAGCATAATAACTATGTGCATTATAATGGAAACAGCTGATCCTCTGGTAGTACAGATTCGAGTGCAATCTTGAACGAGGACAATAGCCCACAACAAATCTTGGATTCTCAAAATGGGTCCACTTCATCCATGAATCTAAGTTTCAAATTTTCAGATTTTAAAGCAAGTTCAAGTGTTCTCGGAGATGCCCACAATCCTCATTCCCATCCACAATTTGTCAAGATTGAAGAACACGATTTTCTTGTTGAGGAATCTTGCAGTTCCCTGTTTTCAGATGCTCAAGCTCCAACCCTCCATTGGTACTGTTCTGATGAATGGAATTGAAGATCATTTCGTCAGAAACTGTTGTATAATAAGGCAAAAGTTTTTTAAAAAAGGATATTCAATCAAGATCAGGCCATAGTCACCCAAAGTCAAGACAAATTTGTATAGTGATAATTGATATGAATCTTGGACCCTGTCTTTCTTCTATCTGATGGAGTCCGTGCAGAAATCAACAAAAGGAAGGGAGGGGGACCGGGGGATGGTGTTCAGAGTTCACGTGGGGAATAAGAGAGAGGAAGAAGCGTGTAGGTATGAGGCAAGGGTAGGGAATAAAACTTCAATATCATGCTTTTCTTTTTCGGCTTCAAGAAAGCCACTCCACGAAAAATCTTGTCGTGGTGGAGAATTGGTGCATGTGTAAAGTGTGGCTAATATTTATGTTAATGCGATTAGGACTGGTACTTGTCTTGATGAAGAGGTGAATGTTACTCGCATCTCAATTGAGTAATGCTAAGGTATGGAAATGCGAATTGGTCTTTGCTATCCTATGGGGTAGATCCATCTATTGGATGGGTATATTCACATCCAATGTTGATGGGAATATAATCATCCAATGGATGTGACTACCTCATGGGGCACCGCCCCATGGGGTAGCCAAAAATAAACCTGAAAATGCATTATAAGTCATTCCAGTTGTCGATACGCATAGTTGAAAATAATTATTATTTTTATCTGTGAAAATGAAACTTTTATTTATTTTGAGCATTAGAGATGCTCTAAAGATTTAGATATTACAAATAATATTTTCAGACCATTTAATTACCAATTAAGCAATCAACATTTAATACTGATAATAGAACACAAGATGATTAATATGTCAATCATTAAAAGAAAAGCTAAACTGTGGAATTTTAGCTTTGATCTAGAACGATGACTTGAGGCCATCTCCAATGAAGACGTCATTTGGGCGTTAAACGCCAAAATGGTGTTCTCCATAAAATGGTGCAGCGCTAATTTGGTGTGGCACTGTAGCTATACTAAATTTTTTTAATTATAAATTTGTTTAAATTGAATGTTCATTTTTTTTTATTGATGATAATTAAATTGGTGTGTTGGTTTCAAAACTCAAAACCGTGAGTTTCTTCTTTAATTTGCAATTATTTAATGATACAATTAAAATAATTAATAATACTAATAAAATAAATATTTTAATATATTAATGAATTATTTATATATTTAAGATTTAATAAAATAATTATTATAAATAAAATTGAAAGGAATATTGTAAGGAATATACCGTTGGAGTAAAGTTTGAAGTAGATGGGTTGAAGATGTGTTTTGTGTTTGGTGTAGAAATTATATTATTTTGATGAAAACTTGCGCTAAAATAAAATTTTGGGCTAAAATGAAATTTTGGGTCGGAGATGACATATAATTAAATTTGAAGATGCATTGATTTCTTTAAATCCAAATTTCCCATATCAGACAGAACCATATGGCTTTTCAAATTTCCTTTTCTTTTGAGTTAGTTCTCAGACCTTTGAATTGGAGGGGATGATTTTTATTTATTAATTGAAAAATAATTTGTTTTGATTGCAGAATTGTGGGATGTATTTGATATTGACGATAAACTATGATTTTTTATGTGATAATTAAGACTATGATGTCATTTTACAAAAAAAAAATTCGCATCCTTTCATTCCCATCTCGTTCATCCTACTATTTTCATTCTTTTCCTCCTCTTTTTATCCCTATTTTCTTTCTTTGCTTCCTCCGCCACATTTTATCTGTTGCACAGTATGTTGCTGTCACATTTGATCAACGAATTTGAGCAAGGAAAGATAGAAAATTGTGGTAAATCTGGGGGAAACTAAAGAAACAAATGAACTTTTTTTATTGGGTGAATGACTAAATTCAAACCTGAGTTACTCAAAAGTAGGCAATGAGTTTTATCCATTCCCGCAAAATCGGAGGCTCAAATGGACTTTTTATTCGTCTTTCAAGATTCTGATCTGGCCATGATAATTTATTCTGAGCCTTGTTGAGTCTTCCAAACACCTGTTCAATCTATGTAAATAATCCTGCCAAAGCTTTTATTAAACATGCACACTAGTTTTTCTCGGATGAAAATACAATGTTAAATTTGGAGCCACCTATTGGATCACGTTAACTAATACGCCAAGTAAAGATAATATATCCAATTTATGTAATAATTAGTTTTAAAAAAAACAACAAATTACAATTGGGTCACACGAATCCAGAGATCGATATTTATGAGAACTTTGATTGTATATCACCTTGTATCAATATTTCATGATTTCTCAGGATTATGCAATATAAGCCTAAAATAATATCTATATTTGTTCACTAAATTATCAAAAATAAAATATAAATACTATTATATATTGGACCAAACAAAAAAGAATTTTACCAATTTTTTGTTGGTAATCTTTGTCTGCTGCGTTGCTTCTCCGCAGGAATTCTTCGTTATAACAGTCAGCTTGGAAAGATGACTATAGCGAGACAAGTGTTTAACAATTTGTCTTTAAGAAGATTTTGACCCGCTCATGGTGCGTACGGAATTCGGCAATCTTCTCACAAGATACAACGTCTTCAACTTGTGATTATTGCATTACAAATCACAAGTTCTACAACCACAAAAGTTGTAAACTCTCTTCTTGACTGAACAAGATATGAAATGATGCAATAATGCTCTTGATCTTGTTTCTATCTCAATGTATTATAATATAGATATGAATATCATGTGTTCAAATGAGTGGGGAAGACATATATATTTATACTTATCTAATAGTCATCTCAAAAGACACCATTTGTGAGTGATTTTTCGAGAAAATTCAAACCCCCTCGTCAAGGGCCACAAATTTGTTGTGAAAAGCTGCAAAAGCGCCCTAGGCGCCTGTCCAGAGGCGCCTTTGCGCCTCCATCACTACCTGCAAAAAATTCCAGGCAGTGGGAGGCGCCCTAGGGCCTCCTATTCTGCTCCGTTTTCTCATTTTCGCCATTTTCCTTCATATTCATTTTTTCCTTGTGTTTTTCTTGCTTACTTTCAAATCGATAAGTCGTGGTTAATCACAATTCATTAAGCCTCGATTTTTATCTTGCTTAATTTAAGTCATTAAACCTTAAATTTTCCAACAATCCCTAACATGAATGAAATTAATGCATTTATGCACATGATGTTGAAAGAGAGTTCACACGAAAAATTATTGCATTAGGAGATGTAGATTTTGGCTTTGAACCTTCCTTAACAGAATGCTATTGGATTTACTAGGCCATGAAATGAACATGATGGCTTGAACTTCTTGGTGGTTTGTGTAAACCCAGACAATAGTATCTACACGATAACTTCTCTACATTTGCTTTGGTTTTTCGGTTGTGTCCATTTTGGCCATTGATCACATTTTGGCTTCATAAGTGTTTCATTGAGGTGGTCCGTCCTCACATTTACGTATGTGACATTATATTAAGAGGATCATACCATACTCCACTTTTTCAAGTTTATGAATCATTAAATGTATCAAATTTAACCTCACTACTTTGGTAGGTCTCTAGCACTCTTCATCCTAGGAATGAGTTGGGAAAATTCTGAGTGCAAACTCAAATTTTCATAATTTAGTTGTCTCATTGAACCAAGATCTTGGGATCTCCAGTCAACAATGTTTATTACCACTATGAAAATTTATTTTGTAGATTTTAATATCATTCTTCTTGATAATCCACACACTTGATCTCTATTCAATGCTGTTATCAGCGAATCAGCCAAGTTATCATTTGATTTCACATAATCAATTATGATAACTCCACTACAGATCAAATATCGCATGGTATTATGTATTCGACAAATATGTGGAGACTTATCATTGAACCATATTGTTTTGTGCTCTAGCAATTTCCAACTCATTCTCACAATGAATCATAAATGCTTACACAAATTTGTCCAACATAGAATATCTTCCGAGTAATTACGAAGCTATTCCGCTTTTTCCGCAGCTCTATCCAAGAATAGAAACTGTGATCCCATCATGGATCGATTGATGCATGTCTGCTTAGACGATTTCCATGACACGACAGCCACACCAATGGTAAAACCTTTTTGTGGATGTTGAAGCTTTCGTATCATATATCCAATTTGCATCATTGTATCATTCTAATACAACATGACACCCCTGAGTTTCGAATTCTAATTGCTGCAAAATTACAAATCAAAATTCAAGGTTTAACTTCTTGTAAACTTGGATTTAAGTGTCATTCTTACAAAATTTGAAACTATTAGAAATTCTCAGTTTAATTCACAATTCAAATTTTAAGCGCAGTGATTCTTAGAAAATCCAAGTTCAAGATTTTACTTTCTTGCAAACTTTAATTTAAGCGCAAAGCTTAAAAAAATTGAAACTATAATTTATTATGAGAAGTTGTCTTTGAGATATCTTGGAAACTTTAATTCCAAATATGACATTTGATGCACCAATATTCATAATGTCAAAATGTTTCGTCAAGATTTTCTTCGTCATTTGATGATCTCTATATTGCTTCTCATAATGAGCATATCATCAATATATAAGCATACCATTACATATGTTTCAGTGTATCACACTCGTTAACTTTAAATCTTTTTGACAACACAATTTTTGAAAATTTGCCATGTCATTTTGCCTGTTGTTATGACTTGCTTTAGTCAGGCACCCCACATTTTAAAGTATATATAGGAAGTCTTTTATCATTTCCACAATCCACAAGGATTTTCGTCCTTACTTATATGTAGCACTTAGAATGTCGTCAACCAATAAGATCGCTCCCCCTAATTTTGGGGCAATCTCGAACTTTATCAAGATTTCATTGGTGTTCAAACTTTCATGTTTCAAATTTTAAGCATTATTGACTTAGAAATCAAAATTCAAGAGTTTATGTCTTGCAAAATTTTGATTTAAGCGCGCATGCTTATAAAATTTGAAACTTGAACAAAGTTCTCGTATTTGATTCACAATTTGAATTTTAAGCGTACAAACTTAGAAGACTTGAATTCAAGATTTAATTCTCTTGCAAATTCAAACCTTAAGCATAAAATACTTAGACAACTCAAATAGAATCAAATGAGAGCACTTCCTAGTCAGAACAATTGTGGCATTTAATTCATCATTTTCATTTTAACCAAGAAAACTCGAATTCAAGATTTAATTTCTTGTAAATTTGAGTATTATGTGTAAAATACTTAGAAAACTTAATTAGAATCAATCCACAATTTCTCCATTGTGAAATCAATTGCATAATTGGCCTTCTACCTCACTTTTTTAGTGTTTAAACATTTCTATAATCTCGTCTTTGCTTCGCAGGAAATAGTCATAACAATATCTTGTGCACTTATCGATGAAGTAACGAATTATTGTTTCCACACCTCTAGTTTGCACAAAATTTAATTCAACATCAATGTGAACTAACTCTAGAGGTGTTATATTTTCCAACAAATGAATGACGACTTTGTTAACTTATCATCCACACAATTCTTACACTTGTGTTTTAAGAAACTCGCAGAAAACAATAACATTACATATTTGCGTTGCGAATTATAATTACATGACTAATATTCATTAATCATAAGACTCAACCAAATAAGTATAATGTTAAACTTTATTGCTTTCAATCGACGAGTAACCATCATTACATTTATTTTGAAATTGAAATTCCTCATATATGGAGAATACATTATGTCGAATACAAGATTTCAAGCGGTAATCATTCAATCAAAGAAATCGCCTGACGTCTTGTCATATTCAGTTACGTTGATCTGATCCTTAGCTTTCTTGTTATTGTCTATCTTGTCTCGATAATCATTTGCATTTTGGTTCGGTTTCCCACAGATGAAGCAATTTCCCTTGAACCTTTTTAAAGTTCCTTTGTTGTTGGCCATCATGGTACTTTTTCTTCTTTCCATGATCACTTGATTCCACATCATTGTCTCTTGCACTCATTTTGTTTATGTTGATTTCTGACTTGCAATTATCCTCTTCCATACTTAGTCGAACAATCAAGTCATCGAGTCCCATTTCATTCCTTTTGTGTTTCAAATAATTCTTGAAATCATCGGAGGAAGTTTCTCAATAATTGCGGCAACTTGGTATGACTACGATGAATTTCTTAAGGCTGTCATCTTCCACCTTGTATTTCGTTTCAAGCATGTTCCACAATACCCTTTGTGGTTCGGACTTGACAAGACACATTGTATAGTGCATCATCAATGCCATTCAATACGTAGTTCTTGCATAGAAAATCGCTTCGATTCCATGCGTCTGCAGCGGCCCTCCTTCGAGGATCCGTCTCTTCTTTGCCAACGATAGACGGATCATCATGCAAAACTTTTCCAAGTGCAAAGCAGCAAGATAGAAAATCATTTTCTGCTATTATCTCTTGAAGTCTACGACGGTGAACTTTTAGGGCCTTTTTTCCCAATGTCGCAGGAACGTTAGTGGATGTGGATGCCATGTTTCACAACAAAAATTTTCTTAAACTTGTTGGTAATCTTTGTTCGTTGCGGTGCTTCTCCGTAGGAATTCTTCATTGTAACAACGGAGAGAAAAAAAAATTTCAATTCATCAAGCCTCGATTTTTATCTACTTAATTTCAATTCATTAAATCTCAAAATTTTCAAATTTTTTTTCACGAGGAACCATTTGATCATTTTATTTTTGTTTGTTTCACTAAATATCCGTACACTGAGAGAAAAAAAGTTCACTCAATCTAATCCTACAACCACCATATATTTCTTTGTCAAAACTATCGACCCGGACATCAGGGATTGGGTCCTACGATGATAATTAAATAAACTTTACAGTTGGACAGTTCAGAGAAAAAAGAAAAAAAAAAAGACTTCCTTTGAAAATTGGAAAATCATGTAAACCCAAGTTTTCGAGACTAAGACATGAAACTTAAACCTTCCATTATCTAGGATAACTCACAATTAAGTTTTGTGAAGCTTACTCAATTAACCACGACTTTTATTTGAAAAGGTTTTTCAAATAAATAACTTAAAAGACATAATTTACGGTCAATGAATTTGCCAATATTTCAATTGATCAAACATTATTAATTAGTATTGTTATTAAATCGAACAGACAATGTGTGATATGATACATTATTTTGCTAATGATAGTCCACAAATTTATCCAAAAAAAAGCTTTTTTTTTTTTTTACATTTGTAAATTCCTTGAATATTTCAAATATAATGCATGTATATGTCGTAAATAATCGATAAACATCGATGAAATATATTATCGACTTTGCTATTGCAGAGTCATAACACGGAGTTTTAATCTTAAATACGTATATGATTGTATGATTATTTATGTAATAATTAATATGTCCTATATGAGTAAAAATAAAGTAAGAACGGATACAAGTTAGTTGATATAGGAAGCAACGTTTGTGCAAGCTTGGGTCTGAGACGTGATTATTTAGTTTTATGGTCATAATTAATATGAAGTGTCCCGTAAGAAAGGATATAGAAGGACTTGGGGACTTGATTAAATAAAAGTTTGTCTCAAAATCAACGATTAGGACAGAGAAGGGCTTCTTAATAATGATCCATTTCTTCCACAAAAAAAAGTGCTTAATCACGTTATGGCATTTATTCGTGTTAGGTGTCGCCAACCAATAATTGATGAATAATTTTTTTGCGAATAACAATATTGGCAAGTGGCTTCTCAGTACAATTCTTTTTTTTTTTTTAATTTTTTTGAGAAATCCGAGTACAATAATTGAGAGCTATTTATTGATCACATTTCCTCTAATTTTTTTACCTTTCTTTCTAATATTATAAATAACTATGATTGCAATTTAAACAGATTAATTCTGAAAAGTGCTTTATTTATTGACTTCTTAAAGTCCTTTGACGATTTAAAGCATAGATTTTTATAAAAGTCAGCACAATTTAACTTTTAATAGTTCATATTGTTTTATATTGAGAAAGGTATCGGCATTAGTAATATGGCGTTTGCCCTGATAACAAATGTTTATTTCAGAGCAATTTATATATATATATATATAATTATTTATTATTATTATTATTATTATTATTATTATATATATATATATATATTATTATATTATAAAGTATATTATAAAGAATGAGCATGCTAGAGAAACTACTTAGTCTCTTAGTGTAACCATATAATTACCAAAATGCCCTTAAATCTTTTATTAACCACAAATAATATACAATGATTGAAATATCCCTGATGTTTTTAATAATTTTAATTTATTCTAATATACTATATTCTTTAAATACTTGTAATGTTCTTTATATAAAATTATATGTGTATGTATCGCGTGTCAAAAATCACAAGTGTTTATATATATATATATATATATATATATATATATATATATATATATATAACAAAAACAAATATAGAATATTTTGACCACCACCACCACCACGACGCACGCACACCGCATCTCCTCTTTCTTCCAGCTCACCGTTCATACCTGTTCTCCCTCTCCTCCGCTACCTAATTATTACAAGCGCAAAAGGCTTAATCGTTTGGCATAAGTTGTTGAATCATTCAATTTCTTGTCATTTTGGATGATTCAAACCCAACTGGTGTGAGGAAATGCTGAAAATAATATAAATAAAGCTTAGATAGCTCGTATTTTAACCTTCTTTCCAGTTTGACTACTGATGTCGAGGGAGGATTTGGTTCCGAAGACGTTCCGCGCTTTGGTAGAGAGCGCCGAGCGGAAGTATGCTCGTGTACGAGACGCGCCACTGCACCCCTACGGCGGGATTGGGCTGCAGCACGGTCAGTTTTTCCATAAAGTTTTCAAGGCTTATATGCGGCTCTGGAAATATCAGCAGGAGAATCGGGCAAAGTTGGTGGAGTGTGGGCTACAGAGATGGGAAATTGGGGAGATTGCTTCCAGAATTGGGCAGCTCTATTTCAACCAGTACTTGAGAACTAGCGAGGCTAGGTTTCTTCTCGAGGCGTACATATTCTACGAAGCCATTTTTAATAGGAATTATTTTGAGGGTTCAAGGAAGGATCGAGGGGTTAGGTTCAAGGAGCTGAGATTTTACGCAAGGTTTTTCATGGTTTCTTTAATTCTGAATCGCGTTGAAATGGTGAAGTTGCTCGTTGAAAAGTTCAAGGAGCTTGTTGATGATAGTAAAGTTAGTTTTCAGGTATGATTTTTTTCCCTCATGAATTCCTGATTCAATTGATGCGATTGTTTACGTATATGTAGTGATTTGTTCAGTTGCGTACATCTTGAGTTCATCATTTACTTGTTTGAATTGATTCTCTTTGTTCAGGAATTTAAATGTTTTTTTTAATCTTTACGCCTGAGGTTACGTGGTTGTTGTTGAGGATGTATTTAAAGTTTCTAAAACTTATATACGTAATAGATGCATACATACATGTATATATGCATGTGTGTGTGTGTGTTTTAATACCTGTTATTTCCTATGGCAACAATAGATTTTTTGATGGTACAATTGAACTTTTTAATTGGCTGGTGGGAATAAGAACATTCAAGTTGGTTAAAATCTTGAGGTCGGCAACTTTGCTGGGAGATAATAATTATTGAGATTCATAGATGATAATGTTAAATCTATCGTGTTCATCAGCTCATTTTACCACAAATTACCTGTCTTGGCAGAGACACCTATGCAAATGATATGGTGGTTCTTCTCTTCATTTTCATATCCTTATAATTAATTAATTTGCACGGAAGCCTGGAATTTTATTTGTTATTGTTTGTTCAATTTGTATGTGATTGTTCCTTTAGGTTGACATCTGAAAATCAATATGCATTTCAGACATGATCACTATCTTAGTTGTTTTCCCAATAATTGATTTTATATTTTATAGGGTTGCGGTATTCATTTCCTTCAAGACCCATTTTGAGTCTTTGATAATTAGTTATGGTAAATGATTATGAACTTTTGATTCGTCTAACTTAGGAAGGCTAAAATGGTCTTTGCAGTTGGATAATTAGTTTCTGTGGGAGTAATTCTAAAATTCATTTGCAACTTACCACTTAATCATCTAGTGCATTTGATAGGACAATTGCAAATACTTAGTCAAACCTTCCTCCCAACAACAAATGCCACCATAATTGAGGTTTTCTGTCATTTTGAAATTGTATAGTTTATGTGAACCCTCTTAAACTATAATCTGATTTTTTAGAATTTGGCAACTTAGATATTGGATATTCTTTCTTGGCACGGTGGCACCAATCGATAGCATAAATTGTTTCATATTTTGGTGTATCATGGAGAATTGACCTTCGATTTGCATTTTTATAGCTTTGAGAACCTCTGTAACTTCGTTGTCTTTTATCGTCTCCTGCTCAACAAGAACACCATTTATATGATCTTTGTGCATAATTGTAGTGATTGAAAGATTGGATCCATAATCTACTCTTCAATGAGTGTGTGCTCATAAAAAATGAATAAAATGCAAAATGATGGAAGAAGTTAGATTGCAGGGGTGGCGAAGAGAGTGTGATGGAGAGAACTTCCCTTTTGCATGCTAATCTTGTTTTTATATTCAGAACTTCCCCTTTGTCCAATGTAAAGATTAACTTGTTTGAAGTTTTCTCTGATCTTTTCGTAAAATTTGTTATATTATTGTTATAATGTGCTTTTTTAGATGACTTAAGAATAAATCGTGGAAACAATATTTAACAATTTGAGAAAAATAACGATATTTAATTCAGGTACTTCTCATCCTATGAGAATTAGTTTGACTGTTTTTGTTTTGTAATTGGTATTTAATTGCAAATAAAGATTCCCTATCTCATGATAGATTGTAATGACTTGAATAATTTGTGAATTATAACTATGGAACGATAATTCAAAAATGAAGAACAGAAATGAAATGTGATTTGTATTGATTGAATGAAGAAAGAAACAATGCAAAACCCAGGAGAAATCTCCTGTAATCCCTAGCTCCTTGCTAGTAACTAACTCTCAATAATATCTTCATACCTCACTACCCAACCCCACTCACCCTTTTATACCAATCACTCACGTTTATTTCCCCTCCCCCATTCTAGAAAGCTCTAATCTAATGGGCTTTTTATTATTAACTTGAATTAGGCCCACTAAACTTGGGGTCATAACATAGATACTTGTATTTTTTCATTTCTTAAGTTATTTTTAGTCTCTCCTTTTCCCAGTTTCTATATCTTTATCCGTTACTTAGCGATTTGGTTTCTCTTGTGAACAGATTGCCTTTGTTGTAGTTAACTATAGCTAACACTACATAAGCTTTTTCCTTCAGGATACCAACTTCAAAGAGTGGAAGCTGGTGGTTCAAGAAACTGTTCGGTTTACAAAAGCTGATTCGGTAATCCTGAATGCTAGGCCTTTGCGTTATACTTCTTTGTTTGATTCACATCCAGCTTCCTTCCCATTCGTGGCTAAATTTCATGCGAAGAGACTTCTGAAGTTTAGAGACGCAGTGTTGACCAGCTATCACAAGAATGAGGTTATAGATTTGTGTATTTGGAAATGTAGATTGTTAGCTCTTGCTTTGTAATAGTCTAACTAATGCCAATTATGCTTCAACTTTCCTGCAGGTGAAATTTGCAGAACTCACTTTAGATACTTTCAAAATGCTGCAGTGTTTGGAATGGGAACCTAGTGGTTCTTTTTATCAGAAGCATCCTCTTGAATCAAGACAAAATGGTTTAGTGGCTGATCATTCTGCCTCTTCAGGATTGATAGATATAAATTTGGTGGCAGATATGACAGATCCAACGTTACCTCCAAATCCCAAAAAAGCTGTTCTCTATCGTCCATCTGTGACACAATTGCTAGCTGTGAGTGCTTGGATCTTGATGTGATCATTTACTGTTCTATAATTGCGGTAGGAAGTTTCAACCGTGTTCTAAAAGCTAGTGTGCATCTGATCAATAAAAACAGTATAATAACTATTTACCTGCACATTGGCACACTAGTTCCATATGAAGTTCTGAAAAACACTTGCTTACAATTGCTTCACACATACTGGCAGGTGATTGCAAAAGTTTGTGAGGAACTTCCTCAAGATAGTGTTGTGTTAATATACATATCAGCCTCAGGTTAACTTTCAGATAATTTATTGTTTACATGAGTTGGATATTCTATGTCATCCCGTCAACTAAGATCATGTTTCGGATGTAGAAAATTCTGGTCATTGTAGTACTTCGCAAATGGAAAACTCTGGAATATCAGGAAAATATTCCATGACGAGTGCTTCATCAGATAATAATCATGGGCAGAGGAATGGGTCATGCGAAAATCATGTTAGTGCAAAGGGGGATCCAAAATACTTTCAGAATTATTTGTTGTTGGGACCAAGCAGAAATGGAGGTATTCTTGCTAAATAAACTTCTTGTAGTTTTGCTCCATACTATGAGATATTCACGATAATAAGTACTTGTTTTGATACCACCAAAAAATGCACTTGTTTTGTTCTCTATTTCAGGTTCCAATATTCTCTTCCCTGGTGATATAATTCCTTTCACTAGAAGACCACTTTTTTTGGTAATTGATAGTGATAACAGCAATGCATTCAAGGCAGGTTTGTCAAAACTTTGTAGAGTAACTTAGTCCAGCATGTTAGGTTCATTAGGTCAACTGTTACTGTGGAAGCAGTCTCAAGTATTTTTGATGATGTTAATTTTGTATCAGAAGTTCAATTGAAATTGATTTGATGCAGTCCATGGTTGGACTCTTATTATGACTGTTTTTATGTACCTTGTTTGTGGTACTCAGATGTGTTGTGCTTTAAACAATTAAAGATATATAAAATATAAGGTAGATACAGCTCTATGAGAGGGAGATAGTTATTCGAAAAGTCCAATTTCCGCTAGATTGTTCTTGTTTTTAATTGGTGTTTTTATGGCAATCACGTGCATTAAAAGTACCGCGGTTAGTCAGTACGGCAAGTAGAAAGGAAAAGAAGTAAGCTAGGCTATTACATTTCGTCATAGGAAGTAAGTCATTCGCTCGTGAAACTACCAGTAACTTGGCCACTGTCTGGTGAGCTTTTACACACTTTGAAGTGAAACTTTAGAAAGAGTTTGCAGTATAGCGTTTGGGTAATTTTTTTGCGAGTTGATGTGATACACAATCAAATGTGTGTACGCTAAAGATGAATAGTGCAATGATTGTTTAAAAAAGTTGTTTGAAAAAATAATGCGTATGCAATAATTGTGCTTATAATTGTTGATTTAAAATGTGGAAGGATGATATGTGGATGGAGCTACTTCTGGAATTTGAGAAAAGACAAATGTTGGGATTTTGAGCTGCCTAGATTTACTTGATTGTGGGTTGGTCGTTGGGGGCAAGTATTTGTATTTGTGTCGTTAATGTCTCTCCTGGTTCTTTTCTTCATTCTTCTCCATGGAGTCACGAGTGTTTACTATTGTGCATCTCATGATTGAAGTGTGTGCCCCCCTTGGCGTGTACTCTACAGATGTTTCTGATATCTAAAGACTATCTGTTTGGATTTCCATTTGTAATACTTTGTACCTAGTATGATACTTAATCTCGAGTACACAATTTCCAACACATTAAATAGAACCAGAAAAAATTAGATTTTGTTTCTGTCTCCTTATGATGATTGTCTTGTCTGTGAATGAGCCTGGTCTTGGTCTCATTTAATGCTCTACGTATATCTGAGGACAGTTTTTGGCTGCATAGAAATTCAATTAGAAGAATTTTTCCCGCTGAATTTTCTGATATGCGGTCCTCTTTTCAGGTTTTGCACGGAGCGGAAAGGGGTGAACCTGCTGCTTTATTTCTGTCTCCTCTGCGGCCTTCATTCAGGAATCCGAGTGGCGTTAGTATCACACAGAATGGAAGTCAATTCACCTTGTTCCTCACAGCTCCTTTGCAGTCTTTCTGTCAATTAGTTAATTATAACTTGGTCACCGACAGCATGGTGCGTAAACTGTAACCTAATCAAGCTCTTCAGAACATAATTTTGCTTAACTTTTTTTTGATTGATTTTCATTTAGGACGTATACAATAGTGCAGAAAGCATTCTTTTCTCTGCTTTCTCTGAATGGGAGGAGATCCTCTGTACATCGACTAGCCTCGATCTGGTTTGGGCCCAACTTCTGACTGATCCTTTTCTGCGGCGGCTTATTATAAGGTATGTAATTGAGTTTGATTCAATTATCCAAATGATCAATATTTGAAATAGAGTCTGGAAAATGATATGAATCACACCTTGTTACAAGTGGAATATATATTGAATTTGATCTAGCTATTTTCATTCTGAATTTTGATTTTACACTAGGAAACAAAAAAAGAGTGAGGTGAAACAGATCATGTACCTCTATTCTCCTCTTCAATTAATGATTTATTAGCATTATCAAAAGAATCTCCGGGTCCAAAAGTTGATAATATCTAGCTCTTTTAAGTTGGTATATATTTATTATCATGTCCCGGACTTTAGTTTAATGTATGATCAATCACCAAGTACAATAATTTTATGTCTGAGATTCTTGTATTCCTTTCCGTTTTTCCTTCTCTTTTGGTTCTATTCGTTTCTGTACAACTCATACATACCCTAAGGCTATGCTTGTCTGCATTTTAGGAAAAAATATTTTCTTTTTCAGAAATGAAATATACTATTTTCACCTTATTTTCACTTCATATCCTCTTATGTACATAAATGCACACTTCTCTCATTTTACATTTTTCTATCCAGTCATTATTTTGAACTCAACTTTCACCATTTCCAACTACTCAATATTAAGTCGAACATTTTTAATTATATTTTTAAAATTTGGAATACTCCACAAAGTACTAAAATCAAATAGTCAAATTTTAATTTTTTTATCGGTAAAATCAAAATGTTTCACCAATCAAAACTGTACGCATACGAGCCTGCCCGCTACAATCAACTAAATACAAAAGCAAAAGACGAAACTACAAATTATCCCCTAGGTATACATCGCTAGGAGATATGTTGCTCCTCATTATTTTGAAGGTATCACTTCCACTGAAGAATATGCTTCGATAATGATACTCAGATGAGGAGTTGTGTTTGTCACGCTCAATTAAACTTTAAGAGTACATGTAAAATTGACAATTTATGACTATAAGGTTGCCTTTGATAACGATTCTTTTAGTTAAAAATTTAATTTTCTATGGACTATGCATATGGTTCCATTATTCATTGGAGGCTAAAATAATTTATAATGCTGGTTTTAGCTGATGATTGTGCTATGCTTTGGTATCTCCAGATTCATTTTCTGCCGCGCTGTTCTATCTCTATTTTGTTTACGAGAAAATGGTGAGCATTATCTACCAGTTTGCATACCCAAACTTCCCGATGCTGTGGCTGTCAATTCCAAAGCCGTCCAACCTGCAATCAACCGACTTGCAGATCATTTCAAGGTTGCAGATTGTTTTAATTTTTCATAAATATTTGTGGGAGGGTGGCCGGAAATTTGTACAATGAAGTTTAAAGTCGGTCCCAATATGCATGCCTAACATTTCAGTAGGGACAGAAGATTTTCCGAAGCAGTAGTATCGGATCACAAAACATTATGGGCTATGGTGATCGTTGGAATTGCTTTCTTCAAGCCTATGAATTGGCTGCATATACGGTTTAGTGTACAAAATTCAGTTTTATAAGGCTATTTATTCTATGGATGATACTGGGTTTTTTGTTCATAGTTCCACTGCATCTGGGTTACTTGGGTTTATTTGGTAGTGTGTCAATAGAGTTTCATACCTTTTGTATATTAGAACCGGGAGTCAGAAAGATGATGTGTTTCCCTCCTATGTATCTATTTTTTGCCCATTTATGTTACCCCTGATACTTATATGTCAATTTGCTCTGCGTAGACGTTTGTTGAAGTAAAAAAATGATTCGGTTGGTTTTTGTTATTCGAAATGATTTTAACTTCCTATTTCGTATTTGAGATTGATGATTTAAGGAATCGGTTGAGATTCAAAACAATTGGAGGTTGAGTGAGTCTTGGGAGCAATAGTACTATGGGTGTAAACGAACCGAATCAAGCCGAATATGCAAAAAAATTTAAGGTTCGAATTCGGCTCGAAATAGTTATATTCGAGTTCGGTTCGATTCGAAGTTCGAATAGTTTCAAAAATTTGGCTCGAGTTCGGCTCGAATCAAAGTTCGAGTTCGGCTCGAAAATGCTCGAACATGTTCGCGAGCTATCCGAATTATTGCTCGAAAAATATCCGAAAGGTTCGAAATATATTTATTGAATATATAATTATATTATATTAATAAAATATTAAGGTTCCGGCTTACGAACTATCGAACAAAGTAATTTGGGTTCGAGTACGGCTCGAAAAAAGTTCGGACATGTTCGAGTTCGGTTCGAATTCGAGAATTTCGAATTCGAATCAAATATTTATCGAGCCTGCTCGAAAAGTTCGTGAACATGTTCGATTCGTTTACACCCCAGGGGGAATTTAAGAGAATTTTGTTTTGTCCTGAAAACTAAAAATTAGCATATTTAACACCTCTAGGTTAACTAGATTGGTTGTCACTATTATCCCATTTGAGACGGCCTCGAGTTCGAATACTATTTGTCGCTCCCAAGCTGAAAAAACAGAGAGCATATTTAATAGTTGCTCCATGATTATTTATAAAATCAATATACGAAGTATAACATTAATTATTCTCGAAATTTTTTACACATCTATTAATATTAATATATTAAATATTAATTAATAGCCTAATAATAAAACTAAAGTCTTTTTAAAATAAAATAGTTTTTTAAAATTTATTAGTTATTTCGTACGAAAATTTGGATGGTTGGATCAATTCCTATACAAGTGTGTCCGGCTTGGGCTTTGTGCAGTTTCAACCAATAGAGAAAGGGCTTAAGGTCTCTCGATCCGTGTCATATATTAAACTTCACATAATAGCCGTCCATTTAACAGGAGAAAACACAATTTACCTCGTTCATTGCCGTCCGATAAAACATTTAACTAAATTTCTTGATTGTCGGATGAATATTAAGACAAAAATTCCACGCTTACAAATAAACGTCAACCGACTACGAGAGAGGTTTTCTAGTGCTCGTGAGAGGCGAGTCTCTCTCTCTCTCTCTCTCTCTCTCTTTATTGCGATTTGTGTATTTATTATGTCTTTTCGTGTTTATTTATGAAAATTTTGGATATATTTTGATTGATGTATGTTGATTTATATTTCTTAATTGCTTTTGAAATTAGGGTTTGTATTCTAGGATTAGGTTTATACCTGATTGTTCGTTTTTGTATTCTATATTGAGTGATCCAAGCTTCTTTAATTCGGAAAACTGAGTTTCGTTCCGAGGTTCCTGTTACTTTTGGCTAATCAATTGAGTTTTATGTCAACAATTAATCTTGTATTTGTGCGGTTTTTTTGAATGCTGTTGTTTGCTTTTTGTACACGACCGTTACTGGTTCTAGAGAAATTAGGGATTTTAATGTTTTGAAAGTCGAGGATTGGAGTCGATACCTGAAGCCCTACCCACATTCGGAAGACCAAATTTCACGAATTAATTTTATTTTGTTGGTTGGTTCTTGTTCAAATTTGATAATCATGCCTGTTCTGCCTATATCATGTTCAGTTAAGCTTGTTACCTGAGCTCTTGGGATGTTTGATGCATGCATAGCAGTTTCGCAGCATTTTTAATGCGCACGTGCCTGCTGACATTGAACCGGTTTTATGAATTGTCAATTATGTTATCTGATGGTTATTCTGTATAGTAATATCTGTAGATGGCGCGTACCAAGCAAACTGCTCGTAAGTCGACTGGAGGAAAGGCTCCTAGGAAGCAACTCGCTACAAAGGTCTCTCTATTTTTTCAATTGCTCTTATTAATCATGTTTTGTTTATATCCGTACTCATTATATTTTTGATTCTGTTTCCGTATGACCAGGCTGCTCGTAAGTCTGCTCCGACCACGGGTGGAGTGAAGAAGCCACATCGTTACCGTCCTGGTACCGTTGCTCTTCGGTTAGTAATCCCTTTCTTCGGGGTAATTCTATATTATCTGTTGTAAGAGTAATGTTTGATAACTGATATCTCTTGTAGTGAAATCCGCAAGTACCAAAAAAGTACCGAGCTCTTGATCAGGAAGCTTCCTTTTCAGAGGCTTGTTCGTGAAATCGCTCAGGACTTCAAGGTTTAATTTCGTCAACAAGAACTTGTGTTGGATAACTGTGATGATGGCTCATTGTGTGAATTTTGTTGATTGGTATTTATTTCTGTGGTTGCAGACTGATTTGCGTTTTCAGAGCCATGCCGTTTTGGCGCTTCAGGAAGCTGCTGAGGCCTACCTTGTGGGCCTATTCGAGGACACCAACTTGTGTGCCATTCATGCCAAGCGTGTGACAATCATGCCTAAGGATATTCAGCTTGCCCGCAGGATTAGGGGCGAACGTGCATAGTCTGATCTGGCTGTCTTGCTTAATAGTGTTAATGCTGGTGCTATTTTGTTCGTCTTCTGTTGAGAAATATTGTTGAAGTAAGATACCTTTTAACTCCCGTATTAGTAATAGTTCCTATCTGTGGCGTAGGATGTGCATTTATTTAAATGTCGTTATAATTGTTGTGTTGGGAGTTGTTAACACAACTGCTTGGCTGAATCTTGTTTTGTCACGCCTCCGGTGAACAGTTTCATGTTTGTGCTAAAAGTTGTGAATTGCTTTATGTGCCTAGTTAAATCTCTTGCATTTGAAAGGAAGTTTTGAGAAAAAAAAATTAAGATGAGTTTCCGTTGATAATTTTCCAAAATTTGATGCTGTTTTTTCTTTATGATGAATGTCAGATTTGCATGGTTGATCTTAACATGTAATTTTAAATAATTTTGAATTCATTCTAATTTTCTATGGATACTCGATTATATATCAGGGTGTTCACGGGCCGGATCGGACCGGTACCGGGTTCGATTTGGGTGGAACCGGACCAATCCGGTTCCGGTTCTATGGCACATGCCATGGAACCGATCCGGTTCGGAACCCCGGATCCGAATTATCGGATTGGTCCGGGGTAAATCGGTTCCAACCGGAACCGGTTTGGCCATCGATCGTTAAGCCAAATGTTTTTTAAAAATTTTTTTCAACCCAAATCGTAAAGGAAAAATACATCATTTATTGAATATGGGAAACAACATAAAGATATATCATTTGAAATTTATAATAAAAATACATTGTTCATCATAATTTATAAGTATAGTCTTGGCCAATTCTTCTTCTTTTTCGGAACTTTCATTGCAGCACTCGTTGATTCCTCATTCTCTCTTATGTCTTCAAATTTTATCAACCCAAATCGTAAAGGAAAAATACATCATTTATTGAATATGGAAAACAACATAAAAGATATATCATTTGAAATTTATAATAAAAATACATTATTCATCATAATTTATAAGTATAATCTTGACCAATTCTTCTTCTTCTTTGGAACTTTTATTGCCGAACTCGTTGATTCCTCATTCTCTCTTATTTCTTCTCTCAACATCGAACCAATCTCTTAGCAGCGTAAGCATGCACAATGATTCTGCTTGTAGAGAAACTCTAAAGTCTCCAATGAGCCGAGCACAAGTTGAAAATGCAGACTCTGACGCGACACTGAATGTTTGGACTGCAAATACATCTCTAGCCATTTTGGCTAAGACTGGATATTGTCTTGCGTTTGCTTTCCACCACTCTAGTACGTCAAAATTTTCATCTGTAATGAACATTTGACCCAGGAAGAATTGCAACTCATTTGAAGCGGTAGATGACACACCGCTTCCTCTCTGCTTCTTTCTTCCAAGGCTCCGCAACAGATTAATCCCTCCGCTTCGTGACTGACTAGCATCTTCTTCTTCTCCTTCTACTACACGTGCCGATGAGCTCTGTCCCTGTTCACTGGTACAATCCAAACATATTTTGGAGAGAATGCATGATTGACATCTTTTGATCGTCAACATCCTTATCCAAAAACGTACTATAATATTCAAAGAAAGTATCGAAAGATCCTACACCCTGACTTGGGTCTAACAATGTAGATATACAGTGCACGTGTGGAATTTGTTCCCAATATTTTTTAAACTTTCCTCCATACGATAAACGAACGACGTCAACTCAATATCATCTCTAAATTCAATAAATTTACAAAACATGTTAAATACAAGTGGAAGAAAATAATGAGAAGTAGGATTAGAAACACCGGAAAAACGATCTGTTGCATCTTTAAAGGTTGATAACAAAGCAGTTAAATTATTAACAAAGAACCAATCCTTATCATACAATAAATAACTTTCATCACTTTCAGGCATTTGATAAGAGTTATAAAAAGAAGTTAAAGCATCTTCATAAGGTAACATCGATTCTAACATTTTGTGCAAAGAATTCCATCGACTTACAATGGGCGGTGGAAAAAGAGTAAACCGAAGGTTCTGACTTGCACACGTATGTTTCCAATCACGCTTAATGCGTGACTGTCGTATCCGTTGACAACAGTTTTTAAGTTTGTCTATGCTACTACATTCAGCATCTTCATAACCATCTTTTACTGCTAAATTAATTATATGGCATGCACATCTAACGTGAAAAAAACACCATTAAGCATTGATCGTAAATATATTTTAAGTTCACGCATTGCCGCGTTATTATTTGAAGCGTTGTCAAGTGTAGTCGAACAAATTTTATCTGCAATTCCATAAAATCTACAAACATTAACAATAAATTTAGCAATTTGGGAACCAGTATGTGCAGATTTTAATTCATCCAGTGACAAAATTCTTTTCTGCAAACACCAGTTATCATCAATCCAATGACAAGTAATAACAAGAAAAGAAAGTAGTGCGGTATTCGTCCAAATATCAGTAGTTAAACTTAATCTGCAGTTAATAGAAGAAAGATGATCAACTAAAGTCTTACGGTAATCAAGAAACACATCCACAATATTTCTTTTCAAAGTATGTCTAGAAATATGTCTAAAACATGGTTGGATACCAGAAAAAATTCAATAAAGCCATCTTTTTTAGAAAACAAAAAGGAAAGTTCACATCTTACAATAAAACGAACGAATAATCTTTTGTTCATTTCCGGTGTTAAGATAAAATTAGTGCCAGACTGAGGATTAATTTGAAGTTGGGTTGGTTCTCTATCTAATGGTTGTAAAGTAACGTCATCAAAATTATGTTTTTTAACTAGATGTTTCTTTAAGGTTCCGGTACCGCCAGCGGAACCACCTGTTTTATAATTATATGTGGTTTTACATATTTTACAAATAACAACAGATTCGTTCGTACCTGGTTTTGTCTCGACGTCAAAATGATAACATACCTTGCTTCGTTTGGGACGGTTACTCGTGCGACTCGAAGCGGCAGTAGTAGCGGATGACACGCCGGGGGCCAGATTTTGGGGGGCCGGCGGTTCTGCAACGTGTTCCGCTTCTTCAACATCATAAGCATTATCAAACTCAGCAAAAATATCATAATTTTCTTGGAATAAAGGTGGATTTGAGGAACCACCACGACCAGTAGAAGAAGATGCCATCGTATTAGTAGAAATATGAAAAAAATGAGATAATTGAATAAAAGATTAGGATTGTAAGAGAGTTGGAGATGAAAAATTAGAGAGGTAAAATGAGGTATACATAGAAGCAAAATTTTTTTTTTAAAATTTTTTTTTTTTTTAATGAAACCATTGCCCAATGACTATTTTAGCCGTTGGGCAACGGCAGTCCAGTGGCCAATGGCTACAATGCCGTTGGCCACATAAATTTTTTATTTTTTTATATTCATTTTAACCGGTTCTGGTTCCAGTTCCGGACCCAGAATCGGTGGAACCGGAATCACCGGATTGGCGGTTCCGAATCCCCGGAACCGATCCGATCCGGGTAAAACCCGGGTCGAATTCCGTTCATAAATGGACCAACCGGATCCGGTCCGGTTCCGGACCGGTTCTGGTTGGTCCGGCCCAATAAGCACCCTGAATTATATATTACCGAGTAATTTAGAATTTTATTAAAATATAGCATTATATTATAGAAAATAATGCTATATTGAGAGAACAATTTTTTTTTTAAAAAAATTGTCCATAAATGGTTCGGCCTTGGCTCCTCGGCTACTGTTTTCTGTTCAGATATCTGTTTGAGTCACTTCGTGTTACATATGCATGGATCATTACTTACGAAACTATCCTTGGACACACTCTTACTTCCGCCTTGCCTTGTGTTATTCACGATACTCATCAAAATCATTCAAAGTTCCTGTGCCTTTTTAGCAGGCCAAATTAAGAGTTGAAACAAAGTAAGGAGCAGGATGCCTTTCCAGAAGGCCAAATTCAGTGTTAAAAGTAAAAAAAAATTTGTAGCCAATCACTTGTCACAGTTGGTCATCCGGATATTAATGAGTCGAAAAATCATAAAATAGGTATTAAGGCGTTATAAATTTGAAGGTCACCCAAGTAGACAATCAATCCCATCGAGCTTAATGCTTGCTACGAGCAGCAAACTGCTATATACAGAATATACAAGCACCCGATATGTAAACCTAAAATAACTGGTTACTCGTTATCAGGCTTTGGTGCTTCCTTGATCTCCTCAGAATTATCATCCTACATGAGATGAATAACCTTTTCGATCGGCAAGCTCGATCAGGGGAATTCAAAATCTCATAGTAGAACACTCAGAAGTTGAGAGCCAGGCCAAGCCGGATTGGATGAGTTGGAGCCAGTTCAGCGTTAGCAATGTCCTGCACGCATCAAAACACAATCTTTGCCCAAGAAATCCCAATTGAAAGCATGACATCTAGGACCAACATTAATTAGCATAACATAACATCATTTTGAATGAAAATATTAAGTCATGAAAGATTAAGAAGTTGATAATTGCAATTTATGATGCACTAAACACTTTCATGTTACTTGGTGATGTCGACATTTTTTATAAAGTGACAGCTTAGATACAGATGGGAAACATGTCAGACGAGTGTTAGACACGAGAATTAAGGGTAAAGAGAGTGACGAAAAAAAATGGATGAGGTGTATATTTTACATATGACGTTGGTTTTCATCTCCGTCAAAATTCAGGGTAAAAGCTGAAGTTTAAAATAAAAAATTAAGACAGAGTCAGTGCAGCGTATCTTCTTCAATTTAATATTTTTATCTATATGTAAAACGTATTCGAACATAGGAAATCCCTATATTAGTGCATCATAGTTAGATGTGTCAGGTTAGGCTCGACCCGTCAAATAGGCGGGTTGGACAATCACTTTTTAGGCCCATCTTCTACGGGCTGGCCCAAATGGGCAGCGGGTTTTGGAAGATTGGCCCACGTGGCTCGCCTTTTTTTTTTTTTAAGTTGGTCAACTTTGCTCTACTTGAATTATTTTATAATAAGCTGAGTTGAGATAATTGTGTGTTGAGTATTATTATCTAATATTTGAAGTGAAATTGTGATGTTTAATTGGGCTTGTTAAACTCAACTTACATTAAGACAGGCTATATTATATCTAAATTTGAACATTATCTTGATTGCTAAAAGTTGGAATTCTGTGTGTGAAATAACTAAAAAATGATTGATAAAAGCTAAATGCATCTCATTTGGGTCAAGGGCATTTATGTAAATTCACTACAATTATAGTGAAAATAGTTTTACAATCCATTAACAGTGTCCATACATCATGATTAGCTACAATTAGTTTCAGTCCATATATGTATATCAGTCTGATACGCAAATGAATTGGAAAACCAAATTAAGGTTTCCTTTGTATCTCTCGAGTATTTCAGGATATCTAACCAAACTTCGAAGTTTTCACATGCAGTGAACGTGTCCAACTACGCTTAAGCAGAAAGTTGAGCTGACCACCGATTATTTTGTTTGATGTCACTTCCAAAAATTAATATTTGTATGAAGCGTGCAAACTATGAGTGGAAAAAACATATCTGTATATAATAGATTTAAATCTATGAATGATATCATATGATTACTCTGACCACCGATGGTTAGGCCATCAGTGTACAAAAATTTCCACGGATATTCAACTATTGTTCCACAATGAAGTGTAGTTTTGGTACAGTAACCGATGATGATAACATTACAGATTACAAGAACCATTAGAAATTCAACATAGCAACAATGACCACGCTCACTTTTCTTTTTCTCGACATCAATATCACAACCATGTACCATTAAAATGTAAGAACTACAACTCTGAATATACCACCAAATGTTCAAAAATCACCACCGAGAGCCTAGAGTAAAAGAAACAGGATCCAAAACTAGCTTCAAATAAATCAAGATGGTCTACAGCACTTCCTGTTCTTTTCTGGGATTACCCGTGCAGGAGGTCCAGGGATAATAATCTTCTTCCCAGTCAAAGACGCAGGATTGTCACTACCTTGATCTTCACAAGCAACAAGATTTTTCCTATTCACAATGTTAAGTATCTCGCTCAGCACAGTCATGAATGCTTCCTCCACGTTTGTTGTTCCAAGTACTGATGTTTCCAAGAAGAATAGTTCTTCCTTCTGAGCAAACTCCTTGGCATCCTCGGTCGGCACGGCTCGTTGGTCTTCAAGATCTGTTTTGTTTCCGATCAGAATTATTACGATATTCTTGTCAGCATGAGCACGCAACTCTTCTAGCCAACGGGGTATGTGATCAAAGGTCTGTCTTTTTGTTATGTCATACACCAACATAGCCCCCATGACATCTCTGTAATATGCACTTGTGACTGCTCGATATCTATTCATAATTACCAACAAAGACAAATCAGGAACCACAGTAAAATTCTTGCGAATTCAGTTCATCTTTCTTGAAGACAATTTTAATGGAAGTGATCTAGGATGATTTTACAAGTTTGGGTACCACCACTTGAAATAGCATGCAATACCAGAGGAAGAGCTTTGGCACCGGAGAAATAGAATGCTGGGCAAAAGGAAACTTAGAGCTTTGGCATCGGAGTTTTAATTACTTATTTTCATTAACTGAACACAACCCAATTTTTTTGAAAAAGGGCCAAAAGTAATAGCCAGAATTAATGGACCATACGTTGGGTATATATTCTGCATTACAATATTGCTGCGAACTCCAAGATAATTTTCTTATAACCAGCAATCTCTACAAGCTCTTCTTATGAGTTAAAACTGAAAAGTAGTTACGTCAGATTGTCAGAGCCAACAACAAAATACTTGCCATGATATCCACAATACAAACAGCAGACTGTCGGACCCAATTTTCTTATGCTCATAGTGGCACTACAAAAAATACTCAACTATTTGATCTAGAAGTAAGCGTGGTTTTGATACTTGCCATGATATTCACAATACAAACAGCAGATGATGAGACAAATACGTTTCGGGGTATCTATTGCTACCTCAGTGGGTGATGTCAAAAAAGTTGCAAAATGTCACAAATTGGAAACTTTGGCCATAAAACCTACCCAATGGATTCAATCATGGGTCAAATAATTTGCACACACGTTCACAAGGACAAATGCATGACCTCCGCCATGACTGTCGCTACGAGAAGGTTAATCAAAAGAAAGGTATATTTGAGATACTTGTAAATTATGCAAAAAAAGTTATGCTTTAAAACCAGTAAATGAGTGGAGGTAAAGTAACATTTAACAAACATTTAGTTGAAGAATACATATTGCAGCCTACACCACGTAAATCAATTCAAGTAAATTCACAAAGCCAAACTGATAGGTTGCTTAGAATTGACCAGATACACAAAGTGTTTGAGGCAGATTTTGTTATAATGAACAGCCATTCATAATAAGAGAAAAAAAGATGGAAAATCAACACATTTAAGGATTTCATTAAGAAACTTGCACAATAATGTTTGAAAAACATTTTTTTATTGATATTATAAGATTTCTTGCAGAGATCGTTTGAAAAGGGAAACTTTGACAAATATAACTGATAGTCAGTATTATATCATCGTTTGGTGTTCAATTGACACTGTAAAACTGCATTAAATACATAGATGTATAATACCAAACACGTGCAGCATATGCTCTCTCTCAATATGAAGCATAATGTTTATAAAGTTTAGAGCATACAAACTAAATATTTTTTAAACTACTAGATCTAATAATGATGGGTTAATACCTTTTTAAATTAAAAGTTAGAAGAAGTTATAAATAGTAATTCTTTTTCATTCAGATGCAGAATCTTATTATTATTCTTTACACTATAAGTTCACATGTTATGCAGTTGTACATTCTCCCTAATTGTTAACCACTGATCCCAAAAAATGAACATTTTCAGCACAAAGTTCTAGCTAATTCACCTAAACTAAGGTTATATAATAACCACAAGAAGTAAACATATTGTTTTTGAACAACTAAGCCAGTTCCAAAATAATCTTATAGACTTACATAATCCTATTCCAGCCGGAATCAAGATCTTCAAGTATGATTCAAGTACAAATTGAATGAAGTTTTATCATAATATAGCTACCTTTTGAATGATGATTTGATTCAAAAACATAACTTAGAAAATAACACATCAATGAAAGTCGGATATTATTTTATTTTGGTAAACGAATTAAATAAAAGGATGATATCAATAGAAAAACACTGGACTATTTTTTTGTGAATCAAATTATGTCTTAAAACAGTTGATAACACAAGAACTATTCAATCTGTTAACAAATTCTCAAGGCAATTTGATTCAGCTAAATCTGTACAAATATGTGTTTGGATTCAACAACCATAGGTGGCTCAAATTCTAGCACCCCGAAAAACAGCAATAATCTATTTATTTTTTAAAAACTTAAGTGCTCTAAAAAGGATGATTACAATAAAAAATTGAGAAGAGCCATAATATAATTTCAGTCCTCCCGGACAAATTGAATGTATGGTTGATAAATCATAATATATAACAAATCAAGTTCTTGAATACATGCACTTTCATAATATTACCACTACACCTGTTAGTTGCTAAATTTGGATTACAAAAAATTAAACAATAAACATTATCATATCCCGCAGTCATACACCGCACATCATACAAGAGCATTGACAAGCCAAGTGTAGCTGTAAAATAAATCTCTATGAAGTACACAATATATGTTATTTAACACAACAGTCTTCCATTTCACCGCAATAAAACAAGATCAATCCTTCAACTTCCCAAATCAACAAAATAGACAAAAAACATCAGAGTACAAAATGAGCCAGCCAAGATCAGTTACATCCTTTATAACGCACATGCAAATAAACGTACGGGTGTTAATTTTCATTCAACACATACGATCAGTCGGTAGATATACAAAGTTTTACCTTTCCTTGCCAGCTGTGTCCCAGATCTGAGCTTTAACAGACTTATGCTGGATAACGAGTGTTCGCGTCTGAAATTCGACACCGACTGTAGCCTTAGAATCCAAACTGAACTCATTTCGCGCAAAACGCGACAGCATCTGAGACTTCCCCACCGCGGAATCACCGATCAGCACCACTTTGAAAACGTGGTCAATTTTCTGGCTCGCATCGCCGTATCCACTGGTAGCCATTTCAAAACTTCTGCTCTCACTCAATATTTTAGCGCGTGTTTTGTGTGAAAAACTTGAATGAAAAACGAAAACAAGGAAACGGAAGCAACGGAGGGTGGGAGAGCGAAAGAGACGGGAGGAGACTATATACAAAGTACTCCAGTGGAGGTCTTCGTCGGTGAAACTCTTAACTATTTTTATATTTCCGATATAATAATTTAAAATTATTTTTATAGTAAAAATATATTCAAATTGTTCCATTTTATATTATAACACTATACCTATCATCATCCAATATTATTATACTTCTTAAAATAAAAAAGAAAATTTTAGAGTTTACAAACTTTTAAAACAGTTTATTAAATATAAAAGTTCATAAATTATTTAAAATAATGAGTCAAATACTTTGGAGTATGGTTAAACTCGTTTGAAATCCCTACCTCCAAACATAACTTTAACATTCCTCCATATATCAAAGATTCTTTAATATAACTCCCTACCGTATTTCTTTTCTTCATTCCAACTCCCTTCCCACCTAAAAAGACATAAAAGCCTTAAATTTAATTGCAATAAACTCCCTAATGTTCTTAAGATGTTTCCAAACACACCCAAAACTCATTTTTTCCAATAAACAACTCCTAAAAGGGATATGAAAAAGCATAGGCCTAAAAGACTTATATGAACATGAGATACTTCAGTTTCTGTCATCTTGAGAAGACCCAAGATCATATTTTTGCAAAGGACTCACGGTTCATGATAAATCAAAGCCCCAAAATCCCTTATGAAGTAAAATTAAATAACAGGCCCATCATTCTTCCGAATTACAATAAAATTTTAACAAACTGAAATATACCATTTTGACCATAACGGCACCGGGTGAGGTGGTTCGCAACGCCACCAGTCAAAAACTTACTGCCTCCAGACTGTTTTACGAATGGCTCCTCACAATTCAACATCAGCTCACGGGCGAGGTTAGTCTGCCAGTTATCCGACTCCTTCAGAAACCGCACAGCACAGCCCTAATTCGTTTCCTACCTTAGGGCGCAAGATATAATCAAGATATAGGAAAGATTTAAAGAAATCTGGGAGATAGATGGGCAAAAGCCTTATTTTTATTCTGGAATACTTATAAAATCTTTTACATTAAAACGTCTCCTTTTAGGAGGAGATGGACTTGTTTAGCCTCTCATATAGATGGGGTTTTGACTCAAGAACACATTAACTTAAAACAGAACAATATTACAGACACTTATGAAATGAAAGAAAGAAAAGAAATATTACCAAGCTAAGGAAGCTGAAGATTACAAAGCTTGGAGATTACAATATTTATTTTCAGAAAACTATGGAGAATTTTCGATGCCCTTAGCTTCCTGAATGCCTTGGTATTTGTAATGTCCGAAATAATAATATCCAAAATAATTATTATTGTAATGTCCGAAATAATTATGGTGGTTATATGCTATGTCGAGATTTAATTCTTGGATATCAGATTTCGGAGCGGAGTTGGGATAAATAATTCCGGGATCGAATGTATAATGCTAATTAACACCGAAATTTTATTAAATATAAAATTTGCATTAAATCGAAAGATTTAATGCTTGTGATTCAAATAAGGTCATGAAGTTAGGTGTGGACTGTACATGTGTTGCACATGCACCAGTACACCGGTGACACCCCGATGTTCAGAATTGGTCGGGAATTAATATATATCGGTGTCGCGTGTAAAACACATACCAAAATGTGTAAAACACACATAGATCGCGGACACCTACAAAAAGGTGCGAAAACACGCACTTCTCGCGCGATCACCGACCACCGTGTACTTATCCGCTCCGTTCGCCGCCGTCCGACCACCTAACGACGAGACCGACCTACCACCGTGTTCACAACTCTCAGGCGAATCTTTCCATACCAGATAATCAAATTTTGGTGTTCGAAAAGTGGTTCGATTTTGATCTGGAACGATGAAACTCGCGCAGACTAGGGTTTGAGCGATTTTGGTTCGATTTCTTCGAATCTTCTACGAATTGGACGAAGCCATATACCAAATCTCTTCTCCTCATCTGGACGACACTTTATACACCGGCCACCGCCTCTACCGCCGCCGGAGTTCGCCGGAATCGCACGAAATGCGTGCGTGAACTGTGTGCGAATTGGGTAAAAAAATTTGATATCCGATTTTCCGACTTTGCTTCGATATTTGCTTCGATAATTACCAGTTAATTTGAGTTCGTAAATGAACTGCTATCCTTGCTTGACAATCTGCTGCAATTGATTCAAATCTTGTTATGTTGGTTTCACCTTCCTGCTGAATGAGTCTGCTGAACTGAGTTTAAATAGACTGTTGTAGAGAATTGAATTAACCTGGTATTTGGGCCAAATTCTTGTTGAAGTTTGGGGTTTACATCATGGCCGAAATTTAAGGGACGTAACTGCTGAATTTTGGGGTTGTTTGGGCTTGACAATCATGCCTGTATAATGTTTGTTCATATACGTAAGTGATATTCAAGTGTTGGCTCACAAGCCCTATAAGTTATGTAGTAGGAAAGTCTACTTTTATGACTTAGAATATTGTAGTGTGTTGGTGAGTGTTGAGCTATGATTTGAGATGCAAATGACTTCGAGCCTGTGTCATTATGCCCATAGGAGAGTTCGATACATGTCAATGTGTGTTATAAGCAAGTATTAAATTGTATATTATGAATATGCTTGAATATGTGGCATAGCATAAATTGGTGATTTATATCACTTGGATGAGTTAATGATGATAATATTGAGTTGTTGAATTAAGATATTGAATCGATATGAATGATATCGAGTGGATTGTAAATGAACTAATATGAAGTGATAATTTCGATATAGATTCTTCATGATTCTCAAGATGTCGGGATAGCCCATCATGTTGTCGACTATAAGGTACGTGGTGACGTACGAGCAGGTATACCCAGTATTTATATATTCATGCATACATGTATTTTAATGTTGTGATGTTTAAGGTTCAGTGATTGAGTTTGATAATTGAGTTTAATACACGTGGAATGGTGGACACGTAGTGGTACGTGATCCGATTATACTTGTTGAGTAGTGATGCCGTGGGCATGAGCGATATGAGAAAGTATCGAGAATGAGATAGTGGGATAACCAGGTTTATATTGATGTTGAACTATTTATGTTCGAGCATAAATAATATATTGTTGTTGTATTGAATTCATAAGCGTTGTTGAGTATCATATTTTCAGTGATAATGCTAAACTTGACAGTATGAAGGTGTGTGAGTCTGAAACAGGAACAGTGTGTGGAAGCTATACAAATTTGGAATTGTACAGGGAGTATATTTTATGAGTTTTGAAGAATCTAAATTGTTGCATTACAATTTCGTATATTGATTTGTGAATGAATATTGAGTTGGAGTATGCTCACCCGTGTGGGGGCTGCTTCTGTTGAAACAGGTACAACAGGTACTAAGCTACTTTGGGATATTGGTTCGAGCTGGTTGGATCATGCTGCTTTCAGAAGCGTATATGAGTGGGGGTAAATAGTATATGCTATTTATTCAGTTAGATTGGTATTCATTTATTTGTTGCTCGTATGTGAGCAACTGGAAGCATGTATATGGACTGTATAAGGGTGTTGAAGCCCACTTGTAATGTCTTCTTATTCTTAGGATGGTGGTTTCCCTGGCGGGGAATTTACGTAGTTTCAGTATTCTGTTTTCGTAGTGTGTTTGTCCCTGGTTGGGAGTTATATTGTGCGACGTATTTTTATTTTGGGATATCTCAATTTATGGGGAGACTCTGCCCAAATGTTTATTCAAACCCACAATGTAAAAGTGGTGTAATGGGGATGATAATGGGTGAACCTTGAGTCTTATTGCTGAGTATTATTGATGTCATTGATAATATGTGAAGCATGTAAGGATTCTTTTAAAGAATGAATTTTTTTTAGTACTCATACGACGGAATAAATGCACGAAGGACTAGTATAAGGGGTTGGGGTCTTACAGTATTTATAGAACTCTGGAGGTGGATATGAAATCCGGACTTCAATTCTTGTTTATAATCAGACATCATTGCATGCGTCTTCTCTCTTGTTTGGTACCTTGTGATCCCTTCGACTTTCGGCCGAATAGTTGTCCTACCATTTTGTTTTCTTTTGCAAATGGTAGTGGTCCTTGTCAGAGTCACATGGCTCTTTTCTCCCTGTGGTCCCTAAAAATTTGGCATTTGCATTCCGCGTGGTAATCTTCCACGTTTGTCTGGTCCTGCTTTGTCGTCTTTTTTCTGGTCCCTCTTGACAGGGAATCCTTTCCCGAACAGTGGTTCTTTCTGCTCTGGGCAGCTTGGGCAAATGTGGTCTTGCCATCTTCCAACGTGTACCATGTTACAGAACTTCCGGCTAGTGTCTTTGGTCGCCGGAATCTTGTTGTCCCACAATATTTGTCTTTTCTTTTCAAATATTTCTTCGGCAAATTTTGTAGTATTGCTTGTCATAGTGTTAACCATAAATGATCCGTTTGCTGTTTTTTGGAAAATTTTAAACGTATACTTGACTTTGTCCATCTCAGTGAGACATACCCATAATCCCCATGCTCTTCTGGTAGTGATATCGTCCACTGTGAGCGGGGAAACTAGTGTTGTTCCTTCGGGCAGTGGTTTTATTTGATCCATCGCCTTCCAGTTAGGCATCTGTAACTTTACAAAATGAAAGCTAAGGTGAAGGCCTTTTCCTGTGATTTCTGGGGCTGCAGTTATGAATTTCAGCTCCAGAACATCTCATCTTCTGCCATGAGTAATACATCCCTTCATAGATCCAGTCCGGTAATTTTGTGATTTTCGGAAAACTTGGTGCTGTGGTAAAAACTGAGGCTAGGCAGCCAAGATCAAACCACTCGCGAACACTTTCTGGTTTGAAACCAGGATGCATCCACATTCTTGGGTATTTTCCTGACCAGTCTGCTGTAATTTTTCCAGGAATTATACATGTACAAAGTTTCTCCCATGATCTTTGATATTCCTGCAAAGGGAAGTTGGGGAAACAATATTCTCGTTAGTATTAACCTTAGATTTGCCAGCCGATGGCCTAAGATTAATCTCTCCCTCTTTAACCCCTGAGGTACTGGGTTGACTTGATTCGTCAGATATCCCCGATACCTTGGAATCAATTTTTCCTTCTGTATCTTCTCCGAAAGGATCAATACTAGGACCTGTAGTGGCGGTAGTTGAATCGTCCACACCGGTTGATGAGCCCGGCTCTCTGAAACACGACTTTAGCTTCACTGCTGAAGCATCCCGTCGGAGGGGAATATAAAGACTGTCCCATAACTAGGTGTAGCCTGCATGGTAGCCTTCATAGCCTGTTGGACCTTCGTGAGATCCAGTTCCTGTACTTGACCCGCAACCTGAGAATAATCAACAGGCCGTTGATCTTCTTGTCTAGCTCCTCCGGATTTTCTCGGAGGTGCTTTGATATCGTGATGATGGAATTAGCTTCACTCGTTCCATCTCTCGTCAAAAAATCTGTGAGAATATTTTTATCAGATTTTACAATGACAATATCATAATCATAATATTGGCATTCAGCTTTCCATCTTAAAAGTCTAGCCTTTTCTGGTTTTGATTCAATTTTATTTTTTAAAAAGGCTTTGACACTCGTATTATCTATTTTCAAGATAAATTTCTTTGCAAGTAGGAAAAATGGCCATTTTTAAAAGCCTTTCGAACAGCAAAGAACTCTTCTCGTTGATGTGCTATCTGATAACTTCGTTGTTATCAAATAGCCCACTGCAATATCTGCATGACACTTCTCCTTCTGGTGTAATTTTCATGAGAACTGCAGCCCACCAATGATCACTGGCATCTGTGTATAATACCAGTCCATCCTCGTCGTTTGGTATTGCAAGCTTTGGTATTTGCCTGCAAACCTCCTTTAGCTGTTTGACAGCTTGTCTGTGATCTTCATTCCACTCAAACTTAACATCTTTTTTGAGTAGTGGACTGAACACCTTCCTGTGGTTTGCTAGATTGTTGGTAATATCGACAATCTTCTCCCAAGATACAACGTATAGTAATATCTGATGGTAATTCTGTATAGTAATATCTGTAGATGGCGCGTACCAAGCGAACTGCTCGAAAGTCGACTGGAGGAAAGGCTCCTAGGAAGCAACTCGCTACAAAGGTCTCTCTATTTTTTCAATTGCTCTTATTAATCATGTTTTGTTTATATCCGTACTCTTTATATTTTTTATTCTGTTTCCGTATGACCAGGCTGCTCGTAAGTCTGCTCCGACCACGGGTGGAGTGAAGAAGCCACATCGTTACCGTCCTGGTATCGTCGCTCTTCGGTTAGTAATCCTTTTCTTCGGGGTAATTCTATAGTATCTGTTGTAAGAGTAATGTTTGATAATCACGCTGATATCTCTTGTAGTGAAATCCGCAAGTACCAAAAAAGTACCGAGCTCTTGATCAGGAAGCTTCCTTTCCAGAGGCTTGTTCGTGAAATCGCTCAGGACTTCAAGGTTTAATTTCGTCAACAAGAACTTGTGTTGTATAACTGCGATGATGGCTCATTGTGTGAATTTTGTTGATTGGTAATTATTTCTGTGGTTGCAGACTGATTTGCGTTTTCAGAGCCATGCCGTTTTGGCGCTTCAGGAAGCTGCTGAGGCCTACCTTGTGTGCTTTTCGAGGACACCAACTTGTGTGCCATTCATGCCAAGCGTGTGACAATCATGCCTAAGGATATTCAGCTTGCCCGCAGGATTAGGGGCGAAATAACTAAAAAATGATTGATAAAAGCTAAACGCATCTCCATTTTGATCAAGGGCATTTATGTAAATACAATACAATTATATTGATAATATGTTTTACAATCCATTAACAGTGTGCATACATCATGATTTAGCTACAATTAGTTTCAGTCCATATATGTATATTAGTCTGATACGCAATTAATTGGAAAACCAAATTAAGGTTTCCTTTGTATGTCTCTGAGTATTTCAGGATATCTAACCAAACTTCGAAGTTTTTACATGTATTGAACGTGTCCAACTACGCTTAAGTAGAAAGTTGAGCTGACCTGGAGCATCGTTGCAACCCCTTGCAATTCACAAAAACCAACCCTGACCAAATAGGTGTATAAGGTTTCGATCACAGTGAGTACCATGAAGCTTCACTGCATCATTTACATCAAAATTCTTCCACACTTGACAGAATTCATACAACACACATTGAAATCTACCTCGGTCATAACTGATACATCCAATTGAAACCAAACATATCAAAAGATTCGATCGTCTTTGACACATAATAGAAGCTACGCGAGACTTCAGATTATCAAAATATGAACCATCAAAGAAACTACAAAAATATCAGAAAATTATTTCAAGTGCTGCACATTCCCTCCAAGTTTATATCCTAGACTCTAGATAGATCACAAACATCCAAACAACCAATGAATTGCACAAAACGGAAATCATGAAAATAGATAAACCGGAAAAGGAAAAAGTGAAACAAAACCTGAGCGGACTTGTAAGCATAGATAGTGTTCTCGGCAGCTTCCTTGCGCTCGGCACCAGTCTTGAATTCAGCCAGATAGCGATAATAATCACCCTTCTTCTTCAAGTATAACACTTTAGAATCACCAACGGATGCAGATCCGATGATCTTGGTGTCTAGGAGCTTGAAAATGCCGTCACAAATGGAGGAAAGCTCCGACTCGATCTTAGATCTGTAGCTTTCATGGATGAAACGTGACTCTCATTACCGCGGCTCTATAGAGGAAATGATCCGCCAAGAGGCGCGCCGCGCGCCAATAACGTTCTTGTATGCGACTGAGAGGAGGGTCGCTCTTAATATCACAAACTTGTTAGGCATAATGTATGCATGGTACTTCTAAATAAGGAACTTAATGTCCCAAAATTTGTTTGATGTCACTTCCAAAAGTTAATATTTGTATGAAGCGTGCAAATTATGAGTGGAAATAAATATCTGTATATAATAGATTTAAATCTATGAATGATATCATATGATTACTCTGACCACCGATGGTTAGGCCATCAGTGTACAAAAATTTCCACGGATATTCAACTATTGTTCCACAATGAAGTGTAGTTTTGGTACAGTAACCGATGATGATAACATTACAGATTACAAGAACCATTAGAAATTCAACATAGCAACAATGACCACGCTCACTTTTCTTTTTCTCGACATCAATATCACAACCATGTACCATTAAAATGTAAGAAATACAACTCCGAATGTACCACCAAATGTTCAAAAATCACCACCGAGAGCCTCTAGTAAAAGAAACAGGATCCAAAACTAGCTTCAAATAAATCAAGATGATCTACAGCACATCTAGTTCTTTTCTGGGATTACCTGTGCAGGTCCAGGGATAATAATCTTCTTCCCAGTCAAAGACGCAGGATTGTCACTACCTTGATCTTCACCAGCAACAAGATTTTTCCTATTCACAATGTTAAATATCTCGCTCAGCACAGTCATGAATGCTTCCTCCACGTTTGTTGCTCCAAGTGCTGATGTTTCCAAGAAGAATAGTTCTTCCTTCTGAGCAAACTCCTTGGCATCCTCGGTCGGCACGGCTCGTTGGTCTTCAAGATCTGTTTTGTTTCCGATCAGAATTATTACGATATTCATGTCAGCATGAGCACGCAACTCTTCTAGCCAACGGGGTATGTGATCAAAGGTCTGTCTTTTTGTTATGTCATACACCAACATAGCCCCCATGACATCTCTGTAATATGCACTTGTGACTGCTCGATATCTGTTCATAATTACCAACAAAGACAAATCAGGAACCACAGTAAAATTCTTGCGAATTCAGTTCATCTTTCTTGCAGACAATTTTAATGGTAGTGATCTAGGATGATTTTACAAGTTTGGGTACCACCACTTGAAATAGCATGCAATACCAGAGGAAACCTAGAGCTTTGGCACCGGAGAAATAGAATGCTGCGCAAAAGGAAACTTAGATCTTTGGCATCGGAGTTTTAATTACTTATTTTCATTAATTGAACACAACCCAATTTTTTTTGAAAAAGGGCCAAAAGTAATAGCTAGAATAAATGGACCATACGTTGGGTATATATTCTGCATTACAATATTGCTGCGAACTCCAAGATAATTTTCTACAAGCTCTTCTTATGAGTTAAAACTGAAAAGTAGTTTCGTCAGACTGTCAGAGCCAACATCAAAGAAGCTTTTATGCTCATAGTGGCACTAAAAAAAATACTCAACTATTTGATCTAGAAGTCAGCGAGGTTTTGATACTTGCCATGATATTCACAATACAAACAGCAGATGATGAGATAAATACGTTTCTGGGTATCTATTGCTACCTCAGTGGGTGATGTCAAAAAATTGCAAAATGTCACATATTGGAAACTTTGGCCATAAAACCTACCCAATGGATTCAATCATGGGTCAAATAATTTGCACACATGTTCACAAGGACAAACGCATGACCTCCGCTATGACTGTCACTACGAGAAGGTTAATCAAAAGAAAGGTATATTTGAGATACTTGTAAATTATGCAAAAAAAGAGAAGTTATGCTTTAAAACCAGTAAATAAGTGGAGGTAAAGTAACATTTAACAAACATTTAGTTGAAGAATACATATTGCAGCCTACACCACGTAAATCAATTCAAGTAAATTCACAAAGCCAAACTGATAGGTTGCTTAGAATTGACCAGATACACAAAGTGATTGAGACAGATTTTGTTATATATGAGCAGTCATTCATAATAAGAGAAAAAAAGATGGAAAATCAACATATTCAAGGATTTCATTAAGAAACTTGCAGAATAATGTTTGAAAAACATTTTTTTATTGATATTATAAGATTTCTTGCAGAGATCGTTTGAAAAGGGAAACTTTCACAAATATAACTGATAGTAAGTATTATATCATCGTTTGGTGTTCAATTGATACTGTAAAACTGCATTAAATACATAGATGTATAATACCAAGCACGTGCAGCATATGCTATTTCTCAATATGTAGCATAATGTTTATAAAGTTTATAGCATACAAACTAAATATTTTTTAAACTACTAGATCTAATAATGATGGGTTAATACCTTTTTAAATTAAAAGTTAGAAGAAGTTATAAACATTAATTCTCTTTCATTCAGATGCAGTATCTTATTATTATTCTTTACACTATAAGTTATACATGTTATGCAGTTGTACATTCTTCCTAATTGTTAACCATTGATCACCAAAAAATGAACATTTTCAGCACAAAGTTCTAGCTAATTCACCTAAACTAATGTTATATATTAACCACAAGAAGTAAACATATTGTTTTTGAACAACTAAGTCAGTTCCAAAATAATCTTATAGACTTATATATACGGCTGCTTAACGGGCCGGATAAATCCGGACCCGGCACAAAACCGGACCTGTAGCCCGGTTCCGGTTCGGAACCGGGCTAACCGATTCCGAACCGGATCGGTTCTACCGTTCCGGAACCGGTATTTTACCGGTTCCGCCCGGAAACGGATCAGTTATTTTAAAAAAATAAATTTTTTTTAAAAATTTATTTAAATATATTTGAGGTTAGTTTACAAACACAAATGCTCATTAGCTCAATTGGTTAGAGCTCTAGAGTAGAAGACGATGGCCGGTTCCGGATCGGGTCGGGTCGGACTGACCCGTTAAACACCCCTACTTATATACTCCTATTCCAGCCGGAATCAAGATCTTTAAGTTTGATTCAAGTACAAATTGAATGAAGTTTTATCATGACATAGCTACTTATTGAATGATGATTTGATTCAAAAACATAAATTAGAAAATAACACATCAATGAAAGTCGGATATTATTTTATTTTGGTAAACGAATTAAATAAAAGGATGATATCAATAGAAAAACACTGGACTATTTTTTTGTGAATCAAATTATGAAAACAGTTGATAACACAAGAACATTCAATCTGTTAACAAAACTTCTCAAGATTGGCTCAAGGCAATTTCGTATTCGATTCAGCTAAATCTGTACAAGTATGTGTTTGGATTGAACAACCATAGGTGGCTCAATTCTAGCACCGCAAAAAACCACAATAATTTTTTTTTTTTTTTAAATTTACGTGCTCTAAAAAGGATGATTACAATAAAAAATTGAGAAGAGCCCTAATAAAAATTCAGTCCTCCCGGAGAATTGATTGTATGGTTGATAAATCATAATATATAACAAATCAAGTTCTTGAATACATGCACTTTCATAATATTATCACTACACCTGTTAGTTGCTAAATTTGGGTTACAAAAAATTAAACAACAAACATTATCACATCCTGCAGTCATACACCGCACATCATACAAGAGCATTGACAAGCCAAGTGTAGCTGTACAATAAATCTCTATGAAGTACACAATATATGTTATTTAACATAACAGTCTTCCATTTCACCGCAATAAAACAAGATCAATCCTTCAACTTCCCAAATAAAAAAAATAGACAAAAAACATCAGAATACAAAATGAGCCAGCCAAGATCAGTTACATCCTTTATAACGCACATGCAAATAAACGTACGGGTAATAATTTTCATTCAACACATAGGAGCAGTCGGTAGATATACAAAGTTTTACCTTTCCTGGCCAGCTGTGTCCCAGATCTGAGCTTTAACAGACTTATGCTGGATAACGACTGTTCGCGTCTGAAATTCGACACCGATTGTAGCCTTAGAATCCAAACTGAACTCATTTCGCGCAAAACGCGACAGTATTTGAGACTTCCCCCCCGCGGAATCACCGATCAGCACCACTTTGAAAGCGTAGTCAATTTTCTGGCTCGCATCGCCATATCCACTGGTAGCCATTTCAAAACTTCTGCTCTCACTCAATATTTTAGCGCGTGTTTTGTGTGAAAAACTTGAATGAAAAACGAAAACAAGGAAACGGAAGCAACGGAGGGTGGGAGAGCGAAAGAGACGGGAGGAGACTAGATTTTTTTGTTCAGCAACAAAGTAGTCCAGTGGAGGTCTTCGTCGGTGAAACTCTTAACTATTTTTATATTTCCGATTAATAATTTAAAATTATTTTTATAGTAAAAATATATTCAAATTGTTCCATTTTATATTATAACACTATACCTATCATCATCTAATATTATTATACTTCTTAAAATTAAAAAAGAAAATTTTAGAGTTTACAAACTTTTAAAACAGTTTATTAAATATAAAAGTTCATAAATTATTTAAAATAATGAGTCAAATACTTTGGAGTATTAGTTGTTATGTTAGTATATATAAAACTTAAAATTATCCATTCATTTGATTATTATTTTTAGATTAAAATAAACTCAAATCCCAGTTTAAACAAATATTTATTAATTTTATATTCATTATTCTTTATTTTTTAGACTGTGTTTGCTGTGATAATAGATTAAATCTATGAATGATATCATATGATTACTCTGACCACCGATTATTAGGCCATCAGTGTACAAAAATTTCCACGGATATTCAACTATTGTTTCACAATGAAGTGTAGTTTTGGTACAGTAACCCTCGATGATAACATTACAGATTACAAGAACCATTAGAAATTCAACAAACATAGCAACAATGACTACGCTCACTTTTCTTTTTTCTCGACATCAATATCACAACCATGTACCATTAAAATGTAAGAAATACAACTCCGAATGTACCACCAAATGTTCAAAAATCACCACCGAGAGCCTCTAGTAAAAGAAACAGGATCCAAAACTAGCTTCAAATAAATCAAGATGATCTACAGCACATCCAGTTCTTTTCTGGGATTACCTGTGCAGGTCCAGGGATAATAATCTTCTTCCCAGTCAAAGACGCAGGATTGTCACTACCTTGATCTTCACCAGCAACAAGATTTTTCCTATTCACAATGTTAAATATCTCGCTCAGCACAGTCATGAATGCTTCCTCCACGTTTGTTGCTCCAAGTGCTGATGTTTCCAAGAAGAATAGTTCTTCCTTCTGAGCAAACTCCTTGGCATCCTCGGTCGGCACGGCTCGTTGGTCTTCAAGATCTGTTTTGTTTCCTATCAGAATTATTACGATATTCTTGTCAGCATGAGCACGCAACTCTTCTAGCCAACGGGGTATGTGATCAAAGGTCTGTCTTTTTGTTATGTCATACACCAACATAGCCCCCATGGCACCTCTGTAATATGCACTTGTGACTGCTCGATATCTGTTCATAATTACCAACAAAGACAAATCAGGAACCACAGTAAAATTCTTGCGAATTCAGTTCATCTTTCTTGCAGACAATTTTAATGGTAGTGATCTAGGATGATTTTACAAGTTTGGGTACCCGTACCACCACTTGAAACAGCATGCAAAACCAGAGGAAACCTAGAGCTTTGGCACCGGAGAAATAGAATGCTGGGCAAAAGGAAACTTAGAGCTTTGGCATGGAGTTTTAATTACTTATTTTCATTAACTGAACACAACCCAATTTTTTTGAAAAAGGGCCAAAAGTAATAGCTAGATTTAATGGACCATACGTTGGGTATATATTCTGCATTACAATATTGCTGCGAACTCCAAGATAATTTTCTTATAACCAGCAATCTCTACAAGCTCTTCTTATGAGTTAAAACTGAAAAGTAGTTACGTCTGACTGTCAGAGCCAACAAAAAATACTTGTCATGATATTCACAATACAAACAGCAGACTGTCGGACCCAATTTTCTTATGCTCAGAGTGGCACTACAAAAAATACTCAACTATTTGATCTAGAAGTAAGCGTGGTTTTGATACTTGCCATGATATTCACAATACAAACAGCAGATGATGAGATAAATACGTTTCGGGGTATCTATTGCTACCTCAGTGGGTGATGTCAAAAAGTTGCAAAATGTCACATATTGGAAACTTTGGCCATAAAACCTACCCAATGGATTCAATCATGGGTCAAATAATTTGCACACATGTTCACAAGGACAAATGCATGACCTCCGCCATGACTGTCGCTACGAGAAGGTTAATCAAAAGAAAGGTATATTGAGATACTTGTAAATTATGCAAAAAAAGTTATGCTTTAAAACCAGTAAATAAGTGGAGGTAAAGTAACATTTAACAAACATTTAGTTGAAGAATGCATATTGCAGCCTACACCACGTAAATCAATTCAAGTAAATTCACAAAGCCAAACTGATAGGTTGCTTAGAATTGACCAGATACACAAAGTGATTGAGACAGATTTTGTTATATATGAACAGTCATTCATAATAAGAGAAAAAAAGATGGAAAATCAACACATTTAAGGATTTCATTAAGAAACTTGCATAATAATGTTTGAAAAAACATTTTTAATTGATATTATAAGATTTCTTGCAGAGATCGTTTGAAAAGGGAAACTTTCACAAATATAACTGATAGTAAGTATTATATCATAGTTTGGTGTTCAATTGATACTGTAAAACTGCATTAAATACATAGATGTATAATACCAAACACGTGCAGCATATGCTCTCTCTCAATATGAAGCATAATGTTTATAAAGTTTATAGCATACAAACTAAATATTTTTTAAACTACTAGATCTAATAATGATGGGTTAATACCTTTTTAAATTAAAAGTTAAAAGAAGTTATAAATAGTAATTCTTTTTCATTCAGATGCAGAATCTTATTATTATTCTTTACACTATAAGTTTACATGTTATGCAGTTGTACATTCTCCCTAATTGTTAACCACTGACCACCAAAAAATGATCATTTTCAGCACAAAGTTCTAGCTAATTCACATAAACTAAGGTTATATAATAACCACAAGAAGTAAACATATTGTTTTTGAACAACTAAGTCAGTTCCAAAATAATCTTATAGACTTATATAATCCTATTCCAGCCGGAATCAAGATCTTTAAGTTTGATTCAAGTACAAATTGAATGAAGTTTTATCATAATATAGCTACCTTTTGAATGATGATTTGATTCAAAAACATAAATTAGAAAATAACACATCAATGAAAGTCGGATATTATTTTATTTTGGTAAACGAATTAAATAAAAGGATGATATCAATAGAAAAACACTGGACTATTTTATTGTGAATCAAATTATGTCTTAAAACAGTTGATAACACAAGAACTATTCAATCTGTTAACAAAACTTCTCAAGGTTGGCTCAAGGCAATTTGATTCAGCTAAATCTGTACAAATATGTGTTTGGATTCAACAACCATAGGTGGCTCAAATTCTAGCACCCCGAAAAACAACAATAATTTATTTATTTTTTAAAAATTTAAGTGATCTAAAAAGGATGATTACAATAAAAAATTGAGAAGAGCCATAATATAAATTCAGTCCTCCCGGACAAATTGAGTGTATGGTTGATAAATCATAATATATAACAAATCAAGTTCTTGAATACATGCACTTTCATAATATTACCACTACACCTGTTAGTTGCTAAATTTGGATTACAAAAAAGTAAACAATAAACATTATCATATCCCGCAGTCATACACCGCACATCATACAAGAGCATTGACAAGCCAAGTGTAGCTGTAAATAAATCTCTATGAAGTACACAATTTATGTTATTTAACACAACAGTCTTCCATTTCACCGCAATAAAACAAGATCAATCCTTCAAGTTCCCAAATCAACAAAATAGACAAAAAACATCAGAATACAAAATGAGCCAGCCAAGATCAGTTACATCCTTTATAACGCACATGCAAATAAACGTACGGGTAATAATTTTCATTCAACACATAGGAGCAGTCGGTAGATATACAAAGTTTTACCTTTCCTGGCCAGCTGTGTCCCAGATCTGAGCTTTAACAGACTTATGCTGGATAACGAGTGTTCGAGTCTGAAATTCGACACCGATTGTAGCCTTAGAATCCAAACTGAACTCATTTCGCGCAAAACGCGACAGTATTTGAGACTTCCCCACCGCGGAATCACCGATCAGCACCACTTTGAAAACGTAGTCAATTTTCTGGCTCGCATCGCCATATCCACTGGTAGCCATTTCAAAACTTCTGCTCTCACTCAATATTTTAGCGCGTGTTTTGTGCGAAAAACTTGAATGAAAAACGAAAACAAGGAAACGGAAGCAACGGAGGGTGGGAGAGCGAAAGAGACGGGAGGAGATTAGATTTTTTTTTCAGCAACAAAGTAGTCCAGTGGAGGTCTTCGTCGGTAAAACTCTTAACTATTTTTATATTTCCGATATAATAATTTAAAATTATTTTTATAGTAAAAATATATTCAAATTGTTCCATTTTATATTATAACACTATACCTATCATCATCCAATATTATTATACTTTTTAAAATAAAAAAAGAAAATTTTAGAGTTTACAAACTTCTAAAACATTTTATTAAATATAAAGTTCATAAATTATTTAAAATAATGAGTCAAATACTTTGGAGTATTAGTTGTTATGTTAGTATATATAAAACTTAAAATTATCCCTTCATTTGATTATTATTTTTAGATTAAAATAAACTCAAATCCCAGTTTAAATAAATATTTATTAAATTTTTACTAGTTACTTTTTATTTTTTAAGCTGTGTTTGATTGCTGTGATAACATAAATGATAGATAAATTAGAAAGTAATAATGAGTTGGTAATATGGATATATTATAATGTGTTTTGCTTCATATCATATGAATAAGTAAAATAGAATTAGTAACAATATGTTTGGTTTTGATGGGAAGATGAAGTTCAAAAATGTCATCCTACAAACATATCATGATTATCGTGTAAAAATGAATACCTAATACCTGAGGTTGGAGGGATGCATTTTCAAGCTTAGACAATAGTATATACCGGAATTTCATGGAAAAAGTAGATAGCTGAAAATATAATCAAAGGCTTGATTATGGTTGTTTCACGTCCTAATCGCTACAACCAACCGTAGCCTTATAGACATACAATTTTTTTCTTTTCTCCATTTCTTTTTTGGGTTGAGATAAAACAATACTGCACACAGCAGCAGATAACTAGTACGGATTAATGAAGATCCCAACAGCAAGTAAACTTTACCCTGATATAGCATATGACGGAGAATAATTAAGATTGTTCAACAATGCATTGCCCAACCAAATTCTTGATACCGGCAACCCCTTATTCACTGATGAATTTGCCAGACTTTAAAACCAAGTCTTCATCTTTTGATCCCTTGAAAAGAGCCCAGAAATTTCATCATGGCTTAAAAGCTAATCACGGTATTTATGGTGAAAATGCATCTGAAAAGATACCAACTTCACCTCCAAACGTGAAAGCTATAACGAGCTCATCAAACTCTTTCGTGAGACACTGTGTCAAGATTCGACAGAGTTCTTCCTATCGCCATTTTCACGGCTCAGTTCTTATTGCTGGTGCTATTCTCGTAAGTTGTTCCTTTTTTCCTGTCTTTCTATTTTGACTTTACTTGATTTTTTTCGGAATAAGGTTTGCACTTGCTCATCATGAATGAATATAGGATTCTGCTTTTTTGGTTGTTTATTGGAACACAATGGATTCCAATCTTGTACAGAGGTGGAGACCTATGACTTGTTCTGTTTGAATAAAGATGAGCGATGTGTTTGTTAAAAGGTTTGAACTTCTGAGTCTGTGTTTGAGAGCCTTTCTTTTTCTTTGTTTTCGTGTGAAATTGGAAATGATCTATATTCACTTCTCAGGGAGAACTACTTTAGCGATGATTTAGGTCATCCATCACCGTGAGTTCACTCGCACAAAAAGAAAATCCGAGGTTAAAGAAACCTTGAAAAAGGTTTGAACTTCTGAGTCTGTGTTTGAGAGCCTTTCTTTTTCTTTGTTTTCGTGTGAAATTGGAAATGATCTATATTCACTTCTCAGGGAGAACTACTTTAGCGATGATTTAGGTCATCCATCACCGTGAGTTCACTCGCACAAAAAGAAAATCCGAGGTTAAAGAAACCTTGAAAAAGGTGACACAGTGATATGTTCAACTGATGTTGAGATACATTACTGATGGACATGGAATCAGCTGGATTGAAGGTTGGAACATGTGAATGAAACATGTATCAATCAGAATAATGTGGAGTTCCCTATCATTATCGAAAGTCATCTCGCTGTATTATATCATAAAATAATTCTTGGCTGTCTACATTCATACCATTGTCCGCAGGAGAAACCGTTATTTTCAGGTTGTCTTTGATTATCCTAACCTTATCATTTATTTTCCTTGCTACACGGACATGTTCCACAACTTTGGCGTAAAGACACTTCTTGGTGGGTCAATTCATCCACTCATGCCAGAATTATTATTATTGGAGTTATTTTGTATTTCATACCATTTTTCAAAACTTTAAGCATACGCTTCACTGTTTAACTTGAAATTTTTACTGTAATATATTTTGAACTTAATTATTGTTGCTTTAATTATGTTTGAATTCTAGTTTGATTTACTTATAAATCAGATACATCATCAAAAAACTTGTATCTTGCATAACTTTATGCAAAAAAATATCAATTTATACGTACATGAAGAGTTGATCAAATAAAAATGTCCAACACCTGTTTTTAAAATTTATTTATTGATCTTTTACCACTCCAAGTGTTTCGATTATTTGAAACTATATCTTTTGCCCATTGTTATTCTTTTGTTCCACAACTGCCTGATGGCTCATTTTCATATGTTGTCCAAGATTTGTTTACTTTGTTAGTCTTCTTTTCTATGGAATTTTAATGCATCATAAGTTGAATTTCTGCAAAAATGATATAATTTTGATATTATGTAAAATTATGACTTGATTTGGTAATTGACTGCCAAAACATAATGTAAAGTTTCCTTTTTGCAGGGAAATCTACAGCTTCTATAGAACATTGCAGGATAGGCCTATGATCGAGTGCTTGCTGGTACTCGATGACTATCATATTCTTGAAGAAATTGATGATCCTTCTTTTCATATAATCCGAGTCAACTCGGTGGTTATGAGTGAACTTTTCGGAGTTCAGTCGACTGATTTTGGTGATGTTATTGCCTTGGTGAGAATTCCTACGACATTTCATGTTGCCAGTGACACCTACATGAAGAAGATTGCCGTAAATGGTTTTCTTTTCCTCATCGAATACTTGTTCTTGATGGAATTCAGGTTCCTTCGTATCTTACTTATTCATTGTTGTTGGTTTATATGTCTCAGCTATTTCCCCATGATTAGTAACGTCGCAATGCAAAACTTTGTTCCAAACTAATTGGCACTGTTAAGTTGCAACATTTCTTGAATTTCATCTAATTTTTTCCTGATCCGAGATCCTAAATGTTGATTATAGGCATATGTTTTTCAATCCCATGAACTCTTGATGTTCTTTTCTTCCATCAATCGCTTATTTGTGCCAATACCAGATAGTACATCACCTCTTAAAAGGCAAGATAAGAGGTTGCTGCCAGGAAAATTCTTTGAAGATTCTCATGCATATTAAACATGCAATAAGCGACGATACCTCATGAAGAGCAGAATAGTTCTATCTACTTCTATATTTCAGGTGGATGCTGATGTCATAAATAGGGGTTATTTTAGTCGAACATCTAAGGTGCTTGTTGCATCATCCCAGAAATGTTTAGCTCGTTGATATTGCGTTCATGTGTTTGAAGATGAACTGGCATGGAATGCTATCTTATGCAGTAATCCACATTTTTGTTCTATTCTTGCTTGAACTATGGCAAAGTCTACCTTGATATTCAATAGCTTTGAATAACGTATCTATTTGAGGAATACTGGAAGAATTGAGGCATTACATGGCTGCAATTCTGCTGTTGAGTAGTGTCTCTGAACTCATATGACTGTTCTATTACAGGACCCTGGCAACCTTGGTGCACTACTAAGATCTGCTACAGCCTTTAGATGGGTAAGGAATTAATTGCCATGTAAATCTGCAATAGTTTTTCATGCTTCTAGTTTGAAATTTTGGGTTTCTTATTCTTGCCTAGCTCAAACTTTTCGGAGAACTAAAGAGAGTAGGTAAAGTATCCTATTTTTATTTAATTCTTCGCAGCTTTTGAAAGCATCCTTTAGCCATCTGAGAACACTTGAGCTAGATTTCACGATCATTTAGAGATTTATTGGTTTAAAATTATTTAAATGAAAAATTATAAAACTTCATCCTTGGTGGATCTAGCTTTTAGAACCCAAATGTCTTCTTCTGGAATAGGTGTTACATTTGTTTATCCGGAGGATTGTTGCTCCTATAAGGTACTACCTTCATAATATAAACCTTTAATTTCTCAAATTCAAATTTATGGCTGTCTTTTGCAGTTAGATTTCTCCGGAAATCCAATAAAAGTATAAATGGTGGTATTAACGCATCATGGCAAAACATTCGAGTTTATATTGGTCGTATGTTCTCACACAATAGGAGTGGACAAACAACAACCGGCAAAGTATCTGACCTGCACGTGAGGGAAGCGTTCTTATACAAAATTAGACAGCATCGTTGGCCAACTTTCCTCTAGTTTGAGGTTTTAGGAAATGTTGGTCAACTGAGTGTGTAGCTCAAGAAATGCAAATACGCAGTTGAGAAAGAATTTGTGGACCTGCTATATCCAATGAGTATGTTGGATGAAACAAGAGGCAGATTTGGTATTGACATACCGAAGGATCATATTCCTTTTGATGAAGCTAAAAGTTGTAGCTTATCCAAGACGAGAAGAGCTTCAAGATCAATTTAGGCTGCTATAAAGCAAGGTTTGTCATTTGGGGATTTGAGAAGAAAAAACTGCAAAATTCATTTTTTTTCCCCGAATGTACTACTATTACCCGAGGAAAAACATTCTCGTTTCTGTTATGATAAAGTGAATTGCAATCATTTCACGCTTCTGTTATGATAAAAAGTGAAATGCCTAATATATTGCAAATTTGGAACTCAAGGCTGTGGTCACAGATTAATACTGTAGTTGGTTTCCTTTCGGATTATTTATTGCAGGGTCAAATATTGTCTTCATTTCAAATTTCTATATGCCTCCTTACAAATTTATCGTTTCGACCGGGTGGTGTGTTGCTGCTTCCTGGTTGTTGTGATCCATTCAACGAGAAAGCACTTCAAGCCGGTCGAGGAGCCTGCTTTCAGATTCAAATTGTTACTGGTAATTGGAGACATATAGAAACTCAAAGTAAAGAATTTCAAATGAAAATGTTGGCTGGCCATCCTTCAATTAGTGATAAACTGAATCCAGTGCTTAAACTTTCTAAAGAGCTGGCAGATTCCTTAGCAGAATTTGCCTCTTTGCCTGGTGTTAGGCAGTGAAGGAACTGGTCTTTCTGAAACCAGTAGGAGCGCTTGTGAGCTCGTGAGCATTCCTATGGCTGGAGAACTTGAGTCTTTAAATGTTTCAGTAGCTGGCGGCATCTTCATGTATATGTTGCAAACTGAGAACAAAAGAATTATTTGACTTCTGACCGAGATGATTTTTTCTGTTGGTATTGACAAGATCGGTTAACATCGAGAATTTTATTTAGGAAACATTTGTATACCCGTCAGGGGAAGGATATCCAGATTCAGGATGGAGAACACTGAGTATATTGGTTCAAAAATGGTATTTATTCAGGGAAAATGTTGCTTGTAATCTTGTTGAGCTCCGGAGAAGCCTAGAACCTGCTATTTAGTGTCTGAATTCGAAGCAGATGGAATGAGACATCCCCCTTCTTTCTAAGAAGTCAAAATAGCCGGTTCCCACTATAATATAATATATTTAAACCGAGAATCCCATGCATTCCCAAAAGGCCAAAAGATCAATATGTAACGAAGAAGAGAGATATTCCATAATATATAGCTTTAATCCAAGATACTTCGCCATAAAAGAGAAACTAAAACAAAATATAGAAATGAAACCAAAAAATCTACATATTTCATTCTCAAATGTACAGTTGTCTAAGTAAAGAAACTAACACTGCAAATTATCTAGTCTACTAGTTAGCCACCTACAAAAGTTAATCCTTTACTTATTGCTTTTGAAGAGAATGCTCAAGAACCAACCTCAACCGGCGTCCCAACACATCCAATTCAGCAATCCTTTGTTTCTGCCAGCGTGATTGTAAACTATGATAACTCATATTCTGCATTTCGCCACTACCACCAGCAAGAAACATCGTCCTCATGTCATTGCAACACTCATCAAACACATTTAGCACCACCTTCACCACCACTTCACCTAATGTATCCTCACGCTCAAAATTCACATGCCCGAGCCCGACCTTGCGGCAGTGCATTCCAATATTGTCCGTCGCCACATCTTCCCCTTCAAACTTCACATCAACCTCACTTAATTTAACCTCATCATCATTCTCAGTACCAAGAAAAGCGTCCCCGCGTTTGTCTTCATCCATATTCTCATCATCAAAACACTCCAGTTCCAATTTATCATCAAACTCTTGATCAATGATAATGGGAGAAATGACCGGTAAATTAGGCGAGAAGTCGACTTTAATGCCAACAAGATTGGTTTTCTTAAGCACCCCGCCATCATTCTCATTACTCCTACTATTATTATCATTTAAGCCCAAATCCCTGGATCCCGTGAAGGGCGAGATGGAAGCAAAATCTGGATGCCATAACTGTTTGGACAAGTCGTAAAGAGCCCGATCGTGGGGAGACAACTGCGATTGGTTGAGGCCTTTAGATAGCCTTGTGGAGATGACCCGAAATTTCTTCCGTAGCCGGCGGAGCTTCTCGGAAAGCTGGGACTTGGTGTAAGGCTGCGACATAGTGTTGGAGAAGCGGGAATAAAAGATGCCAAGGTCTCTCGGAAAGGCTAAGTTCTGAGAAGAGCAGTCGAGGAGGCCCTGTAAGAACCGAATCTCATCCGGTTCGGTCCAGATCCGGTGGAACTTGAACGGCGGCACTCTGCTTTCATTGGGGTGGAGTGGTGTTAGATTAGGGTCGAGTGGGGTTTTGCGTTTAATGGGAAGTTTTGAAGCGGAGGAATGGTGTTGGGCTTCGATCGGGGCGGAGTCCATGGCTAGGGTTCGACAAATACGAGCTAGCCGAGTGTTTAAACACCGTTTAACTCTGTTTTTGTTGTTGTTTAGTGGTAAACTTGTGGTTTGGATTTATTTAATTTGACGTTTATAAAGCGCTTAGTGTTCAACTAAATCTTAACAATGATTATGCTTCACAAAGGGAATTTTAAGTGAACATAAATTTAGTCTTGTATATGTAAGTAGTCTATAATTAACTATCGGAAAAATTGCAATTCTCATCATGTCTGTTTATATTTTGATATTATATGTTATCAAAACTGTGTTTTTACTCGTTATCTTTCAAATTTTTTTACAAACTTTAAGTCATTTTTTTTTCTTGGAAGTGGTAATATGTATAAGCGTTACGTTAGCATCAGGGCAATGCTATGTGAGAAAAAAGACTAAATTACAAAAAAAATAAAAATAGTTGATTAAAAACCATTTGCCATTGAATTGTTGGAGCCTATGTTGCACGGATACGGATACGCGGATATGTGGATACACGGATACGGGTACGACTGCACGGGATTTTCAAAATTTGTAGGATACGATACGTCCGGATACGGCAAATTTTATTAATTTATTTATATATATATAAATATATAATTAATAATATTTGTAATAAATCAAGTTTCAAGCATATAATCAACATTAAACACATTAGAAATCAGAATAAAGTTGCAAACTCACCAACTTCACGACAAATGTAAAATATTAATCCAGGATATCTAAAAATTTCAAGCATATAATCGACATAAACACATTAAAGTGGTTAGGAAATAGGAATTTAGTTAAATAATTTAATTTTAATTACAGTTTCAACCCTATTTTTTTAAAAAAATTTGAAAATTCCCGTATCCTACCCGTATCGGATACGGTCAACGGCGTATCTTGACCGTATCCGAAATAAAAACTTATTTTTTTATCCTCGGATACGCCACGTGGCGTATCCGATATGTATCGGTGCCGTATCCTCGCGTATCCGTATCTCAGAAGTATCCGATAATTGACCGCAAAATTTTTTGGAGTATCGGTTCAACATAGGTTGGAGCATATAGGTTGAAATGAGAATTTTTCAATATCTTTTTGAGATGACATACCCTCGAATCTTTTGTACACATTTTGGATATCATCACTCACACCTACTAAATCTTTGCCCTTGGCGGTAGAACCCAACCAGGCCTCGGCCATTAATATTACCTTGGTTCGACCTCTACAGCCACTTCAGCCCATGTTCGACCAATACCTCAATCTAATTTTGCCCACCACCTTACTTTGGTCTCGGCCATCACCTAAGCCCGGGCTCAAATCATTATTGGCCATTATGTATTGCCACAACACGGGCTTGGGAGTTGGACATTGGGACCTTGCCTTGTTTCTGCATGCAAATTCAAGGCAGTAATATACTTTTATAATAATGACTACGTATCTCGACTTCTATGTGTCTGACTTTTCGATGCACGAATGAGGGGGCCCGTTTTGTGTTGAACCAAATGAAGTGAGACATTTGCAGCAACGTAAATTTTCAGAATTGCCGCAAGTCATTTAGTGCGCGTACCCGGAGAAGGAAAAAATAAGCCACAAACCCAATAATATAGCTGCAAGATTGTGACAATATGCAGTGGGGGCCAACCGGGGAAAATGTCATCCTCTCCCAGAATTAGTTGGGCAAAGCTAGGATTTCAAGCCATTAAAAAAAAGATTGCGACAAGAAGTATTTTGACATACATTATAGAAAAAAATGTATATTTTTTAATCAGCATTATACTATGATATACATCCGAAGCCAAGTATAATAAGATGATAGCTGTTGACTGTGCAAATAGTAGTTATGCTGGTATTTTAAAATAAAATGCATGGGAGAAAAATGGATGTGATATTTCTACCAAGAGATTCATTTTAAGAATATACATGGTTCCAACTCAAAAGAAACTGATAATGAGTTCAATAACTTATTTATCTTATAAAGAGCTAGCATAGCTTGTAAATTCTAAACATAGGACAATTCTCAACACGTCCCTTCATATGTGACATTATATAAGTCAAACACGTGGATTTGTATCCCACAACTCTCAAGACGCAATCTCGCGTGTAACATTATATAAGTCAAACATGTGGATTGATAGCGTTGGTGCTGGTGCGCATGCAGACAAAACAGCCAACCGCATGAAAAACCTGGCTCTTATACCATGTTAAGAATACATGGAGTTCCATTCAAAACTAATTGATAATGACTAATGAGTATAGTAACCATATGTTTTATATGTGTTAAGAATGCATGAGATTCCAATTCAAAACTAATTGATAATGACTAATGAGTGGAATGTTAAGAATGCGTGGAGTTCCAGTTCAAAACTAATTGATAATGACTAATGAGTAGAGTAACATATATATTTTATATGTGTTAAGAATATATGAGATTCTAATTCAAAACTAAATAATGACGAATGAGTGGAGTAACACATATATTTTATAAAGAATTAAGATAATTTGTAAATTCTTATTGAGTTGTTATAAATTAGTATAACGCAATAATTGAATGTAACTCTTGTCTCTTGGCTTCAACCTAATGCTGGGTCTGCGCCTGGAAGAAACAACCGACAAACAAGCTGTGCGCTTTTCTTTTCTTTTCCTTTTTTTTGTTGAAAAATTACGATGTCTTGTCCACCCGCCGGAAAATGATTGTGCCTGTGAGTTTCTCCACTAAAATTCCACTGCCAAAAGCTTTCCTTCTTTCTTGTCAAACAAACATAGATTCTGTTCTTTAATTATCCATTAATTTATCTTTTCTACTTCAGCTTAAAGTCTTAAGATTTTTCAAAAAAAAATGAGCAAAAGGGTGAGAACAAAATGGCATGACATCACTCTTAAAAAAAAAAAATGGTATGACATCATTGATGTAGAATACATTTAGAATTTTATGATATCGTATTTTTTGTTACAATTAGAATTGATGAAAAGCTAATCAAAATTCAAGAATAAATATCAAAGAATTTTGTAGAAAAGAATAATTTTTTGGTACAATAACAACCAGGTTAATATGAAACCAGACAAAGTTCTCTGAACTTTTGACATTAATGAGACAGATATCTTACATGATAATAAGAAACTGTATATGAACACATGACTTTGTTAGAAGGCCGTGCGATAAAAGGTAACATGCGTGTTAGACATGTTTTCTCAATATTCAAATGCAAAATCCAGCCATATAGTCAACAATACCAGTCCTGATTATATATACCAAGATTTGTAGAATTTCTTCCCTTGCTTATATCATAGTATATATAGAGCGCGTAGTATGATTACACGTTCACTTACTACCAGTATTGGAAAATAAATGAGGGTGTGCCACTGCTATATATAAAAGGGCATGCATGATGCAGCCCAGTGTGCAGAAGGTTACTTAAATAAAAGGGAAAAACTTGCGGCAATTGAAATATCCTCGTCTGGAATTGATTTTGCTGGTCTCACACACAATCCCAAGAAGCTCATAATTAAGAAAGCTAGCTACAGTGAACATATCAGCAAATCAATCCTCCTTAATTTCACACACATATTTCATATTTCCTTGAAGTTATTGAGCCATTAAATGCCCATATAAATATTCTTAAAACCAAGATTGTACACACACATACACACAAATCCCTCAATTATCTTTTCCTCTTTGTGATTTGTTCTAGTTTCTTGTTAGCGTGTGTGAGAATATATGTGTTTTATTCTATTTTTTGAAGCTGTGAGGCATAGAGAGATAGATGTTTTCTATTAATCCAAGTTTTTATGAACTGGGAAACTGTTCGGATCCCTATGACATTCTTCAGAGAACATTAATGTGTTCTTCACCACCATCAACAGAAGATAATAATAACCTGGATGAAAATCTTAGCCCAAAATCCATGGCAGAGGCAAAAGCAGTTGCAGCAAGCAATAGTCACAAGGAAGCTGAAAGGAGGAGAAGAAAGCGAATCAATGGCCACATCGCTACTCTCAAAGCCATTCTTCCAAATACGAACAAGGTAATCTATCAGTTCAAGAAAATTTAGCTTCCATTGAATCTTAGTCTCTTTTAATCTTTTTTCACAGTGTAAATATTGTAGACAGACAAGGCTTCTTTGCTTGGAGAAGCAGTCCGTCGCGTGAAGGAGTTGAAACAAGCAACTGCAGAATTGACGGCCATAGATCACACGGACGACATTAAGTCAAAACACAGCACGATCTTAAATTTCACCATGTTCCCCACTGAAACAGACGAGCTCAAAGTATGTCCTTGCGAGGATGCATCGGGCTTGATAAAGGCAACATTATGCTGTGAAGACAGGCCCGAAATGATACTTGACTTAATCCAGGCCCTCAACTCGGTCAAAGCGAAGGTAATGAGAGCAGAAATGTCCACAATTGGAGGTAGAACGAAAAGTAACTTGTGGGTGGAATTGGTTTCGTCAAATGTTGGAAGTGAAAGGGATTTGGGCTTGGGAAAATTAAGACAAGTGCTGAAAATGGTGGTTGAGAAGTCCACTTTGTTGGCGGGTCCGGGCCAGATACTGCCGGGGAATAAACGACCTCGATTCTATCACTTCTGAAAATTTTATTCCTTCTTGTTCAGGGCCCTCACTTTCTTGTCACCCTAATCCAACGGCCCTAATTTATTATTAAGCTGTGGTTCCACATATAAGGATGGATCCCACCTTCCCTCAGTTAATTGGAGCTGTTGAATTTAAACTTCAGGACAATATAGTGATCATGCATTTGAATAACGAGTTATTTTCTTGACTGCAATACTGTAATAGTTATGATTGACGAGAAAGAAAAAAAACAGTGAGAATAAAATTCAAGAATACGAGTGCAAGTGATTTAAACAGTATATTTTGTATGTATTGGGATAGGAAACTTTCAAAAGTTTGTCGGATTTTATTATCAATTATATAATTTTACTGTGTATTCAATGAAAGTAAATGTGATATTTTGATAAATATAAATGCTGGGTCATTTTCATGAGTGCAATATAATTAAAATGAAAAATTATACAAAACATCTTATAATTTGGTCCAAATTTTACATTGCAACCGTTATTTGAAAAATTTCAGCTTACCTCCTCAACTATTGTAAGATTTTGCATTCTATTGACTCAATTTTATATTTATTGAAGATTTATCACTGCATTCAATCTATCACCTAACATACACAAACTTATATCCATTTAAGCTAGTTATTCCAAATTTTTTAAAAACAAATATAATATTTTTAGTACCGCAATTCTCTAGTTAACGATTACGAAAAATAAAATTTTGACATCTGAAATATTAATTTTGATTTTTTTTAAAATTTAAGTATAAGTGGCTCTAAGTTTGAATATGTAAGACGGTGATGAAATGCAGCGATAAATTTTTGGTAAGAACACAAAATCCAGGCAAAAGGATGCAAAGTATTACAATTCATCAAAGTTGAGGTTGTAAACTTAAATGTTCAAACAATGGTTGCAAAGTGAAATTTGGACCTACGATATGATGCTTTTAGTAATTTTCCCTTATTAAAATAATATAATACTCATAATTTTTTTTTGAAACAAGAAATATATTAATATAACAAAAAGATACAATGAAAATCAGCCACAAACGCCCAAACATGATCATACAACAGAGAACATCGTCAAAATGGTAATCTCATATGAGATTTGTTCTTTGCTATCCATGAGGTAGATCCAACCATACATGATGCATATTTTCATCCAACATTAGGAATATAATCACATTTTGAATTGTTGGATCTATCTCATGGGACACTACCCATTAGGATAGCCAATAGTCTGTGGGGAATAAATTATTTGAGTACACGATCATAAACCAATAATATCATTTGCAATCATCTTATGTCATATTCACTCTACTTTTTTAATAAAATAAAAATCAGGATAAATTTAGAATAATTGTTCAAATTTTTAGAACTAATTAAATATAGTCTCATGAAAATTGTTTTTATTCAAAAATAGTCTCAATCTGTTATTTTTAATTAATATTAGTCCCAAACTTTTGATTTTAATTAAAAGTGGTAACAAAGCTTTCTATTCAATTATGAGACCACTTTTGTTAAAAAATTAATTCATGTGATACTATTTGTTAAAAATATTAAAATTTATATAATATTTAGTTTTGATTAAAAACAATTTATGCGTGACTATATTTGATTAGGAGCTTTCCGATGTGCAAAGGGGGAGAAGGCTAGTTACTATTTAGCATGCTTATTCTCTCTTGTGGAGCAGGTATGTGCTACCTTTTAGTTTTTTTCCACTTTATGTCTCGCCCCACTCCGATTGGAATCTTGGAAACTGTGGGTCGAGCCGTTTATGGCTCACTTATCTTAGCCCCTAAACTTAGTGCGCAAAAGAGAAGAATTGGACAACGAGATTTTATGTTGGAAGTTTTTCCAACAAACAGCATTGAGGAAAATCAGAATAGTGCTTATAACTTGCACGAACGGAAGTGAACTTCTCTCAGCCGGATGAATGGCTTAGAAAAATGTGCAATTGGGTAAACAGAAGTAAGAATCCTCCTTGCTAGGTAATTGACATAGGCAAAACCCCTCGTTACCCTATAGACGGCTGAGGCATGGAATATGCGGAGTGGAGTCTGGCTTACAATGGAACAGAAACCCTTCGCATCAGTATCAATTTAAATGAATATAATTGGTATGTGCCTGTCAGCCGGGTAAGCAGTTGAGGCAGGTTACAATGAATACAGATGGAATGGTGACTTTACCGTTGCTTGAAATTAGTGGTGAAATCTGTACTTCCCAGAAGTCTTTGGTTTACCATCGCCCACAATCTGTACTGAATCCTGTTGTTCATCAATCCATCTGAAACACAAACATATTTCAGGGCAATATGTGAGTTGACGACTTAGTAAGCTACAAAATTAACATTGATGTGGGGCATGTCAAAATGGCAAAATATGTGTACACACATATATATATAACAATTTTACGGTATTAAACAGAATTGAGTTGAGATTGAACAAGTAGGAGCGGAACCAGAAAAAATATTTGGCGCACCGGGGGGCAAAAAAAAAATCTATAATACTTAAAAAAAATTTTGGAGTGCAAATAATTTTTTTTTTTTTTAAATAAGGGTAAAAAAAAATTGGGGTGTGCGGGGAACTAAGTATATAAATTATTTATTGGCACTGTGGAAGCCACTTTCGTCTTACGCAAACGTACACCTTCCATTCAACTTAACTCCCTTCCAGTTAGACCACCTCCACAGGCAGGCTTCTCTGATCAATTAATGAAAAGTTTGAGCAATATTATATGATGCTTGGTAAAATGGGATGTCTTCTTTCCGATGGACGGAGGGTGCTGGTAGCAACTCCGAGAACATCTCCAAGTGCTGGTGAGGCCTGAAATCACGAACAAGTGTGAGAAGGGAGCCGGAAAGATGTCCCGGCGAGTCCCCTCCGACTCTCAAGTCAGAATTCGGCCAAAGGGCAGGGTAACGAAATGAACTTGAAATTATGAGTAGAGTGAATGCATTTTCTCGTCAACAAACCTTGTTTTATCGGGATATAGAAGGGAGACAACCTTTAACAGCATGTCAGGAGCCTAGGGGACATCTTCTGAAGCTAAGGGTGGGGACCAGTGTCTCAGAACCAGTGGCCAGTAGGTGTCACTCTCCCCGTACGATTTGCTCGCAGCCTTTAGGATCTGATTTATGCCAGGGACAAGAGCATGTCACTTTCCCCCTACGATATGTCTGCAGTTTTAGGATCCGATTCATACTTGAAGACATGGGCCGTACCTTTTATCTGATTTGTGAGGGCATGCTATGAATTTTAGCTCATCCATGCCAACATGGGCCAGAAAGGACGCCAGACAAGCTCTAAGTCTGCTTGGTAGGTGGCATGGGCGAGCTCTGAGCTCGCCCACTAGCTTGACGTGGGTGAGCTCTGAGCTCGCCACTAGTTTGACTAAACCAAGTTATTGGCATGCTTGAGTGTAGCATGTTGGGAGCTAGGAGCTAAGCATGCTGGGAGTTAGGCATGCTCGGAGCTATGAGCTAGGAGATATGCATGCTTGGAGCTACGCATGCTTGGAGCTAGGCATGCTCGGAGCTAAGAGCTAGGCATGCTTGGAGCTACGCATGTTTAGAGCTAGGCATGCTAGGAGATAGGCATTCTCGGAGCTTTACATTCTTGACTAGTGAGGTTGCTTGGGAGTTCTGGTGACTTAGCTCAGCAAGACCAACAAGACCGAACAATTGAGACGAGCTTGTGAGCTCGCCCTCCTTGAGCGAGCTTGGAGCTCGTCCAAGGTTGGTTGGGCTAGCTCTGTGAGTTCACCCCCCTTGGGTGAGCTAGGAGCTAGCCCAAGGCCAAGTGGGCAAGCTCATGGAGCTCGCCCATGAGCTCTCCCTAGGTGGGCTGGCGAGCTCTGTGAGCTCGCCCCCTTGGGCGAGCTCCAAGATCGCCCAAGGCTAAGTGGGTTAGCTCATGGAGCTCGCCCAATGTGTTGATTCGGTAATATTTTGGGTATTTTTGGGTGAACTAGGGCCGATATGTGAGCTATTTTTACGGGTTTGACCCGTCCGGTAATTGTAGGTGAAAAATTGGATGTGGGCGACATCTCCCACAAATTTATAGACGATAGTGGGACAGGCGCTACATGACTTGATCGATGCATGTAATCAATTTCCAAATTTAAACTTTTACTACGTCAAGGCATATAATCAAAGCATGAACTTGGACTTGACTTGACAAGTTAGCGATGCAAGGATTTGATCTCGACTAGGCAAGTTGGTAATGCAAAGACTTGACCTTGACTAGACAAGCCATCAATGCATAGGCTTGTGTGCTTGCGGCCAACAGTCGTAGGGACAAGTACTGGGGGCGAGCTATGAGCTCGCCCCTGACCCGAAGGAGGCTTGGTCAAGCTGATTAGCTCGCCCGGATGCGGCCAAATGTTGTGCGGGTGCTGAATACAAAACTAGATCATAAAAGAACTCGAACGCTGGGCTAGAGCTCAGATGCTGGGTTAACCCTCGTGAGCTAGGTTAGATGTGATATCCCCGAAATAATTAATTGCAATTTGGGCATTAATTGTGTTTATATGATTAATTATGGTGGTAATTAATTGATTATGTGCTGGATTTCTTTAATGTATTGAAATGCTTAGTCACATGATAGAATGACCGGGGAGAGCATTTCAGGGTGCATGTTGTGCATGTTGGGAAAATTGTTATTAGCATGATTTATTTGCCATGGTTAGCAATTAATTGTAAAACATGAGTTTAATTGTGATTATGGTGCATTTTGGTGAAATGCCTTTTAAATATCATGTTGTGATGTTTAATACATCATGTTAGTTGTAGGGATACAATTGGACTTGTTTTAAAACCCCTACCCCCACTTTTACCAAAACACTTCACTAAATCCCCCAACATCACTTCCCACAAACCCTACCCCCTCATTTTCGTTTTTGAGCTTAGGGGTGAAGAGAAATTCTTGCAAAAAGCTTGTTTGTGAAGTTTATTGGGAGATTTGAGATCCCTAAGATGTATGGATGCCTCCATGTCATTTTTGTTGTGTTTGGTTTAGTTTTGAAATGGTTTTTGAATGATTTTGAAATGGGTTTGTTGTGGGTTGGTGTTGTTTTGGTTGAGGGTTGGATTTATGTTTGTTTTGAGGTGTATTTTGGAGGTTTATGATGATATTTTGTTGTTGGATTGTTGGGAGAAGTTTTAGTATGGTTTGGAATGGTTTTGGGTGCATTAATGGTGGAAAAATCGCGAGTCTGTGCGAGGCGAACGATCGCCTGAAATGGGGCGACCGATCGCCGATGGGCAGTACCAAAATCGCAGGGTAGGCGATCGATCGCCTGAAATGAGGCGACCGATCGCCGAGGGGCAGTAGCCAAATATGAGGTAGGCGATCGATCGCCATGTTTGGCGCGATCGATCGCCGAGAAGCAAAATTTGAGGCGATCGATCGCCTCAGCGAAGCGATCGATCGCCAGCTGTGGAATTTTGAAAAATGATTTCTTTTGACGAATTTTTGGTATTCGACTATTATTTGGCTTCTAATATGGGGTTGTGTGATTGTGTAGAACCATCCCAGGTAGCAACGCAACCAAGGAAGTGAAGCCATATCAATTCCACTTTTGGAAAGGTACGTAGAGGACGTACGGGCACCCAACGGTACATGTATCTAATATACTCATTGTTTATGCATTGTGGATGCGAGTATATATGTGATTATCCATTGTGGATGCAAATACATGTTGAATTATGCATGATGATTGTATATGCATATGATGGTTATTGGTGCACATCCCATGAGTCGTGGTCATCCCTTGATGATTTTAATGCTTGCCGTTATTTGGTTTGTTTCCGCTAAATGTAAAGCGAGGGGTGGGAGCGCCGCATGTCACATTTGAGCGTGGTTATCATATAGGGCGAGGAAAGAATATTTGCCGCTCAATGTGAAGCGAGGGGTGGGAGCGCCGCATGTCCATTGAAGCGAGGTTATTCTATGCCGCCTATATGTAAATAAGCGAGGGGCATTAAAATACATTGTGATGGACAGACTAGGGATTGGTGATTGGTATTTGGTTTGATGAGATGGTATTGTGTCATGACATGTGTAGACCATTAAATAATCTATTGATTATACTCATGAGTTATGGTACAGGGACAACCAAACTGGAAGCGTTTGAAATGCATGGGAAAACAGGAAGTGTTTTATTATGATTTATGCATTTACGCTTTATATTCATATTGTGTTGAATATGAATGATATTATTGCTCATGTTTGGGGGTTGTCCTTGTAGGTACACTTTTGGCATGATAAGAAGGGCTAAGCGGGTTGAGGTGGTGAGCTTGTAAAGAATTCTTTTGAGAAAGGAAGGACATGATTAATTTTGTATAGTATCTACTCTAGGAGTAGTGTAAAGCTATAATTGATAACATTCATTTGATTTGGGAATGTAACTAATCCATTGATAGTCCTCATTTTGGCATGTAATTCTTAAGGCTCATAGTCTCAACACGATTATTTTACTCTGATCATTTATATTAGCTCTAATTATGCCTTTAATCCGCACTTAAGGAACTAGGGTCCTTACATTAGAGCTCGTTAGCTGGGCTAGAGCTCGGATAAATAGACTTTCTCCGCAGGTTGACCACTCGGTGTCCTCGAAAAAGGTTTTAAATAACCAAGGTAAATTGAGAAAACACCCTTGAAGAGCACTTGGAGTAATCAAAACGAATTGGGTAACACCATTGGCAACACTTGGCGTAACCAAGACGGACCAGGTAAACACCGCTGAAGGCACTGGTGTGACCAAGGCAAGTTGGATAAACACCCCTGAAGATACTTGAGGTAACAAAAGAGAGTTGGAACAAAACCCACGTCAGGGATCTATTTCACAAAAGCAGAACAATCATACAATCTCATGGCTCATCATAATGTAGAGGTCGAGGAAGGAATAGTCGTGGTGGTAAAAGAAGTTGGAACAACTATGGAGGACGTCCAGTATGCCGGATTTGTGGCATCACATGACATTTTGCGGAGAAGTGTTACTACAGGTTTGATTCAAAATTTGTTGCTCAATAAAAAACAATAGACTCCTTCTCCTCAACAAAACCCACGCCAGGGATCTATTTCACAACGTCCTACAGCTGCTCTAGCCACCACCAATCCCGATTTGACCAATGAAGAGTGGTGGTATCCGGACTCAGGCGCTTTCTCACCATGTCACCAGCGAGCTTGGGCATCTATCCTTAAGATCTCAGTATACCGGATGGTAAAGTTCACATGAGCAATTAGCAGGTTTGTATATCTCACACATTGGACAGTCTAAGTTTCATAATATGTATTCTTCTTGTATTTTCCAACTTAATAACTTGCTACGTGTACCAAACATAACAAAAAATCTCCTCAGTGTTAACAAGTTTGATAGTGATAATCATGTATTTTCTTGAATTTCATCCACGATTTTTGTCTTGTGAAGAACCTAGTAATGAGAGCGATTCTTCACAAAGGGGATTTGCATGATGGTCTATACTTCAGAAACGGAACCAATCTTGTTATATACTGGATTGTTCTAGTTCCCATAAGGGTGGAACCGGTTCGGTACAAGAAAAACCCTTTTGCAAATATTAAATGACCTCTTGGATGGCCTACTGGTTGTTATCCTGGACCTTAGTTAAATTTCCACTCGTATGATTGCCTTTTTTATTTCCTGATAGCATAATTTGAATTAGTCTATAGTGGATAGTCTCTGAACCTTAATATACCACCCTGATGTGAGATACTAACGAAGAACATGTGACGTTTAACAGTTTAGCAGCTAGCAGCCTCGATCATGAGTTTCTCTCCCATTTCCATTTCGATATCCGCTATCTAAATCTTTTCTATCTAGGGGGCATATTGCTATGGTGTTGGAGCCGACAAAGCTTTTGGATGTGATATAGTCGATGCACACTATAAGGCCTGCCTTTATGCTGAAATCAACATTGTGAAGTGATGCCCGGCCAGGTAAACGTCCAACACCTCTTATTGTATATATGCATATTAAGTTAGTGTTGAACTATGTAATATACGTTCTATATATGCTTTACAATGGGAATTCCAAGTTGCCCTACTAAAAAAATCGGCTATAGTGGCGCTAAAAAGTCATTAAATGTGATTATAATGACGTTTTACTTTTAGTGACAATTGTTTATATCGTGTAGAATGGCGTTTCAATAGGTATGTAGGTTATAATGGCGCTTGAAAACATCACGAAAAGCAGTATTTGTCTCTTTAAAGCGTCACTCTAAATTACATACATATTGAAACACTTACATATGCGACACTTTAAGCAAACGTCAAAAGCAAAAGTGTTACTATAATCATATTTTTTGACACTTTTTAGCGTCACTATAGCCACTATAGCTGTTTTTCTCTCTAATTTCATTTTTGTGCTTATACATATAAAAGCAAACATGTATTAACTTAAAATCATGTAACCTGTTATAAAATTCTATCTCATATCAAAATATCAAAGTCATTACAAAAAACTAAACAAATTTTTTTTGATAAAATATAACGTTAAATAATTCTATCAAAACAAAGCCAATATAATCTCTGCAAAACGGTTTCTGCAATATCAATTTTTTGTCCGATCGATCGATGGATTTTCCTAGCAGACCCACCTCTTATGAGCTAATTTCCATGTTGGTAGCCGACAAAGAAGAAATCGACAATAAAATAGTTTAATGTCATAAGTTTTAAAATTTTTGAGTATATATAAGTTAAATTACTATCAATAAAATCCAAATTCCATTCTATATTTTCAATAAAAATAAGATATTTGATATTCAACAATATAATTAGGAAAAAGTACAAAAAACAACATATAGTTTGGTCCACATTTCACTTTGCAATTATTTTTTGAAAAATTACAGTTTACATCCTCAACTTTCATGAATTGTAACACTTTGCATTCTCATGACTCGAGTTTGTATTTTTATCGAAGACATATCGCCGCATTCCATCATCGTCTTACATATTCAAACTTAGAGTCCCTTAAGTTAGTTATTGCAATTTTTTTTTTAAAAAACTCAAAATAGATATTTAGGGAGTCACAATTCTATTTTTCGAAATCAAACAACTAGGAAATTTCGATACCAAAAATATTCTTTTTATTTTTAAAAAATTTACAATAGTTAGCCTAAGAAGATCTAAATTTGAATATGCAAGGTGGTGATGAAATGCAACGATAAAGCTTTGATAAAATACAAAATCGAGTTAATAGAATGCAAAGTGTTACAATTCATGAAAGTTGAGAATGTAAACTGTAATTTTTGAAACATAGTTGTAAAGTGAAATTTAAACCAAACTATATGTATTTTTTTAAATTTTCCCATATAATTATTAAATAATAATGAATTTAAATACTTAATTTGATAATAAGTTAATAACCTTTTTTCCGACACTTAAAATTAAAATGAAATATAAACTTTAATTTAATGAGGTCAACACAACCCCCTCATTCCGAAACTGACCTAATGAAAACTGAACTAGGAAAATCATGGTCGCTGATATGAGCTCCGCAAGGTCCAACTTCATATGGCCACGAAGAACATTTCAAGAACATCTACCCATCTCTTCCTCCCTCCTCAATTTCACCACCTGTACTCCTCCTCCTCCGCCTCCGCCGCCTGGTACAAACCTGCGACGCACCGCCACCACTATCCGGAGCAGGACTCGGATCCCATTATCACTACCCTTTCTCAGGCCATTCAAAATTCCCAGTCAAAATCACTTCAAACTTCTCTCAAACACATTCTCCCTTCTTTAAAACCCCAACACATAATAACCCTTATCACTCTCAACCCCGACTCGCTGTCTCCACACTGTTTGTTTTCTTTCTTCACATGGCTTTCTTCTCACTGCAACTCCACTTTCCGCCACGACTTGCACTCTTACTGCACGATGATCCACTTTCTTTGCACCTACCAGTTTCTTTCGGAAGCAAAAAGTTTACTCCAAACAGTTGTTTCAAGAAAAGGAAAGAATTCGGCTTCTGCTGTTTTTGCAGTACTTATTGAAACCAAAGGTACCCAAAGATCTGATCTTTATGTATTCACCGGATTAATGACCGCGTATTTAGAATTGGGCTTTGTCTCCGATGCTATCCAATGCTTCAGGTTGTCTAAAAAGCATAAATTTCGAGTTTCCTTTGATGCCTGTAGGAAAGTGCTTGAATATTTAATGAAGTTGAAGTCTTTCAAGTTGGTTTGGGGATTTTACAAGGAGATTTTGGAATGTGGGTATCCAGCAAGTTTGTTCTTTTTCAACATTTTAATGCATAGATTTTGTAAAGAAGGAGAAATAATTGTCGCCCGGTCTATTTTTTGTGAAATTAGAAAATGGGGTTTAAGACCAAGTGTTGTTTCTTTCAATACTCTAATAAATGGTTATGTTAAACTTGGTGATTTGAATGAAGGGTTTAGGTTGAGAACTTCGATGGAGGCCAGTGGTCTTCAACCTGATATTTATACTTATAGTGTTCTAATCAATGGACTGTGCAGAGAGGGTCGGATGGATGATGCAAATGAATTGTTCAACGAAATGCTTAACAAAGGATTGGTTCCAAACTATGTTACTTTCACAACATTGATTAATGGACATTGCAAGAATGGCAGGATGGACTTGGGCATGGAGATATATCAAAGGATGTTGGGTGAAAGCTTAACTCCTGATTTAATCACATATAATACGATTCTCAGTGGTCTTTGCAGGAAGGGGGATATGAAGGAAGCACAAGAACTTGTTTTTGAGATGAGTACAAAGGGATTGAAGCCTGATAAAATCACATACAGTACACTAATTGATGGGTTTTGTAAGGAGGGAGATATAGACAAGGCATTTGAGTATAGGGAAAGAATGCTTAAAGAAAGTATTGTGCTTGATAATGTTGTTTACACGACCCTTATTTCTGGTTTGTGTAATGAAGGGAGAGCTTTTGATGCAGAAAAAATGTTGAGGGAAATGATGAGTGTGGGTTTGAAGCCTGACGATGCTATATATACAATGGTCATTGATGGCTTCTGTAAGATAGGGGATGTTAAGAGTGCTTGTAAACTGCTCAGGGAGATGCAAAGAAACGAACGTATACCATCAGTTGTGACTTATAATGTTCTCATGAATGGTTATTGCAAGCAAGGACAGATGAAAAATGCGAACTTGCTCCTAAATGCAATGCTTAATTTAGGGGTTAATCCCGATGATATTACATATAACATCTTATTGGAGGGGCACTGCACATATGGAAACTCTGAGGATGTTTATAAATTGCGGAGCGCTAAAGGGCTTGTTCTTGATTATGCTTCTTACACTTCTGTTATTAGCACCTTAAGTAAAACGTCTAGATCACAATACAGGGGATGATTAAGTCGAATGGAAAATTGTGAACTCCCGAGTTAATTTTAGCCATTTGGATTCTGTATGAAGAAGATAGAAACACATTCTTGAATGTTAATAGCTTGTGTGCCATTTATTAACAATTTGGATGTAGCCCTCGTGAGCAATTTCATCGAAACATTATTTCAAGGATAGGGGCCATAGAATTTATGCCTCGCATTCCAAGTTCTTTTCACACGTCTTTTATGGTCGAATTCCGGAGAATGCATCACGATATCATTTGTGGTACAAACATCCCAAACAAATTATAGGCCTATTATAGGGGCCATATTAATCCGATTTCTGCTATTAAAAGAAAAAAGCTAGCATGAACCACACTAAACAAATTATAGGCCTAAATCACCCAATATAACTAAATAAACAACATATTTTTTCTCGAGTACGATGAAGCCCGCTGTATTCTGTCATAAGAAGAAGATGTACTATAATAGTTGAAGTGAGCCGTAACCCATTTTAAAAACCTCTTGATCAGTTTGACCGAATTACAGCTCATCTAAGTGGGTGTTTAGGAATGGTTTTGAAAATTGCTTATCTACTTTTCATATAAAAAAAAAGATTTTGGGTGTTTTATTTCACTGCTTCTGCTATTGCTTCTATAAAAAAAACAGGTAACCATCATAAGCAGAGAAACATGTGATGAGATGTTTCTACCTGTTTTAAGTTAAGAGGTGACAATCTTGTAAATAACTTAAAGTTATTTAAAAACTATTATTCATTTTTTACCCCTCATTCATTGTTTAAAAAAACTTTATTTTTCATTATTGCTTCTGCAAACTTAACGCAAGATAAGGATTTCATATTCTAGAGTTGGATTTCAAATTTAGTACTTGGGTATAATCTAAATATGAATTATTATTTTTCGAACCTTGTAAACCAATTGGAAATTTACCACTTTCTATCTTTATTTTTTCGTTTATATTAAAAAATATTTTAGAAAGTTTAAGCACGTTTATAATAGAGAAATTTACATTTTTTTTTTTTTTGTTAAACCATTGGATCTTGTTCGTTTATATGACTCCTTGATAATTTATTTTCTATAATGATTTTTCTTATTTCTACAATATCCTCATTTCAATAATGATACTCATTTTTTTAATAGTCTTTCAAATTAGTGAACTGTATGAATGGATGCTTTCAATAATTATCAAGTTTGTGAGAATAAAATTAGGATTTTATAATAACTTATAAAACAAAGTATATTTATGATAAAAAAAAATTATTGCACTAACTTATAAAAACAAAGTATATTTGTGATAAAAAAATTTATTGCACCAAAAACGTATAGCTGAAAAAATAACAAACAAATGAATGGAAAAGAGGGGAAAATGAAAAGAAAATAATACAAGTTGTGATTTAGCTCCAGGGTAAAAATGACATTTTTGATTTGAAATATATCTAGATAAGTTGCTTCTTCAAAATTCAGCAAACACTAAAATTGATTTTTTTGGCACTTTAAGATGCTTTTTTATTATTGAAGCTTCCAGCTTTCCACCTATATGGATTGTTTGAGCGTAAATAGACACGATCTTCGTTCGGCACGCGTCCAGTCCAAATTAAAAAATACTTTTTCCAACTTTAAGCAAAAGTTACATAAAAGTGTTTTAAATAAGTAATTGCAAACACACCCTGAGCCAAACACATTATAGCCTAACATAGGGTGATTCCATAGTTTAATAGAAGTGATTTTCAAGTGTTTTAAAACGTCAAAATCTATATATTGCTACTCGTTGTGAGTGATCAAAACGTTGCATATATTGCCAAAATTGGTTGAGCCAAAAAATTTCAACCCGTCTAGAGGCGTGTTTAAACAAGCCAATCCATTTGGGTTGACGCGGTGGCCCATGTGTTGGACTAATAATCAATTTATAATAAAATTTAGATTAATTAATTAAAATACGATTTATTAATAATTTTAATTCATTAAAATATAATAAAATATTATTTTTATTTTTCACAAGAATTTTATCACTTAGCAACAAGCTGCCTAAAACTCATATAAGATTCACTGTTAAAGGTATATATTATTTTTTGATAATACTCACAATGTAAAATGACGAAAATGAAGTTTTAAAATAAATAAGCCAAAAGCAGAATGTAATACAAGCCAAATAATAAACATAAAAATTGCAAGATTTATTTTCTTTGAATTATTCTCATGATCAATTTTTTATTTATTTAAACATTATATTCATAAAAAGGTTATTATAATGCCCACGAATTAGTGGGTAACTGAAGGTCAGAAGAATGAATTTGAAGAATTCGAATATACAAAATTAAGTTAAAAATAAGTACACAATAATAAAGCTAAAATTAACGTGATAGGAAATAAGTTATAATTTTTTGCGATAATTTTAAGTTTTAAAATTAAGGGAGATTTGCTAAACAAATGTAACTATCACACATCACATCACATTCCCATCCTTGGTTTTTTCAGAGTTTCATTGTTGTTGCTCTTAAGGGCACTGCCCTTCCCTCAGAGGCATCATCCACCATCTATTTAGAATCTTTGTTTTCATTTTTAAAAAAAGATTCTAAATAAATAATGATGATACCCCTAAGGGCACTACCATTAAAAGTATCATCAAACAAACCTTTTTTCAGTATGTGCTGTCGACCATGAACATAATAATAAATATTATCAACAAGCCGATCTTTAGACACATATGCCTCTATTTAGCGTGTCATCTCACAGATATATATTCGCGTGTGTGAGTCTAGGTTTACTTTTAAAAACATTTCAAAAGTTCACCAAAATGTCATTCCATCCACCTATATTGATTAATTGCAATTAATTTATTTAGTCTATAAATGATTAATTTAATGTTTATTTATTCATATAGTCGAAAATCCTTACAAAAATTATAACTCCCCAAATATATTAATTGACACTCATTTTTTAAAACTAATTCGACATGTATCTCAAACGATCAAACTTTGATTGGTCATCTTTTTATTTTATTTTTTTGTGGAAGGGGAGACTCGAACCCAAGACCTTTTACATAATAAAATAAATGACAACCACTAGATGTTGCTACTATATCGATTATATTATATTGACCCACATTGGGAAACAGATGTCAACCAATATTTTTTTAATAATTTGTTATTTTTTAGAACTAATTCGGTATGTATCTCAAACTATCAAACTCTTATTGAGCATTTTTTTGGTATTTGAATCTAATCACATTGATTTTGGCATACTTGTATGAATAAATTTCAACAACATTCATTATATTTTTAAACATAAAAATCATCCAAAAAAAATTTAATAAAAAAAATTAAAGTAAAACAAATAAATAAAATAATAATAATTTTTTTTTAAAAAAAGATGTGTGGCCGCCATCACCATCCCTGATGGTGGCCACTAATCTCATAGTGGTCGCCTTTCACTTGGACGATCATGGGGAGGGATCGCTTTCTCTATGAGCGGCTTTGTACCAAATTTAAGCCGTCATTTCGAATGACGTTTTGAAGTAGTTTGTAATGTTTTTAAAAAATGTGGTAATTTTGAAATTTAAATTTTTTTAAAATTATTTTTAAAAATAAATCGTTAGTCTATTTAATGTGTCATAACAAGCATATAAATACAAATACAGAAATGGAGTCACGATTATAACATTTTAGATGATAACTTTTTTCCTAAAAAAAATCACCTATTATAAAAAAACACAAAAATAATTGGAGTGCGGCCGGTCACCATCAACCTCTGGGATTGAATTAAACAACCCCATCCCGTTGTAATAAATAAAATAAAAATAAGAAGGGGATGAATATTGGTTTCTAGTTCATTCTCAAATAAAAAAAACTTATGCATTGACTTTATTTTTTTTTATAAGAATCATACATTGACATCACACATACAAGATGGAATCTAAATGTTATCTTTGATTTTATTTACGTTGAATTCATAAAATATGTAATTCAAAACTTTTTATTTAGAAGTTAATTTAGAGCATATGATTATGTATGATTTTAGTTAAACCTCTATAAATTAATAAACTTGAAATTGTCATAATCCAATTAATTTAACGAATATTAAATAATCTAATCACATAGATTAATTAACATAGTAACTAACATGTTTCTTTTTTATAAATTTGGATGTATCATCATATGGTGGCACTCAAGAACTGTAAAATCTAATATCTCTTGAACCACCATAAAAAAAGTAATACGACTGCATATGTGTTGACTAACGACCATAGAATTGGGAATGTCATGAAAATTGATAAATATAATGAAGTTGAAGATAATTATACTATATAGACTATTTCTCAAAAGAAAGCTCTTAAAATAATTATGATATTGGATGCTTTTTTGTTGAGCTACGAGGATATAGAAGTTTTACTTTGTTAGTTTGTTATGAAAAGTTAGATGTGAGATTCTATGTGATATTAGTTAATGTGATATTAGTTTTAATAAGAAACAAATGATAATTAAGTAATTTTTTGATAAAATATTAATAAATTAATTATAAATTTACTATGTATTAAATGATTATTATTTTATATATATTGTATGATGTCTATATTTATATATATATGTTAGCGAATGATTAACTTAGCTATTATCCCGTAGACCAAAAAAATTATTTAAGTGAAATTATTAATTAATCGAAGTTTAAATTATCGAGATTAGAGAGATAGTGATGGAATTATTAGTTTTAAGTGCTGAAATATTTATTAATATAATAATTTTACATTAAAATATTAATAATATTTTTAGAGAAGGAACCAGAAAAAGAGAGACATTTCATTAATCTTCAACAGTTTGACAATGCTATTGGTAAAAGAAACCAGAGTTCGAAATTCCTTTAAATACAGTGGGAGATGGCAGTACAACAGTTCTTTTCATCCAAACTCATGTCAAAGAGATCATCTGCAATTACAGCCATGGATTTTGATGAAGCCTTTTTCAACATTAATATTACTCGCTGTTTCACGTGAACTCAGATCTTGTCAATCAAACGTTATCCGTTTTGATTTCTCTTTTCTCACGTAAATAATATTTGCCAATTTTCAATTCATTCGAGATTTCTATCAGTTCACACGATCGGAGAATGTCTTTTAAGAAGAGACCATCGAAGATGGATGGGAATATTAGTGGAGAAAACGAAACGAATGCGATTGATGAGGGAGATGAATATGTGGTCGAGGATTTGAGGGACAGAATCAGATCATCTCGACCCAGCCGATTCACGCTGATGAAGAATGAGTTGGGGTTCGATTCAGTTCAGAGGAAGTTTAGCAGGCAGAGTGTCGTTAATGGCCTCAACGAAGTCTCCCACGGCTTCTTCATCCACCCCGATAATAGGTACTTTCTCAACAACTATAAATCACAACCATAATCACAGCACTCTCGTTTTCTGACAAATAAGATTTTCTGCATAAAATATTTGAAATAATTCAACATTATCTTGCAAAAATCACATCTGAAAACCGTATGTTTTGAGTTTTGTTGAAAGAGAAGGGAAAGGGATTCCGCCAATGATATTGGTGGTACCGTGGCTGCAAATTGGTTGTCATTTTGGATTTCACTTCTTTGCACTCATGGTAACGATGTGCTGGTCCTGCCAGCTGCATAAAACGTGAACTTTGCGCTGTCTTGATTCGAGGGATATGGGGTTGACTTTGAGTCCTTGACTGTTGAGTTCTTTGCATGGATCGAGTTTGAATTTCGATTTATACATCAATATATATAAATTTTTGTAAATTATATTTTGATGAATAATATTTTTGTGTTTGTTGACGCCATGGGAATTTTCCTGGTGGAAAATACAATATTTTTTTAAAAGATAAACAATTTCTTGATTTTGACAAATTTGGCACGTAATGCTTTCGGCCTATCCAAGAATATGCAAACCCACTTATTGGCCAAAAATGTAGCTTTTTTTTTTTTGGAAATAATTTTAGAGGAAACTTATTTTATTGTCCCTTAATCGTTCTTTACTTCATGGGCCATTTGAATTTTAGGTCATAAATAATAATAATGATTCACCACAGATATAAAATATAAAATTAAATTATTGATTATAGAAGAAGAGTATATACTTTAATAAGTATTTCAAATTGGTTTATTATTCGTGTATCAAACAATAAATACAAAGTCCGAAGGTATGTATTTTTGAGAAATAAAATAAATATTTTTTATCTTATTTTTGTCAAATTTTATTAACGAAATGGAAATTAGTTTATTACTACCTGGTATTAAAAATAAAAAAGACCAGCAAGGCAGCAACACTGTATTCTACATTCATCTTCTAAAATACTCTATATTTTTTGTCTTTTATCGTATACATTATACTTATGTAAAATCAACAATAACTCCCAGTGTCCCATGCACCCATGCATTCAAACATGGTGTAAAAATATACTTGTTATTTAATTTTTAATGCAGCAATTTGGATATGGCTTTTAATGCAGTTCAATGTGAAAATTATCTGTTCATCTTGCCTGTTGTCATTTTATAGTGCCTCAGGGTTTGCCCTTTGCCCTTTTTTTTGCTTTGATCTTCATCGATGTGATTTCCGGCCATAGCCATGGTTGAGCACGGTTATTTCAACTGACAAGGCATTTTTTACAAGTTAAGTCTTGATATAAATGCAGGTGGTACAAGGCATGGGAGATATTCATACTGATCTGGGCAATATACTCATCGTTCGTCACACCGATGGAGTTTGGCTTCTTTCGTGGACTTCCTAAGAATCTTTTCTTCCTGGAAATTGCTGGTCAAATGGCTTTCCTTGTTGACATTATCTTGCTATTTTTTGTGACCTACAGAGATAGTCATTCCTACAGATACGTCCACAAACGTACCCCAATAGCCCTTCGGTCAGTGTTTTCGCTTCCTCTTTGTAGTCTTGTACACTACAATCCGTTCTCATAGATTTTGCTATTTTGTTATTTAGATTTGATTGTTTCTACTTTTTGTTTTTCAGTTATCTCAAATCTTATTTCATATTTGACCTTCTAGGTTGTATGCCTTGGGATCTTATCTATAAGGTTCGATATTTTCATCTCCTTGATACATAATCTTTTATAATATGAGGTTGATAACAAATTTGTTGGTGTGAAATATTTTTATATTTGAAAAAAGAAAGTAAATGGTTCTTCTAGAATAGAAAAAAAGATCGAAAGTTTTCGACATTACAAAAAACTATAATGAAGAATCGTGACCACACGAAATTGAGAGCCCAGTATCTTAATTTGCTTAACATATAACTTGATTTTCAATTAGGGCGTTGGTAGAAAAGAAGAGGTCCGTTACCTTCTATGGATTAGATTGACTCGAGTTCGCAAGGTTATCAGTTTCTTCCAGGTGATGGAAAAGGATATCAGAATAAATTATCTCTTCGTAAGGATAGTGAAACTTATCACTGTGGAACTATATTGCACTCATACAGCAGCTTGTATCTTTTACTACTTAGCTACTACTCTCCCTGAAGGAAAGGAAGGGTACACATGGATTGGGAGTTTGCAATTGGGGGATAAAAGTTATTCACATTTCAGAGAGATTGATCTCTGGAATCGATACACCACTTCTCTATATTTTGCCATTGTTACTATGGCAACCGTAGGTGAGTCATAATCTTATAATTCATTGCTACATATTTGTTTGTTGTTTATGCCAATTGAAATATAATTTTTGTATAGAGTAAACAATCATATGCATCTAATAAAGGAAGATGTCAAACAAAGCATTCTGCTAGTTACACCCGTGGAACTTCACTTGCTATAGATCTTTTCTTGTCATCGAATATATGTGGACATAATTTAGCAGAACGTATGTAAATCACTTAACACATAAAAGAACAAGAGAAATTTGAAGTCTAACGTCGAGTTAATTTTGTGGATGTAGCAATAATAATTATTGTTTTTCCTGTATTGAGACTATACGGTGCTGCTGCCTTCAGTTTTCAAGTAAGAGATACATAGTAGAAGAAATCATATTCAATGTTGATTCTCCTACTTAGTCTCTGTAACTATAAACACTAGAAAACCTTTTCATTATAATTATTTTAGGTAAAAGTTCTCAGAGTGACCCTTAGAATGTAAACTGAAGTAAGGGAATCATCGTTGGTTTGAATTGATAACCCACGGAAACTTGGCAGAAAGATGGGCTGGACTGGTAGTTGTATCAATATGACATGTGAATTGATCTCAGAAAGTTAATGAGATAGCATGCAATATAGCCGATATCGAGACAATACTAGTAAATAATGTACATGTTCCTTACGCCGCAGGTTATTTAGTGGTGAAGCCTGGTATTTTTTCTTGTATTATGGATTAAAATTTGAATTGTTTCCTTTTCCCCATGTTGCCATTTCAATATTAAGACTGCTCTAACCAACAGTTTCTAACCAACTATCACGGTCTCGTGCAGGTTATGGAGATATACATGCAGTCAATTTGAGGGAAATGATATTTGTTATGATATATGTCTCTTTTGACATGGTTCTTGGTGCATATTTGATTGGTAACATGACGGCCCTGATCGTAAAAGGATCAAACACAGAAAGATATAGGGACAAAACAGCAGATCTTATGAAATATGCAGATAGAAATAGTCTGGGAAGGGATCTCCGTGATCAAATAAAAGATCACTTGCGTGTACAATACGAAAGCAGCTGTACTGATGCTGCTCTTCTCCAAGATATCCCAATCTCAATTCGTGCCAAGGTAAGCTCCTAACAACCATATGTCAATTATTTACACAAATCAATATTGATTTATCCAAAATTTGGAAATTGTGATGTTTTTAAGATACATTGGTAATTCCAAGCTACTAAGAGTTACTATTGCTATGAATAGTAGCACAGTATAATAACTTTTACTTTTTTTTTTTCATTTTCTGCCATTTTTTAGAAAGTTTGCTATTTACTAATCTTTTAACTGCTATGAATAGTATTATTACTACTATATAATAAGCCACTAAGAGTTATTATTGCTATGAATAGTAGCACAGTATAATCCCTTTTACCCTTTTTTTTTTTTCATTTTATGCCATTTTTAAGAAAGTTTGCTATTTACTAATCTTTTAACTGCTATGAATAGTATTACTACTATATAATAAGCCACTAAGAGTTACTATTGCTATGAATAGTAGCACAGTATAACCCCTTTTACTTTTTTTTTTTTTTCATTTTCTGCCATTTTTAAGAAAGTTTGCTATTTACTAATCTTTTAACTGCTATGAATAGTAGCACACTACTATATAATAAGCCACTAAGAGTTACTATTGTTATGAATAGTAGCACAGTGTAATCCCTTTTACTTTTTTTTTTTTTTCATTTTCTGTCATTTTTAAAAAAGTTTGCTATTTACTAATCTTTTAACCGCTATGAATTACTACTATATAATAAGCCACTAAGAGTTACTATTGCTATGAATAGTAGCACAATATAATTTCTTTTACTTTTTTTTTTTCTTCAATTTCTGCCATTTTTAAGAAAGTTTGCTATTTACTAATCTTTTAACTGCTATGAATAGTAGCACAGTATAATCTCTTTTACTTCTTTTTTTTCCATTTTCTGCCATTTTTAAGAAATTTTGCTATTTACTAATCTTTTTTTTCCATAAATTATTTTGTTGATGAACGGGTTTAGCCTGAATCGACTAGAAAAAATATCTTAATCGGTTGTTGATGTGTGCAACTTCAAATATTAATTTTTTTCAATTTAAAGTAATTACTACTATATAATAAGCCACTAAGAGTTACTATTGCTATGAATAGTAGCACAGTACAATCCCTTTTACTTTTTTTTTTTTCATTTTCTGCCATTTTTAAGAAAGTTTGCTATTTACTAATCTTTTTTTTCCATAAATTATTTTGTTGATGCGCGGGTTTAGCCTGAACCGACTAAAAAAAATATCTTAATCGGTTGTTGATGTGCGCAACTTCAAATATTAGTTTTTTCAATTTATAGTGAGATGGACATCATGTTTTTTAAAAAAATTAGTGTCAATCATTTGCTTATTTTTTTTACATTCAATTACGGTAGTATGTTAGTTCTAAACTTTTTTTGTTGATGCCCGGGTTGTCCTGAACCGACTATGAGAAAATATATCTGTTGATGCGCGTAACTTCAAATGTTATTTTTTCAGTTTATAGTGAGATATGCATCATTTTTTTTTAAAAAAAGTTAGATTCAGTCATTTGATTATTTTTTTCTCATTCAATTACTGTACCATGATCGTTTTTTTAAAAAAGGTTTGTTAAAGTCAGTTATTTGAAATGTTATTTCCCTACTATATAATAAGCCACTAAGAGTTACTATTGCTATGAATAGTAGCACAATACAATCCCTTTTAATTTTTTTTTTCATTTTCTGCCATTTTTAAGAAAGTTTGCTATTTACTAATCTTTTTTTTCCATAAATTATTTTGTTGATGCGCGGGTTTAGCCTGAACCGACTAGAAAAAATATTTTAATCGGTTGTTGATGTGCGCAACTTCAAATATTAGTTTTTTCAATTTATAGTGAGATGTACATCATGTTTTTTTAAAAAAATTAGTGTCAATCATTTGCTTATTTTTTTTACATTCAATTACGGTAGTATGTTAGTTCTAATTTTTTTTGTTGATGCCCAAGTTGTCCTGACCGACTATGAGAAAATATATCTGTTGATGCGCGTAACTTCAAATGTTATTTTTTCAGTTTATAGTGAGATATGCATCATTTCTTAAAAAAAAGTTAGATTCAGTCATTTGATTATTTTTTTCTCATTCAATTACTGTAACATGATCGTTTTTTAAAAAAGGTTTGTTAAAGTCTGTGTTAGAAAGTATCTTTCTTTTTCCACACTTATTCATCTATAATTTACAGAATAAATACAGCAATGGTATCATCTATTTTAGGAATACAAATCAAATGCCTATGATAACGTTCTAGTGAAAAAGGAAATGATTTCTTTCCATGTCTTTCCCTGTAATTTCTCCCATCTTCCATAACTCAAGCCCACACTCCCCCTCAAGTTGATGCATATAGATCCCTTATGCATAACTTGTCAAGTGAGTTGTGGAAGTCCTTGCTGGACACGGCTTTGGTAAGTATGTCTGCTAGCTGGTCTTCAGATTTGACAAATGGGAAGCGTATTGTCTTAGTCTCTAGGTTGTGTTTGATGAAATGCCGATCCACCTCCACATGTTTAGTTCTATCATGTTGAACCGGATTATGAGCGATACTTATGGCAGCTTTATTGTCACACAGAAGATTCATCTCTGTTGCAGGGGTAAAGCCAATTTCGGTTAACAACCTTTTTAGCCAGAGAAGTTCACAAAGACCTTTAGCCATCCCTCGAAATTCAGCTTCTGCACTAGAGAGTGCCACTACCTTTTGTTTCTTACTTCTCCATGTTACAAGGTTTCCGCCAACAAATGTGAAATACCCAGAGGTCGACTTCCTATCTGTGATATTCCCGGCCCAATCTGCGTCTGTATAACCTTTGACTTCTAAATGATTATTTTTCGAGAACATGAGCCCCTTCCTAGGGGATGACTTCAAATATTTCAGTATTCGTGTTACAGCCTCCATGTGTTCCTCACTTGGGCAGTGCATAAATTGACTAACCACACTAACGGCATATGCGATATCTGGGCGAGTATGAGAAATATATATTAGTTTGCCAACTATCCGTTGATACCTTCCTTTATCAGTTGGTTCCTGGTCTGGATATAACCCAAGCTTGTGATTTTGGACAATTGGAGTATCTGCTGGTTTACATTTCAATAACCCAACTTCAGATAATAAGTCTAGTATAAATTTTCTTTGAGACAAAAAGATGCCTTGTTTTGATCTAGCAACTTCGATCCCTAGAAAATACTTGAGACCACCTAGGTTTTTCATTTCAAATTCACCAGCCAATTGCCCTTGGAGCCGTGATATTTCTTCCCTATCATCCCCTGTAATGATCATATCATCAACGTAGATAATCAAAGCCGTTACCTTTTCATGTTGTCTTTTAAGAAATAAAGTATGATCTGAGTTGCTTTGTGTGAAGCCATACTTCTTCATTGCCACGCTAAATCTCCCAAACCATGCTCGTGGTGATTGTTTTAGTCCATACAAAGCTCGATGTAACTTGCATACCTCGTTGGTTCCAGTGGTCACGGAGTAACCTGGTGGAACATCCATATACAACTCTTCCTCAATATCTTCATGTAGAAAAGCATTCTTTACGTCAAATTGGTGTAGCGGCCAATCTAAGTTTGCCGCAAGAGATAACAACACCCTCACAGTATTTAGTTTGGCTACCGGCGAGAAGGTTTCTTGGTAGCCTACCCCCTGTGTTTGCGTATATCCTTTTGCTACAAGTCTTGCTTTGTATATTTCTATGGATCCGTCAGCTTTGTGTTTGATGGAGAACACCCACTTGCACCCCACTGTTTTCTTTCCTTTCGGCAGTGGCACTAACTCCCATGTCTTGTTTTTCATTAAGGCTTCCATCTCTTCTTCGATGGCTTGTGTCCAATTTTAATCTACCATGGCCTCCTCTATTCTTGTTGGAACATACTGAGTAGAAATTTTATGCATGAAGGTTTTGAGAGGGTCGGTCAGTCCCTTTGTAGTCACAAAGTTGGCTAGTGGATATCGTGATCTTCTTTCTTCAATGTCTGGTGAGTAGCGGTTTGGTGGTTTGCCCCGATTGTTCCTGTGAGGTAGAATAGGACTCGCATGAGATTCTAGGGTATTGTTATCAGAGTGACTTGCCTTAGGATCATTCTCAAGAGGATCAGTCTCAAGAGTTGGGTATTCGTCCATTTGAGAGAGCATTGGAGTTATAGAAGCTTCATGATCAGCTTCTTGATTTTCAGTAGTTTGAGGGACACATATTGATTGCATTGGTTCTTCATTCATTTGCTCCACCCGTGTTTCAGTAAGGGCCGGCCAGTCGAGTCTCACATATTTCGGCTCTTCCTGTCTAATCTCCCCCTGAAGAGGAGAAAGAGGTGAAAAAAATGTCTCTGTTTCCATGAAGGTAACATCCATGGAAATTGTTGGAATCGAAGAGGGGGGGTGAATGAGATTCCTTGGCTACTTTAGCTTAAAATGAGTTTGCAAAATAAAAGAGTTTGCGCTTGCGGAAGGCTTAAGTCAATCGATAAATAAAAGAAATAAAGAAGTAAACAAATAAATAAATGCGTAATAAAATAAAGCGGTAAATGACAAGGATATTTGTTATAGAAGTTCGGCGATGAATCGCCTACGTCTCCTCTTCCCGGTTAGATAGCCTCCAACCGAGGTTCCACTAGAATAAATGATCTTGGCCTTGAGGGCTCCAAGTTAGCCACAACCCAACTCTTCCCGAGTTTACAAAGCTCTTCCCGAGCACAATACTCTTCACGAGTACACAAAGCTCTTCACGAGCTACCAACACTCTTCACGAGTCTTCTTGGCCTTAAGGGCTCCAAGGATAGCCACAACACATGCACCAACTTTACTTGTTGGCGACTTTACAATTTTCCAACTTGCTTTGGTGTTGGAGGACCTTTACAAGAAACTCAATCAAACACCTTCAAGGTGTACCAATACGAAGAATCAAAACTCACACAACAAGAAATGAATTACAAACTCCAATACACACAAATGTATGAAGTTTGCAATGCTAAAGTAATTTGAATTGATCAAGGCTTTCTTGTAGTTTATAGTCTTGTTTCTTGCCTTCAAAAAGCTCCAAAAGATCCATATTTATAGTGTAGGAGGCCCCCAAAGCTCCTACTAGCCGTTGCTATACATAAGGCTTGAATCACGCCTCGATCGCCTCGGAAATCGCCTCGGGCGATCACCCATCGCCACCCTTTAACGGTCAAATCTGGCCCAGATCACCTCGGGCGATCTCCCCATCGCCTAGGGCGATCATCAATGATAAACAAGGCCGTAGGTAAAGTTCTGGATCGCCTCGGGCGTTCCGTGCATCGCCTGGGGCGATCGCCCTCAAAAAAATGGCCTAGGAAGCATTCTGGATCGCCTGGGGCGAGGTTGACCATCGCCTGGGGCGATCGGATCGCCAGCGTGCCCACCGTGCCATCGCTTCAGTCGATGGTGCGCAACATGGCTCGGATCGCCTGAGGTGATGGCCCGGATCGCCTGAGGTGATCTGCCAGATTTCAGCACTCTCAAACTTTGCACTATTCGACCATCTTAAGCTCATTTCTGGGAAACGTGGTAAACATGAAGTTGTAGCTCTTCCTCTTCTCTAGGTGTGTACAAAATTTCATTGCATTTCATTAAGGTATGAAGAAGTTATGCCCAAAATGCTACAGTCGCTCAAACCTTGCTACAATCTGCACTTGTTATGACTTCCATGACATTTTGCTCCATGATGCAATCCGAATTGGACTGAGATGTTCGAATATGAAATCTATAATATTGAGTTTGCTTTCCAACCTCTTTGGATTCACCTTGTTCGGAGCATCGAGCCAAGAGATATAATCAAAACATTGCACTGCGCTCCAATTGGCTTCTATACGAATTTGCCCACCAACGGACCATTGGTTTGTGGGTCTTCATCCCATCATAAGAAATTGTTCCAACATCATTCCACACATGTTGAACACTTAAATTGGTTGTTCATAGATGTCATTCCTTCTCGTCCAAGCTCAATAGATTCCTTGATAAAAATCACCGCTTGTCCTATGAACTCGCATATGTTATTGTATAACTTGGGTTCTCTTCCATTGGTCTTCCCAACCAATTTATCAATATAACCCTGTACACTAAGTAGACATATTAGTATAACAAATGCAAGTTTTTTTGATCATCAAAACTCAAAGATTAACCGGGGATAATTTAACGCATTAAACGCAACCATGCGTTTAAGGCTCAACAGAGATATAGCTACGATTAGAAGTAGGATCGTAGCATCTGTACCCTTTTTGATGAGAAGCATATCCCAAAAATAAGCACTTGCGAGCATAAGGGTCAAGTTTAGTCCGCTGGTTTTTATACAGATGGACATAAACAACGCACCCAAACACACGGGGTGGGAGCATCAACACAGTGGGTAAAGGAGTGTGTGCTGCAAGAGCTTGTAATGGGGTTTGAAATTCCAACACTTTGGAGGGCAGTCGGTTGAGGAGGTGCACAGAGGTAGTAACTGCATCTGCCCAGTATTGAGAAGGAGCATGGGCCCCTATTAAGAGTGCCCGGGCAGTCTCAAGAATATGCCGATTCTTCCGCTCGGCAATTCCGTTTTGTTGTGGAGTTTGGGGGCAAGAAGTTTCATGAAGAATGCCATAATGTTGCAAGTATTCATGAAATTTGTGATTAACATACTCGCCACCATTGTCCGAACGTAGTACTTGAATCTTAGCAGAGAACTGAGTATTGATCATAACATGAAATGTTTTAAACACGCTGAGTACCTCATCTTTATGACGTAGTGAGTAAAGCCAACTCATTCGAGTACAATCATCAACAAATAGCACAAACCAGCGATACCCGGACGTTGTAGTGATTGGAGAAGGACCCCATACATCAGAGTGTATCAAAGTAAACGGAGTGTCCTTTCTATTTAAACGCAACGGATAAGAAGTTCTATGACTTTTTGCTAAAATACAAGTTTCACATTGAAAATCAGAATGTTTGAATTTAGAAAATAATTCTGGAAATAAATATTTCATGTAAGTGAAGGACGGATGCCCTAAACGACGATGCCAAAGCCAAATCTCCTTCTCCTTATTGCCAACAGGATTTTGCACATGATGTGTTTGTCCAACACTAAAATTCTCCATATAATAGAGTCCATCCCTCTTAGTACCACGCCCAATGATCTCCTTGGTGACAATGTCCTGGAGAAGGCAAAAAGTAGGATACATAAGCACAATACAATTAAGATCTGATGTTACTTGGCTTACGGAGAGGAGCTTATGCGATAACGATGGAACGAGTAGGGTATTGGATAGCTGCAGAGTAGGTGTCAAGGTCACGGTGCCTGCTCCAGTGACTGGAGAAATAGCTCCGTTAGCATTAGCAATAGTAGTACGTCTTGGTAAGGATGCTTCTATGAAATCTTTAGCATCGAACGTCATATGGTCAGTGGCGCCGGAGTCCAGCAGCCATGCTTCACATTGAGTATTATGACATGAGGAGAAATAACCACAGCCAGAGTTACCTGAGATGTCCGAATCTTGAGTAATTTGTGGTGTAAGAGATAAGTGAGATGCTGCACTAGCCACTGCTGCAGTACCAAGATCATTTTTTTTGCTAGTGTTTTCACGATGTTTTTTAGCCTGGAGATCATTCCACCAGTCAGGATACCCATGTAACTTAAAGCAAGTTTCATGTGTATGTCTAGGATTACCACAATGAGTGCATTTCAAGCCTTCAGATGATGCACGAGTTTTCTGCCTATGCATGGTAGTCGTGGTGTTGACAGGACTAAGTTTAAGTCCTTTGGTGGCAAGAACAGCACCAGGAACTGTGGTTGCGGTTCCAGTAATCATAACAGTTTGTCGGGTTGCTTCACGACGCACGTGGGCGTATGTTTGCTCCACAGTAAATAAGGGGTGACGTTGGAGTACGTCACTTCGAATTTTGTCGAGTCGATCGTCAATGCCATCCAAGAACACATACACCCTTTCTTCTTGAATGAGTGTATTAAATTTTTTAATATCAAGAGCACATTCCATTGGGTTGGGACGTCGGAAGTCAATTTCGCGCCATAACCCTTGGAGATCATTGTAGTATTGTTCTAGAGACCCTCCAGCTTGTTTAAGTCGCGTCACTCGACGTCGAAGGTCGTAAACCTGAGATGTGTCACTGCCATCGAAATAGGTTGTAGCAATGGAGTCCCAAACCATTTTGGCAGTGGGAAACCGAATAAAGTTCCCTATCAATGAGGAATCCATTGAGTTAATCAACCATCCTTTGACAATGGCATTATCTGTACGCCACTTGCGGAAGGATGGATCTGTCGAGGATGGTTGGGGAAAATCGCCATTGATATAGCCCAACTTGTCTTTACCCGAGATGTACATCTCGACAACTTGGGACCAGAGGGCATAGTTGGTGCCGTCCAACTTAATGCCAATTGGAGCAGCAGGAGATTCAGTCGTCAAAGTTGGTGTTTGTATCTTGGTGAGAGCTTCTGTCATCTTTGTTGTGAATTCAGTAAACATGGACTCTGATTGGGATGCACCAGAATTGTGTTCTGTCTCAGAGTCCGATGACATTGTTGTAAGATTTGAAAAAAAAAACGATTTGGGTTTAGAATTTCTGGAAATAAGGTCCAGAACCTTGCTCTGATACCATGTTAGAAAGTATCTTTCTTTTTCCACACTTATTCATCTATAATTTACAGAATAAATACAGCAATGGTATCATCTATTTTAGGAATACAAATCAAATGCCTATGATAACGTTCTAGTGAAAAAGGAAATGATTTCTTTCCATTTCTTTCCCTGTAATTTCTCCCATCTTCCATAACTCAAGCCCACAGTCTGTTATTTGAAATGTTATTTCCTATCAAATTTGGAAAAATTGACCAACATGTTGGTACCTGGCATCGCGCCTTGGGCGGTGCCAATAAAAACTAAAAACTAGTATTATTATAGTTGACGAGATGATTTTTTAAGTTCCAAAGTCATTCACTTTTTGCAGATATCCCAGACCCTGTACAAGTCATATGTTGAGAATGTTCCTCTTTTCAAAGACTGCTCCTTAGAATTCATCAATCAAACTGTAAGTTGGTCTCTTGGTTAAATTTTCTTTGCATTTTAATGCTACTACACGTGTGTTTTTTATATTGGAAGACTAATATTCACTTGTACTACAGTTTCAAGAACATATAATGTTTCTTTTAAAAAAAACAAAGAAAGAGAGAAAGAAAAAAGGACATCATGTGATTTTTGTTTACCAGTTTATGGTACTACAAGTACTTCTATTTGTAGGTAACTAAGGTCCGTGAAGAATTTTTCCTGCCGGGAGAAGTGATAATGGAGCAGGGAAATGTTGTAGATCAACTATATTTTGTTTGCGATGGTGTTCTGGTACATTTTTCAAATCCCCCCAATTTTTTCCCTATACCCAATTTCCTCTGATTTTCATTTTCAGATGCTGGATTGAGTTATGGATGCTACATTTTACAGGAAGAAGTTAGCATCGGGGAAGATGGATTAGAAGAGACAGTCGCTCTTCTGAAGCCCAACAGCTTGTTCGGAGAGATTTCCATTCTTTGTAACATCCCCCAGCCATATACTGTTCGTGTTTGTGAGCTATGTAGACTCCTGCGTATTGATAAACAATCTTTCTCTGGTATTCTTGAGATATATTTTCATGATGGCCGAAAAATATTAACTAACTTGCTTGAGGTAGTTAAACTTTGTCAACTTGCCCACTTGCTCCACATATGTTTTCTCCATTTTCTTGTCATTTAAGTCATGCGATAAGCTTGAACTTATCCTAAAAAGTCCAACTTTTGTTTTTATGTAGCTTGCAGAATCAAATATTCGCGTGAAGCAACTGGAGTCTGATATTTCATTCCATGTTGGAAAACATGAGGCTGAGCTGGCTTTGAGAGTCAACAGTGCAGCTTATTTCGGTGATCTGAATCAACTAAAAAATCTAATTCGAGCTGAAGCTGATCCGAACAAGAGAGATTATGATGGAAGATCAGCCTTGGTAAAGAAATTATTCATTGTGATTTAATTATGCTATAGATTAACTTACTCAATTTAGTCCGCCCATGTAAAATGTTTAGTCGGCTGCAAATTATTTTTGTCACAAAGCAGATTAACTTCTCATATGCTCCAATAGTTAATGAACCTGAAGATCTTCATTGCTGAAAGAAAACAATATTTTAGGGTAACTTGTTTCCTGTTTCTCATTGGTAGGATTTTGAATTGTGTTCTTTATCTCTGTCCCCATTTTTGACTACTGAAATAATTTACAAGGCTTTCCTCGAGACATTCTTCATATGTTTGGCTAACAATGCTATGCGATGAACAAGATAATTGAAATTCATCAAGATTAAATATCGAAAGAAGTGAAAAAACTACCGCTAAAAAGTCTGCTATTTTTTCCCCTACAGCATCTTGCTGCAGCTAGAGGATTCGAAGATATTACGAATTTCCTTCTACAAAAAGGTGTGGACGTCAATGCTGCAGGTAAACTAGAGTGATACTTGTCAGACACATTAAATTTGTAAAATTCGTAATTGAAATGCTGCAGAAACTAATTTTTTGATGTGTTTCTGAACAGATAATTCTGGAACCACGCCATTACTTGAAGCCATCAAGAATGGGCATGACAGAGTTGCTTCATTGCTTTCCAGAGAAGGGGCGTTACTGAAAATAGTTGATGCCGGTAGCTTCTTGTGCTCTTTGGTTGCAAGAGGTGATTCAGAATTGCTCAGGAGGGTGTTATTCTATGGCATAGATTCTAACGCTAAAGATTATGATCATCGCACCGCACTTCATATAGCTTCTTCTCAAGGATATTATATGATGGCTAAGCTGCTTTTGGACGCAGGAGCCAGCGTTTTCTCCAAGGACAGGCATGCTTAGTTCTTTTACCTTTGACAGCATTAATTGATTGATATATATATTATATTATACCATATATATAAGTGGCGTGAGGTTACTGTACCAATGAACAGTAACCTAACGCCACTTTTTTTAGCTTTTTTAAATTTTTTTATTTGCCTTTTCTTTTAATTTTTCTTTTATTTTAGTTAGTTTTTATTTTTTTCATCGTGTTTCCGTGAACTACGTCCATCATATTTTCTTTTATTTTTGTTATTTATTATTTTTTTGCATAAATACTGATTTATTTGGAAAGATTTGACCATTGATCCAATATTGCATCCCTTTTATCTCAATTTTTAAAATTTAAAATGTTTTCTTTATTTTTTTAAGAAAAAAACTTGTTATTTTGTCAAGTATGAATTGATTTTAAAAAAAAAATAGGAAGTTCAAAATAGATTTTCGTCATTGCAAACTTTAATAATAATTTTTATATGAATTGATCTTAAAAAACAGATAGTTCAAAATATGTTTTCGTTTTGACAAACTTTAATAATGATTTTTTTATAAAATATTCGGCATGATGAATTTCTGGTAGATTACAAGTCGTCGGTTTTGCTTGTTTATGTGCATTTTGATTTTCGGCTTACCTACGACCCATTGCTAATATGTGGTATTACCTTTGTTCTGATGTTTGGCATCAAATTTTCCCTTAATGTATGAGGAAATTATAAAAAAAACCCTTGACCCAACGGTGCATCACTCTTATCTCAATTTTTAAAATTTAAAATGTTTTCTTTTTAGAAAAAAACTTGTTGATTTTGTCAATTATGAATTAAAAAAAACATATAGTTCAAAATAGATTTTTGTCGTGGCAAACTTTGATAATAATTTTTTATATGAACTTATTTAAAAAAAAGAGTTAAAAATAAGTTTTCATTATGACAAACTTTAATAATATTTTTTTATAATATATTCGGCATGATGAATTTTTGGTAGATTACAGGTCATCAGTTTTGCTTATCTGTATACATTTTCAGTTTTGGCTTACCTACGACCCGTTGCTAATATGTGCTTGTTCTCGATTACCTTTGCTCTGATGTTTGACATCAAATTTTTCCTTCATGTATAAGGAGATTATATCAAAAAAATTAGAAAATATTAAATTATGATAATTATATATTACTTGTTTGATAATATTTGGGACGTCACATTTACATTCATTATTTATCAGAAAGTATATAAATAATTATAAAAGTAAGATGATTCATTAATCATGAGGCCGTAGCAAGTAATATAATAGTAATATCCTAAAATAACAATCAACTAAACAATAAATATAAACTATAATTTCTCTTATGTGATGCTCGCTACTGCTATGAGAAACCGAAAATATATCTACATTATGAAATGAAACATCGTCATTTTGAAAACTCTTGCAAACTACTTTTGATTGGTTTTGGAGTTTGTTGAGAATAACTTTTATTGTGATATCTGATGTCATCTACTACTGCACTTTCATAGATGACTTTTGTTTAGAGAGTCTATTGGGCCCTACAAAGATATCATATGCCAACTCTTGCTATGGTGTACTGTTGGGGAAGACTTTTGTTTACTCCAACCTATTTGATTTTCTATACGAACGATTATGTATGTTCAATGCGTATGAACCATCTTTTTATTCTCTTGAACTGTCTTTTGAACTTGTGTCGAACGTTTTGTTGGACATATAGACCAGGTTATAAGCTCACTGGCACCGCGCCTTGCGCGGCGCCAATTAACTAGTGTATATATATATAGCTCATAATTTTTATAAAACATTTTTGTTGTCCAAGACATTTGAGTATTAGTTAGAACTTTCTGCACATACAATTTTGAATATTGTATGTTAGTCATCCTGAAGCTAACATTGTTTGGCTGCGTTATTTCCTTTAAGATGGGGAAACACAGCAGTTGATGAAGCGAGAATGTCCGGAAACAAAAGCATGATTAGACTTCTGGAGGAGGCAAAGACAACTCAATCATCCAGATTTCCTGATCTTTCTGAAGAGCTTACAGGTACTATAAAAATCCTTGTACTTTTGTATACTCCGGATTCAGATAGTAACACATGTCGGGTGTTTAACAGATAGAGCACACCAAAAGAAGTGCACCGTGTTCCCTTTTCATCCATGGGATCCCAAGGAGGGTCGAAAACATGGTCTTGTAATGTGGGTTCCTCAGAGCATTGGAGATCTGATTGAAGCAGCATCAAACAAGTTAGAATTGCCAGATCCATCGTGTTATTGTATTCTATCAGAAGATGCAGGAAAAATTCTTGATGTGGATATGATTACTGATGGTCAGTTGTTGTACATGATTAATGAAAAAACAAATGCCACCCCGTGAAAATCAATGTAGCACCAATATCCTTGGCATTAAGTCGCCTAATCTTTTCTTTTATGAGGTAAAGACTCCTGATATGCCCTTCAATTACACACCCACATGAATAGCTGAAAAGCTGTGGATTCATATAAAAAGCAATTTTATGTTTGGATAGAACAGTAAAACAATACTTTTTTTGATTTTTTTCACGACTGCATTCTCCTTTGAAATGTGTACATGTTTGTTATGTTATGTCAGCAAAAAAAGGTTCAATGTTTAAGCTCGTTACTTGTCCTAAACTTAGTGAAAACATTTCATGTAGCACCTACAATCATCATAAGATTCAACTTCTGGTTTCAAACCACCTACTATTTCAAAGCAACATACCTAAAACAGTACAGCTTCAACAAATTACGGTTCACAGAGAACAACACAATGAATGTAAGAAAAATCAAATGTTATTTTCTTGGTGGTATAAAAAGATAGGATTATTGAATATTGGTTTCCCAATAATTTTTCTATACATGCCCCTCTAATTAAGTTAAGGTGAAAAAAAGAAAACATGTCCTGCCTATATTACTAATATTTATCAATTTGGTGTTTTAAGATACTCGAATCCCGCATATGACTCAAAGCAATCTACCTCATCTCTGCACATATTCATCATTTTAATTAACTCAATGATCTTCTCCTTTGTTCTTTCCCCAAAGCCAATTTGTAGCACAACCAGCAGTTTCTGAAAAGCTCCAAGTTTCACAGCCTCAACCACACCATTATAACTTCCATTTTCTCCCGAGAATAACTTATAGAGAATTGAAATAGATAAATCTGTCGAGGCATCTGATACATGTAAGATCTTCTTTACAAGCAAAGGAATAGTTAGCGCATTCGCGGACACTCTTTCCTTCCCCTCTTTCCCGTTGCATAAACGGTCCAAAATCGCTAGCGCCTTGTCACAAACGGTTCTATCACCATCAACAAGAAGTTCGAGGATCAAAGGAATCAGCCCCATTTGAATAAACTTTGATATGATTAGGCCACCAGTAGTCTTTTCAGATACCATCATGTGATGAATAACCACAAGGCATGCCTCGGTAGCTTTCGGGCAGATGGGGACTTTCAGAATCTGGAACAATTTTTCTTCAATGCGGTCAATTTGCTCTAGGAGATCAACATAATCTTGATCTGCACAAACCAGCTCTTTCAATACGGAAATCGTGTTTTGCCTTGTGAAAAGATCCTCGTCGCTCAAAAACAATGCCATGCAATATTGAGGATTTGTAGATTTCAACTGGGATATGCCTTCTTGAGTTAGTGGAGGTGCCCATGTCAATGCAGACAAGATTTCTTTGAGCAAATTCTCGTGTATATCGAGTGATACACGAGTGAAATACTCGAATGAATCTGCCAATGCCGAGCCAATCCCATTTTCCACAATGCAGCGCTTGTTTCTTTCGCTTTCTTTGGCCAAAATCCTGATCTTGACGACCAATTCGATGCACTTTTTCGCATCTCCACGTCGTGTTGCAGCTACAATTCTTGAACAGATATTGAATACCTCCTGTCGAGATATGGGAATTGTAGGTGTTGGAATCCTCTCAACTCCATGAGACTTATTCTGAACACACCAGTCTTGAATGATTTTTCTTAAGGTGTGATTTGGGATTTCTTCAAAGTTTAACAAGATTTGATTGGTCACAGGGCACTTTATGTTCCCCGTATCGATCCATTTTTCGATGCTCTCTCGATCATATGTAATCCCTGTTGACAATGTGACCGGATCTTTCATCAACTCGAGTGATATGGGACACCGAAAATGAGTAGGAATAGCAAGTTCAAGATCTGCATTAAACCCTTTTGAAACCTCAATTTTTCCGACACCCACACCACCTCTCCTTCGTCTCCATGAGAGGATCATTGTGACAAATATCGAAGAAAATTAGAACAAGATGTGCTGATTTATATATAAATGAAGCGAAAGTATGTATGCTTATAGTCTACACTAGATGGTTTTTTCCATAAAAATGGAGAAATTTTGGTCTTTTTTGCAAGTGTGATCGTGATAATATGACAATGTTTGGACTTATTATTTTGATTCATCTGATATTTAAGGGAAGGGGAGTTAGGCAAAAGAGTGAATTTTTAGAAGCAAACGTTGAATACGTATTTGAATTGAACATATGACTGTTGAATATTTGAACACATGTTCTAATCATCACTATATATATATTTACAGGGAGAAGTTGGCTGTGTTGACCGTTGACCGAGTCAAACGATCAGCCTGGCAAGTAGTTCGCTTACCCAGTTTTTTTATTTTTTTTCTATTTAATAATAACACCAAATATTTCACTAAAAAATTTATATATTTAAAAACTCATATAAAAATAAAATGACGAGATTTTAGTCTCACAAATAAAATTAAAAAAAAAATACTCTGGAAATTTCAAAACTAATGTCTTGTTTAACTATAACGATCTTATCCACATTGATGACTATTAGATAGACGAAAATGAAAAGGAAAATATAATAAGAATATGAGTCATGCCTTTAATATATAAATTAGTATATTTAAAAGTGTTGGGCTTTGTTTCATATATCTGGCGAAATGAGATAACACGTTTATAGTTGTCTATAGAGGCTATGCACCGGCTAATTTTAAAAAAATACAGCAGATTTAAAAAAAAATTAAAATAATATTTTAATTTTTTTTAACAAATTACTGTAAAACGCATACCAACTATGCGTTTTTTTTTAATAAAAAAATATGACACACGAAAACGCATACCAAGTATGTATTTTTTGTCATTCTTGTGTGTGTCTAATAGGATGGGTGTGTGAGAGGTTTGTTGTATGCGTATGTGTGACAGAGTTGTGTGTGAGAGAGAGTTGTATGAGAGATGGGTGTGATGGTGTGCGAGAGAGAGGCGTATGTGTGCGTGTGAGAGAAATTGGTATGTGAAAGAGATGTTTAATCTTAATTAATTGGGATGTTGTTTGTTGCTAAAATATTTACTGTTTTTTAGGTTGATAAAAACTGAACCAAAACATTATAAGTTTATACTATATTAATTTGACTACATTCCTTTTAATTATGTTTAGATTTTTTTTAAAAAATTATTATGATATATTTATGCAATATAAAATCTAATTACGATCTAAGTCACATAATCCTCTTACCTTCTTGGCGCACTGATGTTTCGGTCTCGAACTAACGCATTGAATGCTTGTGCGGCGCTTTAAGTCGCACAATCACTCTCCGATCGTGATCTGACGCATATATATATATATATATATAATTTTAATAGGTGTATTAAGGCGCACCCGCACTCAAGTTCGCTTTATAATTATTGAAAATATTAAGAATATTATTTTTTACTACTTTTATATTTTTTCTTTAAATTATTAAAATAAGATTATTTTCATATGATAAATATTTTATTTTATCAATTGTCAAAAAACGTTTTGAAAAAATAAATAATTTTTGGAAATATTGATTTCGATCAACGGCGTAATTAGATTTATATTGCATAAACATATTCAAATAATTTTTTTTAAAAAAATATAAATATAATTAAAAGCAAAGTAGTTAAATTAATATAGTATGGGCATGTAAATTGTAATGTGATGATTCAACTTTATCAACCTAAAAAGTATATACAATATCTAAATTAATTAAAATTGGTGTGTGAAAAATGTTGTTTAATTTTAATTTGCATAAATATATACTAATAAACAAATTTTAAAAAAAAGATAAACATAATTAAAAGAAAAGAAGTGAAAATAATATAGTATAAACTTGTAATGTTTTGGTTCAGCTTTTACCGACATAAAAAAAAATTAGCACCAAACTACATCTCAAATAATTATAATTAAAAAAAAATTTCGCATATCAATTTCTCTCACACGTGTAGACACACCTCCCTCTCACATGCACACCCACATCCTCTATCACACACTATCAAAATCACCTCTCACACAACTCTTTCACACACACACTCTATCACAAACACACCCTAACACACACAAAATTGGACGGTACTTTGTTAAAAACTTAACATTATTATTTTTTAAATCTGCTATATTTTTTTAAATTAGCCCTATGCACCTTTATCTAAATATACTTTTAAATAATTATTTAGTCCCTTAACATATTATAATTTATTCTCAACACATACTGCACGGACACTTCTAAAAAAATTAGTACAATGTTAGACACTTCTAGGACACCGATATTCACCGGACACATGTCGGACATGCTACATGACGTATCCTTAAATTTTTTTTAAAAAATAAAATCATACTCTCGTGTCGCACATTCCCCTCAAAATCGGATACATGTGTCCAATATAGAAAGAACACTTTTGGGGTAAATTGTACTATTTAAAAAGTTTTTGGCTAATATGAAATTTGGACGTGTTAGTTAAATTTTATGTTAAATGAAGTAATATACACGTGTGAGTATGTGTGATACAATGATAATTTCAGTGACATACATTTATTTATATGCTTTGAATTTGGTAGAAATTTTTTGATGTTATATTTTTTTTTTGTTAAACTATATGTTAATTTAGGTAATATGTATTTGGTGTTAGTATGAATGATATTATAATGATTCCAATAACATGTATTTATTTATAAACTTCTTGAATTTGGTAAGAATATTTTTGTAGCTTTTACGTGTCGTGCCAGTGTCTCCGTATCAGTGTCCGTGCATTATAAGCATATACACAATCAACATGATCAAGATTTGAGAAACTTTTGCAAGCATTTGAGAAACCTTTGTATTTATTGTAGCATAATCAAGATTTGAGAAACCTTTGCAAGCATTTCTGCATCTTCAAACAGTTAAATAAAGTACAGAGTCCATGACCGATAATTGAAATTTAAAACTCCGAAAAGAATAGAGGAACAAAGAGTCTACAATAATTAAATTACATCAAAGAACTGCACAAGAACGAACAGATAAAATCAGACAACCTCGTTTTATCATTTTCACCTGCCATCAGCCGATGCGAATGAATCGGCAAATCCATACGGCCTCATAGGTATGCTTGTCTGCGTGTTATCCACGCTCGGAGGATAGGACGAAGAAGAGGAGTCCACGTGGCTTCTACCCTCAAAGGCCTGCCATTTCTTAAGTGCTTGTGGCAGTGACATATCGAGGTCGATCCCATATATGTCATCCGAGCTTTGATCCGACGGTTTCCAGAGTTCAACCAGAGAAGAAAGAACGTTTACAGCATGGCCCATGTCGGGTCGCTGATATGGCTCTCTTGCGCAGCAGTGGCCGGCTAGCTCAGCAACAGTGCTAATGCTTGTTAGAGTTTCCTCTCTGAGGTCAATTGTGGCGTCAATGGCTTTACGAAATATATCCTTGTTGAGTTGCATTCTTCGGAACCATGTTACAAGGTGCATGCTCTCTTCAGGTTGGCTTTCGTCTAGTGCCTTTCGTCCCGAGATAAGTTCCATCAAGATCACACCAAAACTATATACATCCACTTTGGTTGTCACCCTACCCGTCACTGTTACACGTGAAAATATGAGAAGGAATTCATTTGACTCGTGCTTGAACAAATGACAACAAATTAGGTTCTTGAAAAAGACAGGAATGGTGGGAATTTCATTATCTGGTAGGGTTAAAAAGTGCCCTGTATTATAAGAACAATGACATGCAACAGAAAAACAAGATATATACAGTAAGATTAGATTGCTATTCATAATGGCAGATAGCAAGCACTGAGTGCTTCAGTCGTGTTAGGTCGATTTCGTTGGGATTAAGCTTCTTGAAAACATTTAAGCAAAGGTAAAGAAATATATGCTCTGTATCACTGCGTAAAAAGTAAGGTCGATTCCTTAATATCTTCCATAGTCCATATTTAAGACATTCTGACGACTTTTTTGCAAACAAGTGATAGAAATTTCATGGATAAAATGACGAAAAAGTTTACCTGCATATTCTGGTGCCAGGTATCCGAAAGTTCCGGCTACTCTTGTTTCAATGGAAGCCTTCCCTTCCGGAGCAAGACGCACAAGCCCAAAGTCTGCAACTTTAGCTCTCATATCATCCCCGAGTAATATGTTAGAGGGCTTCAGATCCCTATGTATGAAGCTTTGATGTGCTAATCCATGAAGGTATTCTACACCTCTAGCAACATCTAAGGCAATAATCAATCTCCTTGTCCAATCCAAGGGTTGCAAGCCTTCACCGACCCAGTTGAAGAGATGCTTACTTAACGTCCCTTGTGGCATGTATTCATAAACAAGAAGCTTTTCATTTCCATCAAGACAGTACCCAAGAAGGGCAACAAGATGACGGTGTCGAACTTTGGTCAAAACGGCAATTTCCGACTTAAACTCAGTGGACCCTTTTCCCGTTATCACTCCACACTCCATTCTTTTCACAGCTATCTTTGTTCCATCGTGTAGTTCTCCTTTGTAGACTGTTCCAAATCCTCCTTGACCCAATATATTGTCCGAACTGAAATTGTTTGTCACGTTTTTTAGAACTTGAATGGAAATTACCATGTTTCCTGCTTCAACCATTTGAACTTCACTTGTTTCACTGGTAGAAACAGTATGAATTTCACTAACACCGTCACCCACACTTGATCCAGCAACTGTGATCTTCACACTCTCGTTATCCAATCCTGAATGGCAAGGATGTATTACCATAGCATTTGGACTTTGCACTCTGCTGAATCGTTTATGTTTGTTCTTGTACAGACAGAAAGTGGCCACCCCAACCAAACAAATGACAAAGACTCCACCAATTACTGAAAACAAAACCACTCCAATCCAATTTCGAGATCTCTCACGACCTTTTTCCAAATTACCCCCATCATTGGATCCATAATTTGAAGAGCCAGCTGAACCAGGGGAAGTTGAGCCATTTAAATTCGAAACTCTCTTATCCTTCCCGATATCTGGATTTCCATCAGTTTTAACAATCATGTTACTTCTGAAACCTGGTATTTTACCCGAAAGCTCATTGTTAGACACATCAAATTCCATAAGCCCAGGTAGAGTGGCAAGCTGATCAGGGATACTGCCAGTAAGATTATTGTTAGCAAGAACCAATCTCTGCAACGATTTGAGCGAAGCATAATCTGGAGAAATGTTACCTGTAAGCCCCATATTCTCAAAATTTATGACCGTCATGTTCCCATTGTTACAAGTGATCCCCAACCAATCAGCACAGGGATTATTTCCTTTCCAATTCTCAGAAAACTTTCTAGGGTAACCCATTGATTTTACAACAGAGAGCAACAAATCAACTCTAGGATCACAATCACCGGGCTTTGGTAAGCAAAAACTATTTGTATCATTCGTCATATCAACATAAACAGAGTTGTTAAAGTTTGGCATTGGCCCTTGCAGCAAGTTATTTGTCAAATTAACAACCTTTAATGACTCAAGATTCACCAAAGATAATGGAACTGGCCCCGTGAACAAATTGTCCCTCAAGCTCAATGTTTTCAGATTCTTCAACCCCGAAAAATCAGGCAGGGGGCCGGAAAATACATTAGAATGCAACCAAAGCTCCTTCAAGAATGTCATGTTCTGTATAACATCGATTTTTCCACTGAGTTTCTGCCCATTTACCCACAAAGACTCGATTTGGGACCCACTAAAACCCGTTGGCAGTTCACCATCCAAATTATTGAGAGCCAAATGTAAGTTTGTCAAGCCCGGAAACACATCCGGGCCAAGAAAATCTGGAATATTGCCAGTAATATTAGCAGAATTAGCCGAGAAATTCTGAAGAGTTGAGGCATTTCTAAGACTTTGAGGGATTTCCCAAGCATGAAAAGGATTGCCATCAATCTCAACAGATTGCAAAGAAGACATGCCAGAGAAAAAATCAGTAGGCATGAAAGTGAACTGGTTGTTACTAAGCATCAAGACGTGCAGTGAACTTAAACCTTTTAAGTTTGGTAAAGGACCAGAAATGTTATTCCACTGGACCTCCAAACGTTCAAGCTGAGTCAGAGAAGAAAGCTCCGGAGGGAGTGTACCTTGGAGATTCTGATGCCCGATTTGAATCCGGGTGACCCGGTTCTCGTAGCATACGACGTGTTTCCACATGCAGTAATTCGGATCGGACCACCCGAGGGTATCTGGCGGGTTGAGGCTCTTCTTCAGCGCCAACATCGCTGAGGCTTCATCTGAAACGGTTTGAGAGTTAGTACATAGAAATGCTGAAAACAGAAGCAACCCAAGAAACAAAACTGAGGAAAAGCCTTGAATCTTTAGCCAAGAAACGCGCTTCATTTCTGAAAGATCCAGGATTTTGTTTTTCGCTCGAGCGAACTAAAAGAAACAGGACGAACAGTGCCTTTTCTGGGCTTCTTTTTGACAGACTCGAACGGCTGTCTCTAGAAAAGTAGAATTTGCAGAGGCTTCAAAAGTCGGAAGGTCTTTAGACGAGCATTGGATTCTTTTAGTTGAAGAAAGGGCAGGGGAGGGGAATACAAGCGAAGCAAGCAAATTAAAACTCGTGAAGTCGTGATAGAAGGAAATAAACATTGAGAATGGAGCTGGAGCACATGGAGCGATGGACCCACGACACCCGAAAAGTTTCAGAAAGACGATGCGCTTCGATTGGAGAAATGACAGTGGTAAAATGCTGGCACGGTGGGCCAAGTGCCAACTTGGTTTTTTGCCTTAGGGCTTAGCCCACTCACCTTACTCCGCATGTTCAATAATGTGCGGGAAAAAGTGGAAAACAATTTATATTAAGAAGACAATTGAAACATGTTATAAAAATGAAGATTTACCAACATATATACTTTTTGGAGGTCCTAGATAGGTTATAAAACTAAAGATTTAACAAAAAATAAAAAAATAGAGTGAATATTAAACTAAAACTTACTTCTTGTGTTTTTTTCATGTAAATTTAAGTTTAGCCAGTAAATCAATTTTTATTGCTAGAACTGCTAATTCATTAATCGATTTTGAGATGTAATTATTCCTAAATAATTTTTTATGATTTTTAGTTTTGAAAAATTTCATTATACAGATGTAACTGTAAATTATATGGTGAGCAATATTTTATATGCTAAAAAAAATTAGGAAAACAATCAAGTTTTTTTGTTAAATTTAATTTAAATATGTTAACTCCGAAAATAAATCTAAACCATAAATATAATAATATATCATGTTTGAGAACATTTTCAAGATCAAGAAATTTTTTTCTAAATCACAAACCATATAGAAATTTAATATATCAAGACTAAATAAAAACCCAAATAAAGAACATATTTTGAAAGTAATTCATTACAATTTACAAGAGATGTAATTTTTCTTTAGAGTGGCAGAGAGAAGTGGAATGATGTGATTCATTATACTTACTTATTAATATGAGAATATTAATTAATTAAATATAGGAATGCAATTTTTGTTTAGATTCTCAAGTCTATTATTAAAAGTTACTAGCTAGAAATTGGAGGCCTTATAAGAATTGGGACCTAAAATAAATTGCTCAGTGGTTAAGCCCCTGATATATGGTTTATTTTTGGCTACCCATGGGGCACCGCGCTCAGTGGTTAAGCCCCTGATATATGGTTTATTTTTGGCTACCCATGGGGCACCCTATGGGGCGGTGCCCCATGGGGTAGTCCCATCCATTGGATGGGTATATTCCCATAAACATTGGATGGGAATATACCCATCCAATGGATGGATCTACCCCATGGGACACTATCCCATGGGGTAGCAAAGACCAATTCCTGATATAGATAGACGGTTACAAGAGCCCTGAACCTGTTTATCATTGATAGAGGGGTTGAAGGGAGGATATGTTCCATATGTCATGGGGTGGAAATCTATGGATCCTAAGACTATATCACACATAAATGAGCGACAATAATTCTTCATACTATGGGTATATTAAAATGATTTCTTGTATGCTTGTACTAACTCATTTCATCAATCCATCTTTCCAATAGGGTTTCTCAGAACTTTTACACGTCGGGTTTAGTTGGTTAGGAGTTTGTTTTTAGATCAGTTAGGAGTCTTTGAAAGTTGTACAGATTAGTTTGTATTTAAGCTGTTAGTTCATTCTTTGTAGTTTTTACATTCATCTTTTTGCAGATCAATAGAAGAACTATGCATTATTTACGCTTTCATGTTCTTCGAGATCTTCAAGTTCTTCGTTTGACGAATATCATTACTGTTGATTTATTGTCAACTTAGTCATCCTCGAGTCTGTCAAAAAGGAAAAGGCTAGGATCATTCCAAAGTCAAGAAAGCAGTAGTTGGGGGCAGTTGGAGTATTACCTGATGTAGCTGGTTCAAGAGTAGGGATGGCAATGGGACGGGTCCAAACCCGGACCCGCAATGAACCCGTCCCGCCTGGGCGGGTCTGGACCCGCTTCAACCGGGTTTGGAAGCGGGGCGGGCGGGTCCTGGGATTGGCCAAACCCGCCCCGTACCCGCCCCGCAATACATTTTTAATTTTTTTTTAAAACAAATATGATATTGATTATACATTTTACTTCTTTAGTTGAACAATAATGTGTCATTATTTAATTTTATATCAAAATTCATGTGTTCATGTTAAAGAAGTTGGACATTTTGAAGGAAATAAGAGCAAATTAATAAATATTCAGTAGTTTAAAGATAGTTTTGCAATGCTTATTATAAATATTTATTAGAGAAAACATAAAATTTAATCACAAAACTCAACTTTTGTGTTTCAAAATTGATTTCAAGCTAAATTTTTTATTAAAAAAAAAAAAAAAAAAACTGGAACCGGGGCGGGTAAACCCCCCGGGTTCACGGGTCTAAGCGGGGCGGGGTGGGTCCGGATTTTATGTGTAGCGGGGCGGGTCCTGAGATTAGCCAAACCCGTCCCATACCCGACCCGTTGCTATTCCTATTCAAAAGAGGATTTAACATGCTGTCAAGATGACCAAATGATTGTCTTATATAAGGAGATGGGACCATCTGCAGGAGGATGAGGAAGTCACTTTTCAGCAGCAAGAAAAGGAGCGACACATCGAGAGAAAAAAAAAGAGAGGGAAGAGCGAGAGCCTGAGAGTTTTTTTGGGGCAACGATATGAGTGATTACATAGAGAGATTCATTCTAAATCATGGGAGTGAATCTAACTGTAATTGATTGGTGTACTCAATGGTGATCAATCAAATGGCGCCCCTCATGGAATAGGATGTTTAATATCCATATGAAGACCCGAAATTTTAGTCAAACAACTTACGTGATACCAAGATAATATTGAAAATTAAATAAAAATAATAGATTTGCATTATGGATGGATTGAATTGTATTATTTAATCTTGTGGACTTTAAATTACATGTTTAAGCAAATAACTTAATATTTAACTTATTAGAGTTTGTGTAGTAGATAAAACCTAGGTTACATGATTTTAGCTTGTAAACTTTTAAATAATTCAAAGTTTGTAAATAATTAAGAAATCATTGAAATAATAATAATAATTACCAATTATAAATCTTGCAATGAATAGATAAAAGTTATGAAATATAATTCCTATACTAATCCTACATAAAAAAGGGCAACTAATGAGGCTCAGTTTTCACCTAACAAGATTTTGAAAGTCCACGGTTAAATCATTCAATACATTGACCATCAACTTAATTACACCTCAACCACCATTAAGTCACTAACTCACTACTCAATCACAAAACATTTTGGACTTTTCTTGACCAAAATTGTATGGTTGTCATCCAAAATCCCCTACCTTGAAGTCTGATCGTGTAGCTTCTGGGAGTGCTCGTAGTAAAGAGCGAATAGCCAGACACAGCACGCTTGAAACCAACTCCTTCAGGGCCCATCTTTAAGCCATGCCCTCGACTATTCGAGTTAGCCCAAGAATTTACACAAATGAAGTGTATCGGAATTGAGTGAATTTTTTCGGAAAGAAAGAAAAAGAAATTCTTTAATCAAGAACAAGAAGCAAATAAAATATGACCCCAAAATATCTATTGGTTTGGAAATTACCGTTCCTCAAGAGTTAGCTTAAAATTTGAAAGAAAATTTTTTTCAAAGAATTGAGCATGTGTTTATCGAAAGCAAGGAATTTTGAGTTCGTTGTCTTAAACCCAAAATAAGGAAAGGTTTAAATTACGTATCTCAAAATATACAAATGTCAAACACTTAAGTCGTAATACTCTAACGATGGTAGGGAGAATTATGGGAATTGTATTTTCGGCAATTTGGTTCGGTTGGATGTTGTGGCGGTCGCAAATCCAGAAATCGTTTTTCGTAATTGACGGTGAAATTGAGTTCCCGTGATACGTAATATTTGGGGCCAAAAGGAATAGAAGTTCAGTGCATTGGTGACGGAGAAATCAAGGATTGAAATTTTGAAATTTTAGGGTTCATGTGGTGAAAACGCCCACAATTTCTTATATCGGAGTCCGGAAATATGAAATTCATCGAGGGGTTCTACTTATATTGTCATGGGTAAGGATATTAATGGGTCAATTGACAGTGAGGACGACGTAAAGAGGCAGAACCGTGGCTGGAAGTTTCTAAGTTGGGGTTCGCTTACAAGTGGTAAATCAATCAGAATATTCTTCGTCGTCCAGTGATTGTAATTCGAAATTGATAGAGGGTATACCTGGGTAATAGCATGAAGTGATTGAGAAATCGAGGGAAGTTCTGGCTCTTAGGGTTCGTATAAGGCATGGGATTCCTTCGGCAATTAGTCATCGTCCGGTAACTGTTAGTGGCGATGGGGAGAGGGCATTCAATCTTCATGTTACAAGAATCAACACCCCAAAGTCGATTAAAAATGGCGTTCAGATGTTGGATAAACCGGAGGTTGAACATATGACATCTTAGGGTTTATATGGCATCATCTGCAATCGAGAATCGACAAACGGTCGTTGCTTGAAACTTAAAATTGCTTGAGGGGTTTGGTTCGACGTCGTATTAGCGTCGTGATGGTAGATCAGAACTGCCGATAAGTGGCCAGAAGCAGAGGGATCAGAAAGCAAAATTTCTAACGAATTTCAGTGGGCTTCGAACGAACAACTCCCGGGCAGAAGTGACGCGATTCGTTGGCGATTTGGGCAGGAGATTCACCAAGGGGATGCGGTCCAGTGTGGTAGTTCTGAAGGCGACGTCGGCGCGGCTGATGCTGGCGGCAGATTCTTGAGGTATGGCTTCTTCAATATTGCCGTGTATTCTCGATTTTTTATTATTAATATTTTAGTATTATTATTATTTTTTTAAATCTAATTCGATTTTGATTTTTAATCGGAATGAGATTGTCCTAACTGTGAACAAATCCATATGTACCAATTGATTTTCTTTGTTTAGTTGGTATGTTTTAACTGGATTTCGTACTACTGGTATTTTGATATCAACACGAGTTTCTTTTCCCAACAGGATTGTATTAGTAATTTTTCAACGGGATTATGAAACCTGGTTCGCTCTGATACCACTTAAATGTCACATCCTGAAACCAGGGTCGATGACACCGGCTTTGATTTCAAATACTATTCGAAATCAACAAGCCTCGTAATACATAATTCAACTAAAACCCATCTATTTATTCCATAAAATAAATATTTCTTGCAAATATCAACGGAAGCTTCATAAATCAATGACATCGTCATCTTGAACAACATCAACTAAATCATTATCTCAAAAACTGATTTGATCTTCTTTCTTCGATTTCTTATTCACTTTTATCTGTGGAGTGTATGTAAGGGGTGAGTATTTTGAAAAATACTGAGCAAGTGAGAGTTAATCGATGTGACAATATAATATATTTTTATATTTTTTTTTCAAAATGTGTGATAATAATCGGATCATAAACCGATAACAAATTCTGATATGAATACATCTTAACATAATTGCTCACATCGAGCCATAATTTAACATAATTGCTCCCATCGAAACATAATATATCATAATTGCTCACATCGAGCCATAACATAGCATATCATATCAGCAATATTTTTCATATACATTAAGCACAATAAATCCTTTAATTTTCTGTTGTAATTATATCAGTCTCTAGACTTAACCCTCATAGAGATAAGGTCATAACATCGGATCACCCACGAATAAAAGGTTTGGACTTTCCAGAACAATGATTAACCACAGTATCATGTCAGAAAAACGGTTATAATCTCAACGCATCAGGGTCATAAAGAATTCCTTCCAATCAAATTTCGAAATTTAGAGTGCTTAAAAAAATATAATTTTCATCAGAACTGCATAGGTTCAACATAATTCACATAATCGAATGAAGTTTCAAAACATACATCTGATTTTTCAAAAACGAAACAAGTATATAACAAAAGCCCACTTACCGAGATCAGAAACGATTCTTGCATTTTTCAATGAATTTTGGTGGCAAAAACATGATGAATTTCTTCTCATTTCCTTGCTGAAAATTTCACACCTTTTAGTGTGTGCTAGTATGTGTTTCAAAAATTGTGTGAATTGTGAGAGATTTCAAGTCGTTTTGGCATAAAAGGCTATATTTATAAAGTGTAAACTCAATAGTCATAGTATCTTACAACCTCTGCGATTCAATCATATCTTTCAGAATCCATCATATCTTTTAAATTATGATAATATTTCTCAATATTATCTCTTATCTTTTAATATTATCTCTACCCAATATTTGACTTAGTTAAACAACTTAAGTAATTGGCTTGGTTTAAATAACTATATTTATAGTTTGACCAAAACTCTTGTTGTACAAAATTTATGGGTTATGTATCTTAGGAAGATAGCAAACAAAACAATAAATGGCTTTGTAGTAGAAATGTCGAGCCCCGTCCTTAAGACAATATTGTCCCGCTACGGTGCTAACGGTTCAATTGGCAATTTGTCTCCCAAGATATAACGACTATGATTTGTGATAGGAGCACTCCAAATCACAAATCCTTTATACCACAGGTTTAAAAGCACTCAATTTTAAACAATGATGAAGATCCACAAAATTACTCAAATTTTGATCTTCAATCTGATTTGAATTTCGAAAATTCCATGTTTTAATTCAGCCAAGTGTTGTTCCTTTTATAGTAGACCAAGTATATCACCAAAAGACACTATTTGTAAGCATCCAATCATGAAAAAACACATCTAAACGCGAAAGGTTGCAACTCTGCGTAGGGCTCAATCGATCGCACCGTTTATATTTCAAATTACTGCATTGCTCGATCGATCGAGCCATTGTCAGTGACCGATCAAGCAAAGCAGACTTTGTCAAGGTGTTTTTCATTTGATTCGTGATCGATCGACCAACATACTTCGATTGATCGTGGCTTCCAGTAGACTCCGACATACGGATTCGTTTCGTTTGATCTACGATGCTTAATTGTAATTTAGTTCGCATCATTTTTTCCAACAACTCTAGTTGCTAGCTTGGTTGAGAAAACCGAGTTTCCACATTGTCCCTTCTGTAACCATGGTTCGGCAAAGAAAAGAAAAATATAGGAGCAAATGGAAACTGAACAGACGAGAGTAGGCTAATTATTAAATTAAGGCGTAATTTCAAGATTTCCTATTATTTAGCGTTGACTATGTTCTTTTTTTTTAAAAATCCGTTGACTATGTTCTTGAAGACATTGAATCTTATTTTTCTCAAGTTGTATGTAATGATGAAAATACAAGAGATTTGTGCACATATTATGTGCTTATAGATATTTTTTTTTACAATATATTGTCTTTAAATAAACTTTCGTGTAAAAAAATTAAATTAAGTGTGATATATTACAAGATTTAAGCTAATGAATTGGAATAATGGATGACTTTTATCATTTTTAAAATTTGTGCGAGCTTATAATCTGAATATAGCAAGAGGCATGCATTATGTTTATAATCTAACAACAAATCTGATAAAAACAATTAGCAATTACATTATACAATAAAAAAGACAAATCTCGATGCACGAAACTCATGGGATTCAGGAAGGGATAGTGGGACTAATGCATACAGCCTTTCCTTGAATTACATTATACAGTATGCCACTTATATATTACAAATGTAAGAGATTGGTGTTGAGAAGTCTTAGGTTGTTTAAAGAAAGATGAAGCACAAAGGCTACGATCTAGTTAGAATCATATATATTTCTATTCACAATCTATAATTACTGGATCCATTGCAACGTCGCTCGCTCTGTGGCACATTTCAGGACCAATGTTAACAACTCCTTCTCCCTGCAAAATGTTACAATGTATGGACCTTAGATATACCAAGTATTTGTGTACTGCAAATGACGAGCGTGGTTCGATATAGTTGTTTGTCTGTGGTTAATCATGACTTTTAAACACTACCCAGAATCAAAGTTTTTAACGATTTTAATTAAAGAAATTATTTGTCTTACCTTGGCAATATTTCTGAAATAAGTGGTAGTGTAATTTCCTGATGGATACAAAGCTTCAATGAGATCCGCCAAGACTAAATGAGGTTGAGAGACAGCTCCATCGTACCAATCTTCGCCATGTAGAAATTTGAAGAACTAACATTATTAGTCTATTATAACAACACGTAAAATACTCTAAATAATAAAAAATTCCCTTTGAAGTTATACCGAGGGCACTAGAATTTTGATAATATCTTTTGTCAAATCTCCACAGGCTTTGAGAAGCCATGAAAGCGAAGCAAGATTGATCCTCAACGTTTAAATTTGTCAGAAAGGTGGAGACGGTGTAGGACGCTGGTTCGGAAGTGCTGGTTTCATCCATCACCACATCTATAGTCTATTCAACGATAGGAAATAACAAGTTCTTTTTGAAATATGCGTGATTTTTCAAGTAAGTTAGGGTAAAATTTAAATAAAATATGAATTTTTCAAATACTAAGTCTCAAATTTTTAGGATTAATCAAAAAATAATCCCAAATAAATGTTTTAACAAATTTAGTCACACAAAAATTTATTTTAACAAAAGTGATCTCATAATAAAAGAGGGGGTTTTGTGATCACTTTTGATTAAAAACAGAAGTTTCTGGACTAGTATTCATTAAAAAAAAAGTATTTGACTATTTTTTATTAAAAATAATTTTTATGTGACTATATTTGCTTAATCCTAAAAGTTTGGAATTAATATTGCAAAGACTCGTATTCTATCAGATCATTTTTTTAAAAAATTTACCCGGTATTTAATTTGGGTAAATGAATGAAATGGGACAAAAAATATTACTAACACATAGGATGGCATTGAATACGTCTAAATCCTCAGGTAAAGAGATGTTATATGCAACTTTATTGATTGAATCATCGATATTCTCCCCTCCCGAATCCTCCACATACTGCATATATATATGAAAATGAATGTGTTCAAATAAATATGAATAATAAATGAAAAATAAAAAATCATTTACTTTATATTAGCAATTAATGAATACCTTTAGCTTGTATTTATCTTTTGTAAAAGACCATACACCCTGCACCAATCCGACAAAGATTCAATATAAGCACCCAATTTGGAATTGGTATCGCATAAAACTAATAAGCGTGTGATTTGGGGAATTCACACATTTTCATAGTCCATCCAAGCGACTATTGGCTTGAACGAGGCGTTCTTGTTCATTGCAGCTTTGCTCATGCACATATAATTGCTTTTGATCTGTAAAATTAAGAGACAAAATATGTCGATTTCGACTCTAACAATAAAAGGAGATTCAGTATTTTGTTTGGAGATAAATCTAAAAGTGGGATAATTCATTAAAACGTTCATACAGTTTGGATTCATTCCCGATTTAATCCTAAAGTTTTAAAAATTCTACCGATTCAGCCCACGGCGTTAAGTCGGCTATGAGAAGCAAACGGAGAAGGACTTATTTGTGAATATTCTTAGATTTTATGGACTAAACCATGTCTGGTTTATTTCCAATTAAGTCCTAAATTTTGAAAAATATTCCAGTTTTGGTTCCTATCCGTTTGCTTCTTACGAACAGCTTAACATTGAGCACTGAATTGGGAGATTTTTTAAAATCTTAGGAACATTGTCACTGAAAACTTTAGGGGTTGAACCGAAAATTGACACAAATTACATGGAATGTATTTCCCCCTAAAAGTAAAATTAAAGATTTTTGGATTGTTTCAGATTAATGATGATAATTCTTCTAGACTGGCCTGCAAGAAACTGAAGGGTAACTTCACTTACTGCATCATAGACTTGGTTTGCCCTGGTTTCTAAATTTGCAAAAACTCCCAAGTACTTGATCCACTCTGCTTGCTGCAGATTTAAGTGATGGAGTAGTAAATGTATCAAGTTAATCATGAGTAACATTTTTCTTCAAAAATTGATTACCTATTTGCCTCATCAAGATAACATATACAACTAGGTTCTTGTAGGAAAAATGCTGTTAAAATACGTATAAAATAGGAAAAATTCAAGAAACAAAACTAAATTACAATTCTCCGAGTAGGCAAATAAAGACAAGCTGATTGTAATACCACAGCTTTTGGTTCTCTTAATACGCACTTACAAAACTTCAGCGGATATTAGGAATAGATGGGCTCGGATGTAATTGAAGGCAAAGAGGGAAGATTTCGCGAGACCTCCTTGGCAAAGGGGTCGATTATTTTCTTTTTCCTTCTTTCACGTAAATATTGAATGTGTATACACTTAAAGGATGAATGGGACAAAGAATGGTATACGTACCTGCAAAGGGGTCTCCTCACCCATTGGGAGAAACGTTGCAAAGTTGCAGGATTGTGATTGATCAGTATTACTAATAAAGTGAGCAACAAATTTGGTGAACTCTAGTGGCTGAGTTTTGTTGATCATTTGCAGTTGACCATCGTTGTATAGTTTTAGCACGCATTCAGACGCCACAGATTCTGATGTGATTCCCTTTAAAATTCCAAGTAAGCCTAAGAGCTGAATCGGTACCAAGTATAAAACAAGTTCAGGATTACAAAGAGTTTCTAAAAAAAACATAAGTATACAAAGATATGGAATATGCAAATAATTGACAATTTAGCAGCTAGAGTTATTCTGACTGATAATTTTTGGATGAATTCTACTTAAGTTATGGTTGATACATTGTTGGGGTTCAACAATTGTCTTTGCTTTGTGATCGGTCGAACACGTGGCGCTTGTGCTAATTGTTGAAAAGATTGATGTTGCGCCATTACCCTTAACTATAGTTATTGGTAAAGCGGTAAGCGCTCGATCCTACAATTGGTATCAGAGCCAAGGTCGCGTGTTCGATTCCCATGAGTTGCAGAGAGTGCAATTATTGGGGGAGGGATTGTTGGGGTTCAACAATTGCCTTTGCTTTGTGATCGGTCGAACACGTGACGCTTGTGCCAGTGTATGGTTGAAAAGATTGATGTTGCGCCATTACCCTTAACTATAGTTATTGGTAAAGCGGTAAGCGCTCGATCCTACATACATTTTATACCTTGGACAGAATACAAAAAGTTTGAGGGGGTATGACTGCAAAATACCCTTACTTTAGACTTACTTAAGCACCATAGCTGCAAAATCTCACCTCGAAAAAGGAAACTGCACATATACAAGAAAATAAAGAAACACAATTAATACGTATGCCATTATACTTTTTTCTTAGAAATTTAGATAAATATCCATGTAAGAGACGCCATATGTCGCGGAATATAACAACGGTGGCCGTCACGGAATGAAATAGACTTATAAAATTGGATACCTGGAAACGAAAGAGTATCAACTGTATAGTTGGCCAATGGAATGACAAATGACTTTATTCGTGCCGTGCAATATTTTGTTTTAGCAGCCATCCTCGAATTACTCTACACAAATATTTACAGTCGAAAGAAAGTAATCAGTCAGTCACAATGGTGAATTTAGAAATTTTTGTGCTACTTTCATCCATAAAAATGCATGCGTGGTGTTGGATTTGTATTTGGGAAAAGTATTCCAAGTAGCTAGCCCCATGGGCAAGAACGACGAGCTCGTTCGGAAAGTTGCACATAAGGGTGGGAAGAATTGAGATTCTCCCGGGCCATAATTGTTTTCCGCCGAGTTTTCACATATAATTAATGCATTCATGGTTTTGGATTTTCTTTCAAGATAACACTTCTGGTTTAGGTTTAGGTATTCTTTGCAGCTTCTCTGCCAGTCACCAACAGTGAAAACATAATTGCTCATCATTCTTATTTGTCACACTACATCCCTTTTCATATTTTCTTCTTTTGAGGCCGGGAACCACTTCCCTTCTGTTTTCTTTTACAATTGGTAGAATATTCAACAAGAAGAATGTATTTCCCTTTTGAATGACTCATGAGTTTCCAATGTTTTGTCTATGCAAAAAAGGCAAAATGCAATTTTTTTTAATTTAAGTTTAGGATGATAAAAATTAAAATTTGAGGGGGCTGCCTGCCACCCCTACATTTACGTTCGTCCTGAGTATAAGTTACAAATCCTTAACAATACATAAAAATATTCCTTAAGGAGGTCATTTGATCCCCCTGATCAACTTTAAGAAAGGATTATTTGAAAAACTGATCCTGGCATGCGGTTCTTGACTTCTCCTTTAGCCCAATATATTAATGTACAGTTCATTTAATCTACTAATTCACTTGGTGATGGAAAATTTAGTACATTTCGTGATCTATGTTAAGACCACTTGACCAATCAATTTCATGATTTTAAGGTGTCAATGCTCATTGTCGCATTTAGGTTGGGTCAGTTAGGATTAGTTCTTGGTTACTCCATTGGATAGTGTCACATATGTAGATTCATCCATTCATTGGGAATATTCACACCCAAAACATTATTGGGAATATTCTCAAATGATGGATGGATCTGGGCATAGATGGATGGATCTGGGCATAGGGTCAGTCAGTACTAAGATGTAATACCAAAACCATAAATAACATCAAAATGTTTGATTTTTAGCAGCGAAGATTGGCTTCAAAACATGAATTGTAATACCTGAATGAGAAGATAACTCCTGCCATCAAGTCCATTCTTGATTACTTTGAAAGTTTGGCCATAGTATATGCGCAGATATGCAGCATCTTCTACTTGTGAAATGTTCCCAACTTGCACACTAGGCTTAGCTGCTGCTGCTGCATTGGTGTTCACTATTTCATCGACTCCAATTACACCAAACCATGTAATTACGATCATTGAAACATGCATCAAAAATTTGAAATTAAGAGGCCAAGAACTAGCTGATAATGTTTCAGATTTGTTTCCAGAAACAGAAAAAGGAAAGGCCATTTGAAGATTCTCTCAGTTAGCTTATTAAAGTGTGAGTTTCACAATCATTCATCGCCTATATATAACGTTGGCTGGCTCATGTGAACCCTTTTGCTTGCAAGTTGCACCTTTAGCCGATCTTATATTTGTCACGTGTTGTGGTCCACTCAGGCACATGAAGTTGCTAGAGGTTTGGATTTGGTTCGTGAATAATTTGAATTGAAAGTGGGTGTGGTGAGGTGAATCCCATTGGGGACCCGTGAATCTAAGTTGTCATCTTCTTCCCATTTCTTTATATTTTGACTTCCAATTTTTGTTTTAGCACATATACCTACTGTACAAGTAGGGCCCGCGTCAAATGCGACTCGCACTGGAGTCCAAAGTGGTATGAACTATTATCCATCCGGGAGCTCCCCCGTAGAATACTTATTATACTTAATTTTAAATTGAATTATTCAGTTTTAAATCATTTTATGTGTTAATTTTAGGAAAATACTATATGTTAGCTTGCATAACTATGCACACACACATCCCAAAAATATTTATTATTAAAGTAACAATATATCGAAATAAACATACTAAAATTTCAAATTAGTTTTATTTATCACAAAGTCAAATATAATTAAAATAATTAATTTCTTAAATAACCCAAGGAAAAATTAGGAACATAATTCACATTTCATACACTGGAAACGTCTCCATTTTCTCCAAATGAAAATAGACAATCTCACCTTATTTCAGTTTTTCAGTTATTACTTTTGAATTTAATTTTTCAGTTCAATCTACTCGATCGATTAATATAAAATATAATTAAATAAATAATTGTATCATCAAAATTCAAAATATTGTTTTCAAAAAATATATATATATATTTAAAAATATAATGTTTGGATTGAGAAACTAACCTAAAAAGACTTTTTTTCAGATCCAGAAAACATGAGTAGAAGAATTGGGTAGAGCCCAAAATGAATCAAAATAATAAAAACCCAGACAAAAATATGTAGAAATGAGGCAGCAGTCCAAAGTTGGTTCTCACCGTTAACTCATTCGCGTTTCAAATTCTGAAACGTAAATATAATTAATTTCTAAATAGAAAACATAAACTGATAAGAAGCATACATTATATTGATACTATCCCAAGTATAGTATCGTGAAGATGCATTAATCATTGAAATGACATATTCCGGATAGAATATATGGGTTGTAATGCAATTAAGGTCATAAATATAAAAATATTCTACAGGGCATGTATTTCCATTATTATTATACTATAAAAATCAAAAAGTAAATTAATTTGATTTTTATGATTCTTTGATTATAATTTTATAACAGGTTATCAAATAAAATTTAATAAAATATACTAAATTTAAAAAAAAAACAAATTTGTTGTGCACATGCCAATTGATTCTTATATAATCTTATGAGGCGAATGTATTTGTTAACTAATATATTATATCTGTACTATTTATTATTGTATGCTACAATTATCTTCATGGAAGAAAAAAAATATCAAAATCAAAACTAAAATAATAGACCACATTACATATGACACTTAAATAACAAAACAAAAATATATATATATTTCTTTTAACACCAACACACATGAAATTTTACGAATAATTATTGGCTACCCATGAGTAATACCCAAAATATTGGATCAATAACACATAATCAATATTTCAATACTCAATCTATTAATGAATCTGAGTCATTGATCCGTCATATAGGGTAGTCAAGAAGTATTCAAATGTTATCCATAGCAATTAGTATATATTATTCAAAAGAGTAGAAAGCGGACACCCTCTAACGTTCACCCTTTAGCACTTCACCACATAATCTTTCAAAACGTGCACTTTAATCCCTGAGTAATTTAAGCAATGCACTTAACTCCCTAAATAATATTTGGGAACAAGTATACCTGATATCACCTAAATTTGCGGTGACTTGCTGATATCATAGAGAGGGGGTTTACCTCTCTTCTTCTCCAACGCTCAATATAATAGCAGAGATGTCAGTAAAGATCTTCTGCAATGACCTGAAAATACGAAATAACATTGAGAAGGGTGCCGGAAGTTTTCCAACGGATCCCATCCGACGCTCAAGTCAGGCGATTGAATATATGGAGATATATGCGGTAGGTAAAGACAATTAATAATCAGAGAGATTAACTGATACCCCAAACCTGGTATTTATAGGCGGAGACCTAAGAGTTGTATTGCAGCAAGGACTCTTTCCATGTTTATCCAAATCTTACCCAGATATGTCAAGATCCTGTGGATACAATCAAATCCATGATATTGCTCCGCAGATCTAGGACTAGGTATCTTGGAGGACTAGCTTTCTTGCTGAGAGCCGGTAAATGAGAAGAGCTCGGGTGGGATTATTATCAGCTCGGGCTCCCAAAAGAGGTCGCTCGCCGAGATACCGGCGGGGCAACAGGTGAGGTGCAACAGGTCGGCCAAACAGGTCGGACGTCACAAAGAGTTCGGAATTGTAGGAGAGCTCTCGTCGAAGAAAGGCGAGAAATATACAATGGAGCTAGGTCGTCTCGTCAGGTGGTATCTTTTAGGAGGTATCAATACCCATGGTCGAGAAATTTTACTCGTAAAATTCATGCAGAAAATACATGAAAAGACATATACTTTCGGCCGTGACATGTAAGATATGTGTCACGCCCCGAGACCAGGGTCACTAACACCGGCATTGATTTCCATACAACTAGAAAATCAATAAGCCTCATAATATCATAACTACTGAAAAGCCAGTCTTTTTCCATAAAATAGAAACCATTGTCTTTACAATGAATAAAGAAATGCGGAATTAAAAACTTAACAATAGAATAAATAAAATTGTCTTAAAAACTTTAAAACATAAAAGGTCTTGATCTACGCAGCGGACTTGATTCACCAACCCCAAAATTGGTGCTCTTCTTCTTGCTCTAATTCTTCTTCGGCTTTATCTGGGCATGCAGAGTAAGGGGTGAGTGTTTTGGCAGCAAGTGGGGGACAATCGATATCATACATATACATAATTTTCATAAACTTGGATCATAAAACTTGCATAAACCGATATGAATGTATCTTAACATACTTGATTTGCCCCTACGAGCCATGACATATCATATCGTTTCATGATTTTTATATACTTAAGCACATTAAAGCATTCTACTATCTTCTTGGTACTAATATCAGTCTCTAGACTTATCCCTCCTAGAGATGAGGTCATAACATCGGCTAACCCACGAATAAAGGGTCTGGATAATCCAGAAACAACGGATTACCACCGTATAAGGTTCTTTTAGCGGTTACACCCCACCGCATCAGGGTCATGGGGATCCAAATCCAATTAGATTTCGAGTTTAACGTGCTTACAAAATATACTTTCATAATTTCAACATAATACATATCGATTGAGAATTTAAAAACATACATAGTATTTTTGAAAACGAAACGAATACTTAACAAAAGCCCACTTACAGTGCTTGGTATCGTGCTTGAATGATCAAAGGTTGCTAAACAAATTGATTCCAATCTTCCTAAATAAACAGAATCCGAATGCTAGTTTTCGAACCAATTTCCACAAAATATCGAAACAGAAGGGAGCAACTTTCGGTTCAGATTGTTGAAGGAAAACTCGATGGCTAAAGCTCAAGGTTATCACTCAATTCTGTTAAACTTTCGAACGAAAGCTTGCTGATAAATCTCGATAGTTTCAGCTTTGAACTTTGGACAAAATTGTTGAATCTTTGTGAAGGTTTTGAGGCTTGAGAATTCGAATATAAGTTGCTGTAACTTTCGTTTATGATCGATGGAAAAATTCGAAAGTTTGCTGCCAGAATTCTCGAAGATTGCAGCTTGAATTCTCGTCGAATATTGAGCAGAAAACTTTGGCTTTATGGTGCAGAATTTTCGAAGGAAAAGATTACTACTGAAAGGGAGATGGTTTGATGTGAATGAAGTGCTCCTGGTTGGCTCTATTTATAGATGAAAGTAGAGGCTAAGTTGAGGTGTTTGAGTATGACTCTAACTCGAAAACATAGGAGGAGATTTGTGCAGATTGTTGGTAGATGATCGCATGGATTCTGCTCGATTTTCGTGGCTATGGCAGAGGTGGAAGATTTCGAAACTTAGCTGCACAATTAGTTAAATTCTTGCTATGGCTTATCGAGTGATTAAAGATGAAATTATGTGGAGTTTAGAGATATTAAACCTTCGAAAATTAAGAGTAAATCTTAGCATATTTGATGAGGAAGTTTGGTTCGATCATGATGCTGAAATTTGATTAATAAGGAAGGAGTTTGGTTTGATTCCAATTGCCAAATTTCGAGGGGTATGAGGATGAGTTTATATTGCTTAAGGACTCCTTGATGAATTGAAACTCTTGGTTAGAGTTTAGAAATTTTTAAACTCTTTTTATTCAAGTTTTTAGTTATCTCATAACTTAAAAATCCGGGTCTTTACAATACGTGTGAGAGAATATGCAGCCAAAATATTCAAAAAAAATTGTTCTTGGATATTATTTATGGGGCTATATACACTACTTGAAATTATTCAAGATATTAAATGCATGTTGTGAAATATTATGAGTGAAATGCTAATGAAGATGAATTTTAAGGGTATCCGCGTTTTACCCTATTCAAAATTAAGTTCACCTATTTTATACATTCTAAAAATATTATAATTGACAAATGGTACTTTTGTCGTGTAACTTCACGGACAAGTATTACGCTGCCTTAAAAAATAAAAAAGGAGAAATGCTTGTCAGTTGTGCCTTTAATTTCCCGTATCCCGAAAAAAAGATCTTGTCCAATTTTCAACTCTAAACATATATAATGAGCTTTTGGCTTACTCCAACCAGTAAGAACTCATCTTAATTGGTAAGAATTCATCTTTATTTTGAAGAGATTTAAGTTCGAGTCCCGTAATATGCGAAAAGATATTAGATCCTCCCCTCTCAAAAAAAAAATTAAATAAACTTACAGTATATTGTCCTTTAACTATTTGCTTGTCGTTTTCTTTGTTGGTTTTTTTCCAAATAGTCGAACTAGAAAGTTCACTCCATTCGACACCTAGCAGTAACTTCAACATATACCTACTACTACTACTCACCAGATACTTCTCACAAAGCCTATAAAAAAACTTGTGAATCCAGATATTGGTTGTCAAGGAAAAATGATGTCATAAAATTAAATATAATTTAAATTAGTTATTTTTTAAGAAAATTTTAGCTTTTCTTTTCCCCAAAATTAAATGTGTATTGCTTTATGATGTAATTTTTTTCATCCTCTGACCAATTCCTATTCTTCTGGGCCACGAAAAATATATAATAAATGGATATTTTATAAATAGGCCTGTCTACTGTACACGTGGTGGGTCGAGGGAAGTGGGGCGGCTAGTGGTGGTGATGTGGCTGAAAAAGTGCAGAAAAGTAAGCTGGGAATATATTAATGGTTGAAATGTACGACATCTCATCTCATCCTCATCCTCTACCACTTTCTTTTCAATCCACAACAGCACAACTCCTCCCATTTGAAGAGGCTATCATTTTTTGCCCTAAAATATATACACGTACACACACATCACACACACACATATATATATAGCGGAGCTAGGAGACAATATTATTTAGGACTGATCGGATTAGGTAATACTGTATAGCTACAATGATTTAGATGTTGGACTAAAAAAATAATTTTTTTTGAAAATTAACAAAAAAAAATTCTTCCGAAATGCTACATGGGACTAGTACCCACCGTGGCTCGAAGGTGGCTCCGCCCATATATATATCATGATAGGGTTCACAAATATATATATTTTGTAATACCCTCCACATTGATCATGGATGAAAATTTAAAGTGGTTTATAAAGGCTTATAATGGACTATTATAGCAACTTGGGTTAACCATTTTCGTAGAGCGATGACGGATACAAAGTAGTTGCTATAGGAGCTCATTGTGCAGTCGCGCTTGCGCGTGCCTAGGCCCCGGGGCGTGACAGAATGGTATCAGAGCCGGTCACCGACAGAAAACACCCAGAGATAAGTGCTATGCGGGGCAAAGTGCTACGTGCATGGGAGCCACCTCTTGAGCCTAAAGGGGCAAAGTGCTACACGACGGGGGCCACCTCTTGAACCTGCGGGGCAAAGTGCCACGTGCGTGGGAGCCACATCTTGAACCTGCGGGGCATAGTGCTACATGGTGGGATCCACCTCTTGAACCTGTAGGAGCCACCTCTAGATTTTCGGTGCCGGTGGATCGATGAGTTAGGTCACGACGAGGACGTCGCATTCTAAAAAGGATGTGTAATTGTAATATCCTTGTCCCATATATGGTTGTGGATGAAAATTTAAAGTGGTTTATAAAGGCTTACAATGGACTATTATAGCAACTTGGGTTAACCATTTTCGTAGAGCGAGGACGGATACGAAGTAGTTGCTATAAGAGCCCATTGTGCAGTCGCGCTTGCGCGGGCCTGGGCTCGGGGCGTGATATATTTTGTATTAAATGTTTTCGAGGAAAATAGTATTTTTTCGAGCATGGTATTTGAGATTTTGGGATTTTGATGGAAATTTCATACTACAATAAATTTGAGATTTTTTTTATGGTTCTCCTGAGATGCACATATATAATGAAAAAAAGTGCAATGGATATTATTATTATTATTATTAAAGGGAAACTGTGTTGGGATTTGATATTTCATGTGGCTATAAATTATTTAGGTATGGAGAGATACCCCTTGACAAGAAATTGTAACAAGAAATAAATACGAGTGGACCTAATGTTCACTATTTTTGGACTATTTCTAACATGCATGCTTCACATGGATTCCCTACATTTAGCCACAAAAAATATCCCCACATATATATATTATTATCTACAAGTTACATGGATAATTCAGCAATCAAACCAATTGAACCAAACCAACCAATATCATTTTTTTATTTTTCAAAAAAGTACTTAAATATACTGATCCAATAGAATAACTGAATCGGTATATTATTTGATAATAAAACTTACATATGCCACAAACAAATTGATTTTGATTATTGTCAACAAGTTACGAAATTTGTAGGGTCTCCATGTTATAGTCTTTAGGTTTGGTTAATGTGAATATTCATATTCAATGGTTGTTATTCCTCCATTATAATAGTAGTAATTTTTAACAGGTTAAATGTGTCCTCATAGCCGATTGCCTGGCCCATCTGGCACTACTTACCATTACGAGTGATGTTCAAGTCTGTTGTCCCATTTTCCTTGTAGTTGTACTAATGTTAAAAAAAATGTAAATGTGTCCTCATAGCACATCACCTAGAATGTGCATAATCTATTGTTAATTAACAAAAGAATGTATTTGTTTAAATAACATATTTAATGTAGTCAACTGTCCATTCGATTTGTGTTCTCATTATCGATTTGTTATTTGTTATCCTATCCTATGAGATAGTGTTTATGGGATAGATCCGATCATCCATATGGTGTATTTTTATCCAACATTGAAAATATATACATGTTAGATAAAATATTATCTCATTGACTAACCAATAACATTTCAACGTTAACGGGAAAAAAGTATGTCATGAAGTCACGACCGGTGAAAAATAAAGTATCCAATAAGCTCCTACGCGTGTCAGGCACTTTTGTGGCAAGTAAAAATATACTTCGATGGAATTCATTGAAATTCTTCGGATATTTGAAAGCACACTCTCTAGATAAACAAATATATGATTAAAATATAATAAAGATGTTGCAAAAAAAAAAATTTAAACGAAAGTCTTTTTTTACAATTTATAAACTAGTGGGAGGATGAACTCGAATTCAAGTCATTTATAAAAGGAATGAAGGTGACAATCACTAGGTCACTGTCTTAGTCATCTTTGCAAAACTACTTATTTGTTTTTCAGACCAAAAAATAGATTTTTAGTGTTTTATTTCATTTATACTATTACTTCTTTAAAAATAAGTAAGTTTTAGAATCACAGAAGCATGTCATGTGATATTTTTCATTGTTTTTACTTATATCATGACAAATTTATAAAAAATTAAAGTTTATTAAAATACTTTTTTTATTTTAATAACAAACATTTAATATTTATATTTAAAAATAAATTTTTTCAACTTTAACAAAAATAATATAAAATTTTTTGAATAAAAAATTCAAACATAACATGCGGCAATCACGGGCAGAACCGAGAACAAAAAGGCTGTGGTGTCGTCGGCTGATAATGTTGTGCCACGTGTCGTGCCATCTCTTTTGAATTTGAGCCACATGATTCAACTCCATTTATCCTTCATTTTATTAATATCGTGAATTTACTAATCTGACGTGGCACTCCTACATCTTCTTCATTCTTCTCCCGAACTAATCTCACAGCTATTCTCACTCGTGTATTATTTGGTGTTGTTTTTTCTCAGTTATCGGTTTTCTTTCACTTTCATTGCCTTCTTTCCATCTATTTTTCGATTCTTTTTTTCTTATTTATGTTTCTGATCTGCTGTTTCACTTAATTATCGAGTCTTTGTGGGGTGTGTCTGCACATTTTTCACTCGCTTCTCTGTATATGGAAGATCTGTGCAAGATGATTTTCTACCAATGTTTTGTTCAAAAATCAGAACTGCCCCTTCCCTCTTTATAATTTTTCTTGATAATCAAGAATTTTCAGCTAGTGATTTAAAATTTCGTGTTACTCATCTCTGAAATCAATAATGTTTTGAAAAAGCACGTGGGTCTGACTTTCTTTTTGATTGGTAGAAATCGTATCTCGGATTATTAAGTGTTATTTATTTCGGGGATCCATAAGTGGCCTTGGTAATTTGTAAAGAAGTATATTATTTGTTGAGATCTTAAATCTTGAGGTGTATAAGATTTCCCTTCTGCCAATACAGAGTACCAGGAAATTAATTTAGTTCATCTAAGAACGTTTTGAGAATTTCTGTTAGAAAAAAAGGGGAAAAAATTGGAGAACTGATGGCCACTGCAGCGGGGATTGTACAGGTTAGCAATTTCTGCAATTTTTGTACTGTTTGTTTCTCTTGGTTTCAACTTTTAAGGCTTTTTATTTGCATAGTTTGACTTGTTGTATGGTTTCTTGGTTACAGTAGTATCAGCAAGAATTATTGTTAACTACTGTTGGATGAAATGAAATTATGCTTGAAAAAACTGCACTGGTAAAAGGGTTTAAAACCCAGGAAAAAACTGGATAATTAAGTTTAGTGGTTTAATTCGATCAGAGAGATAGCTTGTTCTTAATCTTTTTATCCACCAAAATTGTTTGGGCCGAGAATTAAGTTAATTTTACACTAAACTATTCACAAATATCTTTGAACAGAAGTGAACTCAGATCTCTAAGATTGCGCTAATCATGGCCCGATGGAACGTAGCTTTCTCGGAAACCATGATTCAGTGATGTATAAGTCTCTATGGGTTCATCGAGTAGTAATGAATTTTCATGTATGATTTGGGAATCCTGACGCCTGTGGACTTGAAAACTTGTCAGCAATCGGCAATATGCTGTTGTGTGTGCATAAATACACGTGATAATGCAAGACTTTTGAGCTCTGAATACGAAATGAACTAGATGAATACTGATGCTGTAGTAATCCAGCCATGGTGTTTTTCTGTGATGTGAATCTTATAAACATGCCATAACTGCGGTTTCTCGAGTATTTTTCTTGACATTTAGTGGGTTGCTTTCTTTATTTCTTCTACCGCAGGAACTAAATGGAGGCACAGGGTCAGGCACTTCCTCTCCTAGTAGCAATAAGTCTTCTTTAGAATTGGGTACACCTGCTGATACCCAGTCGAAGGAGCAGTTTCATAATGGGGAAGAATTTTCTCCCAAGGTGTATATCCTCTCTCGTTGGCGACAATTTTGGTGCTAATATTCAACTTATCTTGCATATTTGAAGCTTTTTTTGTTTATATTCTGTTCAAATAGGTGAGGAAGCCCTATACGATCTCGAAACAAAGAGAACGATGGACGGAAGAAGAGCATAAAAAATTTCTCGAGGCACTGAAACTTTACGGTCGAGCATGGAGGAGAATTGAAGGTGTTTATTTAGTTAAAAATCTGTGTTCTGTAAACATATCTCAGTATTTCGTGTAAATTGTGAATCTTGATTTTTTTCATCTTTATAGAGCACGTCGGTACAAAAAATGCGGTGCAGATTCGGAGCCATGCACAGAAATTTTTCTCCAAGGTTTTGTTGCACTTAGATCAGTACCAATATCTACACTTGCATCTGTTTGCTGCCTTTTTGGGCTTGAACAATAATTTTGGGCACCAACTTTGTTTTTGATGAACTTTTACCGTCTATGTTGTGGTTAGGTCGCTCGTGATCCAAATGGAGGTGATACCGACTCTGCAGAACCAATTGAAATTCCTCCTCCTAGGCCTAAAAGAAAACCAATGCACCCTTATCCTCGTAAATTGGTTTGTCCAGTCAAAACAGGAATTTTAATACCCTTGAAGCCAACGAGGTCTTCATTTTCTACTCTATCTATTTCGGAACCGGAAAACCAATCTCCTACATCCGTATTATCAGCAGTTGGCTCAGATGCATGTGCTGGGGCAAATTGTTTATCTCTAATTTCTGGTTCTAAAGATGAATATCCAAGCCCTGATGAACAACTTTCTCCGGTACTTGCTCTATTCATTTTATTCATCTTCCTATAATGCATGTGATATGGCAAATTTTTGATCCACTAATTTTTTTTATATTACACTGGAATCAGATAATATGATATTATTAAGATTATAACCTATTTGTATGTGATTTTATTGTGATTTATTCACACGAAAGATTTTGTTGACATATTTATTACAATATTTAATATTCATGGTCATGATCAGATAAACAAAAGAGTGGGTGTTTATGGTCGAACTCTCTTTCTCTATGTTTCTACCCTACTTTTCGACTCAATAGTTAACGTTTACTGAACAGGAATTGGAGCTTTTGTCTCGAAACGAATCGCTTGTTAAAGAAGATTCAAACGAATCAGCTGCTCAGTGCTTGAAGCTGTTTGGTAAAACGTTACTCATTTCTCATCCACATGGACCATCTAATGTAGCAGCACTAGCTAGCAAGCTCGAGTCGTCTGGTGAAAATGTGGGGACTTGTTTATTTCCTTGGAGCGTTACACCTTTGTCACCTTATTGTGGTGCAACAAATAGCGATACTTATTACACGCAAGTGGTACATGAAAACTCACGCCTTGTGGATACACAGGGTCCGGTTTATTTACCATGGTTGACACTATGCAGCTCCAAATCACCGACTACTCAGGAAGTGCATAATTCAACCCCAATCAAAGCTCGAATCTCGTGTGATATGCGAGGCAGATATGAAGAAAAGGAAGGGTCCTCAACAGGTTCGAATGAGGACTCGGATTGCACAGCCGGAGGAGAGAGAAACTGGGGAGCTGATAGCTATGGCCTCTCGTTTGAGAGGAGATCCGAGGGACAAAAGTCACTGCCCTCCAAATTAATCAAGACGATTTCAGCTAAAACGGTTAAATGTGAAAAAGGTTTTGTGCCTTATAAACGGTGCCTTGGTGAAAATCTATCGACCTTGACCTCGAATGAAGCTTCCGAAGAGCGGGAGAAACAGAGGGTTCGCCTCTGCTTATAAAAAAAAGCAGGTGAAGAAAGGTTATGCATTTTCGAGGTGCCGATGACTATTAACATTTAGCGCAATGTATCTCTAGTAGTGTAATTTTTGTTCATCTCTTGAATCTTGAGATATATTTCAGTTTTAAGTTTTGGAATTTCTAATGTTGTAAGGTGCCAAGAGTTGAATTGTGTTTGTGCAGTCTCTCAAATCTCTGAGCTATCTTTGTATAATTTGTAGCATATAACATTAAGAAGAGCTTGGAAGTTCAATGTGGATGTCGTTGTTGTTTATTTGCATTTCAGGTATGTATGTACTTGCAAGTTCTTCAACAAATGATGGAAATAGTTATCGTCTTGAAATAATGACAATCTTACTACGAAAATAAATACAACAAAATAACATAATTTAAATGGGAAATAAAAGTAATTAGTGTTAACTTTACTCTAAAATTCAAATAGTAAAACTTAAGAAATGAGGAAGACGATAATGTATAAATAGATTGTATTCCATTTCAGTATATTTTTGTGTTATAGCTTACAATCTTAACATCCCTATTTATACTTTGATACTAATGATAACAAATCACAATATCATCGACCTAAACAAGAACATAAATGACAGAGTGATGATCAAGCTTAACAAATAGGGAATCATAAGACTGCGATTGAACAAAATTCATGGTTTGAAGTGTGGTGCGAAGTTTGTCAAACCAAACCCGGGGAGCTTGTTTAAGCGTAGATGACCTTGTGCAGTTTACAAACAAGAGGTTGATCATTGTTTTGAATTTCAAACCCTGGAGGCTGCTGCATATAAACTAATTTTGTCAATGAGCCATTGAGAAATGCATTGTTGACGTCTAGTTGCCGAAGAATCCATCCCTTTGAGACATCTAAACTTGCAACGATGCGAATTGAAGTGGGCTTAACTACTGGACTAAATGTTTTAGTATAATCCAGGCTCTGAGTTTGCGAGTAGCCCTTGGCCACCAACCGAGCTTTATAGCTAGCAATTGAACCATCCGGATTGGTTTTGAGTTTGAAAACCCACTTACATCCTACGATAGAAGTATGAGGTGGGACAGTAACGAGAGTCCATATTGTGTAAATAAAGCATCATATTCAAATGTCATAGCATTGAGCCACTCCTTATGCTGTCTAGCTTCTTCAATAGTTGCGGGTTCTGTAGTATTGGGAAAATTTTGCAGTAAGAACCCGAGGCTTGAACACTCCTGCTTTTGACCGAGTCACCATGTGGTGAGAATTCACAGTAGATGGAGAAGGTCTTTGTTCGGTGCTAGAGACACTAGAGGAAGCACTATTAGATGCGGGACGAGAAGAGGATAACTGGTTGTCAAAGACAGTAGGAGGGACAACATCAGCCGCTGGAGGTTGGGGAGGAATAGAGTTAGAGGAGGTAGTTGTTGTATCTGTAGAAGATGTAGTATTTGAGACAGGAGGTAGACATGGGATGGATTGTATAGAAGTAGAAAGGAATGGAGATGTATTTTGACTAGTCAAGGAAGGAAAGGGTGGAGAATTAATGAGTGGCTGGGTGAAAGGAAATGAGTTTTCATCAAACTTTACATTACGAGAAATGTAAACTCTGCCACTGTTAGATATGCACTTATATCCTTTAAATTTGTCACTATAACCAATGAATGTGCAGGGAACCGATCGGAACTCGAGCTTGTGATGATTATATGACCTTTAACAAGGGAAGCACAAGCTCCCAAAGGTTGAAGTGATGAGTAATCAGGAGTTTTGTGACATAGTTTGTGAAGAGGGACATCACCTGAGAGGACTGTAGTGGGAAGTCTGTTTATAAGAATGTGGCAGATGTGCCTGCCCAGAAACTGAATGTCATCGATGCATGAGCTAAAAGAGAGATGCCCATTTCTACAATATGCCGATGTTTCAGTTCAACCATCCCATTTTTTTGGGATGTGTATGTGCATGAGTATCGATGAATAATACCATGTTTTTGAATAAAAGATGTTATTGATTTGGACTCTCCTCCCCAGTATGTTTGGAGTGTATTAATTTTGGTATTGAATTGATTTTCCACAAGAGTATTGAACAGGGTGAAAACATGTGTAACTTCGGATTTGAGTTAGACAAAGTAAATCCACGTATATCAACTATATGTATAAAAAAAGCTTACATAGTAGCGATAACCTTCACGAGATGTTGTGTGGGCAGGGCCCCAGATATCTGAGTAAAGTAACTCAAAGTTGAAAGTAAAAACAGTGTGTGAGTTAGGGAAGGGAAGGTGATGCCTCTTGCCCAATTGACATGCTGAACAAAAACTTAACTTTTCATAACTTGGAATGGAAAAATTACAACTTTGTAAGACTTTCTTAACAATAGGAAAAGCTGGGTGGCCTAACTTAATATGCCATTGTTTAAAAACTGAGAAAGCCTAGGTACTGAGTGTTGGGAAGAACTCGGTGCACTGGTTGAACTTGAAGAGTTGATTGAAGGGGAACTTAGATGGAAACACGCAGCTGACTTTAGTCAAACTGGAATGGAGGACCAAGGTGGAATTTGTATAACCCTTCATGTAAACTCCATTTGAGAAGGACAACCTTGGTTGCTATATCCTTCACAAGACAAAAGTGATGATGAAATTGAAAAAAGACATGATTGTCAAGTGCAAATTTACTAACACTAATGAGATTCTTTGATATCTGTGGCACTCTTATCAGATTATGTAACATAAAGGAACGAGAAGCAGTAGGAAGAACAAAGTTAGAGTGACCTATGTGGGATATTGATAGACCTGCTCCATTACCTATGTGAATCTTACCACTGTCGTTGTATTAAGATCCTATGGAGAGGTTGGCTAGATCACTTGTAACATGATGAGAAGCCCCCGAGTCAGGGTACCACCAGTCATCACCATTCGGCTCTTGTTTTGACATTGCCATTGCTGCTGTTGAAAAATGTCCAAAAACATTGTTGTGTGGAGATTGATTTGGGTACTGATTTCCAGACCTCCTTTGATGAGGAACGAAGTCCCTATCAAATCTGTAATAGCATTTTTCTGCTATGTGATTAGTAAGACCACATATTTGACAGGAAGGACTGTTAAAATTGTTATTCCATCCTCTTCGACCTCCTAGAGAATTTCTTCGTCTTCCTGTACCTCTGAAGGAAGACCCTTGGTTTGGGAATGTATTTTCTGATTTCTTTTATTGTGTAAAGGTAGCAGCATTGACAGATCGTGTTGAACTATCAACGACATTTGTGTATGATTCTATTCTTTCTTCACGTGCCATGAGAAAGCGCACCTACTTCCGATAATGTGAGACTATCCACCCTTGAGGTAACATGGACTACAACAGAGTCGTATTCCAGGCCAACTCCGCCCAGAACATGAAGAATTTGATCCTCCTTCGTCATTGGATGGCCGCAAGAAGCTAATGTGTCTACATAGCTCTTCATCTTGCCAAGAAAGTATTTCATTCTGAGAGAGCCTTTCTTCAATGTCTGCATGACACTTGCTTTAGATCTTGTTGCAAATAGGCGAGACAACCGCATCCAAATTTGGGTTGAAGTTAGACATCCGACCATTTGCCCTTGCACCGCTTCCGTCATTGATGATAGGAGAAACGAGAAGATTAGCTGATCCTGCCGACACCATGAGATAAACTATGGATTAACTATCTCAGTGCCTTTTGTCATCAGTGATTACCTTTCACGGAACAGGTGGTTCTTCAAGTATAAAGATATCTAAACCAAGTCCCCTAAGACCTGCTAGGACCTGTAGATTCCATAGAAGGAAATTTTCATCGTTTAATTTGATGGGATTAATTTGGTTGGCTGGATTCATTATCATGAGATTCACAGCAGCAGAAGATGTGGGCTGTGAAATGGAATTAACATTGATAGTGGCTTCCTCCATTAGAGGAGCTAAGATACCAACTTAAGAAATGAGGAAGACGATAATGTATATATGAAAATATAGATTGTATTCCATTTCAGTATATTTTTATGTTACAGCATACAATCTTAACACCCCTATTTATACTCTGATACTAATGATAGCAAATGACAATAAAGACAAAATCAGGTACAATTGTTATAACAGAAAATTCAGTAAATATTTAATAATATTCTTCATACAATCATACAGGAATGGAATCTGTTAAATAATATATTATCATACAATCAAACTTAGATTATCTCTACCTCTAGATGGGGTATGTATTTTATGTGTTATTTAGAACTAAAATACGATATTTTACTGAATAAAAATCAAAGGGGTGATTGCAAAGCGAAAATAGATGCAATGTGATCCCATCTCTCTCAAAAATGGTTTTCAAAGTTAGGTTTGGGAATATTCATGAAGGATAATAGAGCAGAATGGGAAAAGCGAGTGTTCGGTTGTGAAAGGGATTTACAATGTTATACAATCCTTAACCCAGAATCTACATTAAAAGTAATCAAACCCCTCGAATTAGTACTTATGGAGTAGAACTCGATGAAGGATATATAATTTGTGATTAGTTGAACACATAAAACTAATCCCAAAATTATTTTCTATGTTTGATAAACCTCTCGGGTAATCATAATTCAGTCCTTTGATCATGCTATCGGCACCCGATAAAGTTCAGATCTGCTTCTAGTCCAAGTAAGTCTATGTACACTTATTACGCGCTGCTTATAAGGGTTTCTGACTCGATCATTTTCCCCCAGTATGATCTCTTCACCTTGTCTGATGGTTTTGTGAGCGGGAACCCAGCAAGGGCCAATCCTTCTATTGATTAGGGACCTGAATTCAAGAGGATTTGTGATACGACTATGAAGATAGGTGATACATGTAGTGGAAGAGAAATTATACAATGCAAAGAAGAGATGAAATACAGGGAAGGGATCATGCAAAACATAATGAGGAAACAACAATGGACATGGCAAGGCACGATCATGAAGAAGAAAAAGAGGGCAGAAGGAAAAATATGATACCCAGCAAATACAAAGACAACATAGTTATCTTGTGCATTGTACATATAGGCAGTGGATGATTAGCTTGTTGGTCAACTTACTAGTTTCATAGTTAGTTAACAAAGTCTATAAATAGACCCACAAAAGAGTTGTATTGCATTCATGAACCAAGTTTAATAAAAAATCTTCACTCTTGTTCTAAATTCTCTCTTCAAACCTTCAACCTCTTAGGAGGCTAGCTACCTCGAATCAGCTATATCGTTGACCCTATCAGTTTGGATTTATCTCAGCTGTTAGTTTCTTTGGTTGACGAATGTATCTGTTAAAACATGTAAACTGAGATCTTTCTGTAATAGGTTGCCAATCTCTAAGTCGATTTAAGTCTATCCTTGAACTGGATAGTTTGAAGGTAACAGGGGACATATGGTTTGGAGCTGGTGTTACTGTGAAGGTAACTTAACTTAAAATTCCGTTGCTGTTGCGATTTAAATGTGAATGAATACTTTTAAGCTTCTCCTATCTCATGATATTTTGATTAATCTTTGTGGATGCATTACTTGTTCTTTCAGGTTAAATTTACAGTTTCTGTGAAACCTGCGTGAAGCTTGGGGCTGTGATAGCTGGGTCAAAATTCTAACAACTAAATTACATCAACTTGTTTCGAGGAAATTAATGGTCCTGGAGATATATACAGAAGACTAGTTTCTTCTTAATACGAGCAATGTATCTACAAGAAGTTCTTTTTATTTTATTTTGTATCAGGATTGGAAGTATGAGATGAATAAACCCTTTGAACAGACAAAAGTGAATGGGCTCTCTTTCCTAAAAAAATTGTGATGCACCGGAATCATCAAAATCAGTGAGCTTTCTTGAGTTATTATGATGGGGTTGTGTTTTGTCCCACATCGTTTGCAAAAAAACAAACCGCGGGCACATACTACCTATGAAAGTAGATTTGAACCTTGAGTTTTAAGTGCACGTTGACAGTCTACCAACTTTTGATTGTAGATGTAGATAAATTACTTACTAGTTAAAGAATCTAGTAAAATCCTTAGTATGTTACGTCATTATAGTTGTGACTAATCTTTTACAGAAACTATTTTATTATTGTGTCTTTCTTGTTAATTAAGGGAGAAATGTGAGAGTTATAAAATGTGGCTAATGGGAAAGCTTTGTGGGTGTAATTTGGGTGAGAAGAGAAATTATGTGGTTGCAATAATTTTCATATATTGTATTCTTATCTGGTTCTGATGGTTTTTCTTCTGATTTGAGAATTTTTTCACGTTAAATCATTTCCACATTAAATCTTTGTGTCGTTATTTTCTTTTATTTTCCTTTCTTTCCTCATAAAATGTGCAGTGTGAATTTGGATGGTCAAATTCCCAACATATTACTCGGAACGAAAATAATACGAACGCTATCTCTCTCTCACACACACACCCCTCAAATCCAATAATTGATTATCAATACAGAAGACACAATTTCCGTCGGTCAGCGGAGAGTGCTTCAAATCTCTCGTATTATCCAACCCCTTGTTCAACGATTTGATCCTTTTTTCTCAATACACTCGTTTGAGTTGATATGAGTGCACACACTAATTAAAAATAGTATACTCCAACAAAAAAAAACGTTAAATTATTTCCAACCAAATCTATTTATGCTCAAATCAAGGACTAAAAAAATATAAGTGAAAACTATGAATAACATATGCGACATGTCAGATATTTGTAGAAGTCAAATGATATTCCAAATAATCATATGATATAATGATACTTATCTCGTATATATACATCATAAGTAAAACAACATTAGTGCGACATAATTTAAATATGCAGATATAGGTACACAAGGTGTGGGATGCACTGAAAACCGAATTAACCTATTCCTTTCGAGCTAACCTTACCGACCTGTTCTTCATTGAACCGAACCGAATTAAATCGTTTATTTCGGTCGTATACCGAAAAAAAACCAAAAATTAGAAAAATTAAAACATAAAACCTGAGGGAGCAATCCATCTTTGTCTTTCCAATACACTATTGATGCATATTCAGAACTTAAGCACACATAAGATTTCCATCCAATTTAACAAATTACCATAATCAACTGAGCCAAAAAAAAAAATTCGTCCAAGGAGAAGATTGCTAATGCTGTTATAGGCTGAAGAAATTACAATGATGGTGTCCAATGGGTTTCAAAAAAAAAATAATATAAGCAAAAGTGGGAAACTCTGGATCAGATTAAAAAACCGGGAAAAAGGCGAGAACCCTTACCTTTGTTGTGTTGTCAAATTTTCATCGGCTTTGGATATCTAACAAAACAAAATAGGGTAAGATATGAGAAATCGTTGAAAGCTATATCGCCTGGGCCAACCGAAATAATCGATTTTTTGATTTAATTCGATTCGTTTAATTAATTAAATTTACTCAAAATTTTGCTCACTCCATTGTGGGATTATCGAAAAAGATATACGCATGCATGGTACTGATGACATAATCAAATTTAAATATTACACATTATTTCACTCATCTTGCAGTTGTAGGCGGATTAATTTATTTGAGAGTGAAAGGTAGATATGGTCGAAGAGCCCCCCACGTAGATTTTTTTATCATATCCTCACAATCTATCAAAATATTATTATTTTCCTATTTTCAGATGAAGATATTAATGCATGCACATACACATCTTTGTTTCGGGAGAATGGTCAAAACAAGTTCAAAGACAGGAGATTTCCCATGCATTAAAGATGGGAATATTTTATTATATTTTTTAGAGCAATATTCTATTAATAATTATATTCATATTCTGACAACCACTTTTAATCAAAATTACTCCATATTTAGCCTTTTAGCTCACTTAAAAGTCCTTAATTTAGTTGCCAACTCTCAACATCTCCGACATGACACAATCTTAAAAACACCTATCTTGAAAATTCAAAATAGCAATCGACTATCTTAAATTCAGTTAGAAGACAAATAAATGATAATAACCCAATTTATTTATTTATTTTATCAACCATTTTGAGGGATATAAGTTGTTTTTAAATGTGTTTGAACTCGTACATCTTATCAAATAATAGATGTTTATGACATTAGATCAGGTGGTCTTGGACAATAACCCAATTTATGAATACATTAAAAAGGAAAGCTAATGATGAAGTGTGATAGCTCAGTTCAAAAAACACCTACTACCTAGATGATTGGTCCTGAGTTCGAATCATATGTAACATAGTTTTTTCCTTTCGTTTTATACTCAAAATATAAAAAGTAGTAGGTCTAGAAAAGTCATGAATAACATGAAATTAAATGTTTTAATTGTGAAGAGGAAAAAAAAAGAAGAAAATTGATAAACCATAATAATGATCCACAAATTTGCTTGTATATTGTAAGATTTGTGTAGCAATCTACAATAAAAAGGATGATGGATAGTACAAGCTTGAAGGCTTTTTCTCTTTCATTGTCATGTGCAATATTTATATTGTGCTGTCCCTTTCTCTGACAATGACCACTGAAAGGATGGTCGCACATGCTTCCTGTCAAATCATTTTCCCATTCCACGGTCAGAATCCCACCGTACTATTCCATCAACGGTTCAAATCCCTCTTTCCCACCTCTCTGATGATAGCACACTGGCCAAGAGAGAGAGAAAGAGGGACACTCACTGAGCCATTTGCATAGGATCAGTACAATATATTTGCATTTCCATCTGTATTATTATTATTCTTATTATTATCATCCTCGTCATATACACACAAATACTTGCACTTTCCTCTTCCTTCCTCGCTCTACTGTGGGATGACTGCTATCAGGTCGACTTTTGGTCGGGTGGACTATAAAAGATAAAGAAGACCCTTTCCTTCCATTTTTTTCTCTCGCTTGTTCTCTTCCCTGATAGTATAGTAGTGGAGTGATAGCGATTGGTTTTGTAAAGTTCTTAGTTTCCAGCTTCTGCTTACTCTAACTACAAAACCCCAAGACCATAAAAAAAGATCGGGTTTTTCCCCTTTCTTTAACTTATCAGTCAATTATTCATGGGGTGTCCTACTGAAGGAAAGGAAGTGGTTTTCTGTGGCTTTATTTTCTTTGTGGGTTTCTTGTAATTATCAATTATAAGCTGAAATTGGGTGCTCTGGGGAGTCCGTATGCATTTTCTTTTCGTGGGTTTGTGTGAATTTGACCGTAGTTGTCGGTGAAGAAAAATGCAGGTGAGTGTTCGAGCTGGGAGGCTAAGATGGTAGGCAGAAGGGGACCGTTGGAGCTTATAATGACGGAGTGTTTAGGGTTCGAGATATTAAGGATCTCTATAATGGGGGGTTTTATGAGCTGAAACTAAGGTTACAATAAATAATTCTGTTAAACTAGGGATCGTTGCTACTTTAATTTATAAGGAATAATATATTTTATATATAATTGAAGTGTGGATAAAACTATGAAGCCTTCAACATCAGGGATGTGTCAGCAGTCTCATGAAGGTGCCAATTGTGTCTTCTCTATGTTTTTTTATATTCTTTTATGTTTTAGAAATTACTCTCAACTATTTCTTATGTTACTAATCAATTTCTTTTCTTGCTGAACTGCACACTTACCCTCTCTTGGTTGAATTCTTAAATATCTTTTGCCAAAAAGGAATTTTCAAGTAGTGATTTAGTTGGACAATATCATGGCTGATGGATGCTTTCTTGTTGATCGTGGTTATGGACAGGGGAGAAGAAGTGTTTGAATTCTGAGCTATGGCATGCCTGTGCTGGTCCTCTGGTTTCCTTACCAACAGTGGGGAGTCGTGTGGTTTACTTCCCTCAGGGTCACAGTGAGCAGGTTAGTTTGGAGTATCTCTTGCACTCTGTATATTTTTAATATGTTTTTTAGCGTCATGCACCTTTTAAACACTCACATTATCACTTTGCATTCGTGGCATCTAAAATATTGTAACTGGAAAACGTTTGACAGGTTGCTGCCACAACTAATAAAGAAATAGATGCACACATACCTAACTACCCGAGCTTGCCACCACAGTTGATTTGCCAACTTCACAATGTGACAATGCATGTAGGTTTTCTTTATTATGTACTTTTGTTTTTAGCCATGCAAATTAACTCAATTGGGCAAATAATTGTGTCGGCCTTTAAAAGAGTTTCTTTCACGTGTTGAATTTCAGGCAGATGTTGAAACGGATGAAGTATATGCTCAGATGACATTGCAGCCCTTAACTCCGGTATTTTGAAATATGCATAGAATTGCTTGATACTTTGTATAGTTTTCTTTTTAATAATCAGAATTTGTGTATGAGTCAATCCTTATCTAACTGCAGCAAGAACAAAAGGATACTTATCTTCCGGTTGAGCTGGGAACTCCTAGCAGGCAACCAACTAATTACTTTTGCAAGACTCTGACGGCAAGTGATACTAGTACACATGGAGGCTTCTCTGTTCCACGTCGCGCAGCAGAGAAAGTTTTCCCACCATTGGTAATGTTACGTATAATCTTATCATTGTGATGCCAAACTGGTGTTGAAACTGTCTGCCATTATCGCCTTTGCTTCAGGATTTCTCGCAGACACCACCTGCACAAGAACTTATCGCCAGGGATCTTCATGATGTTGAATGGAAGTTTAGGCATATTTTTCGAGGTAAGATTCTGAGATCTTTCAACCTACATTCATATGTTTGTGAAATAGTATTTGTGATCTAACTTCAGTCCATCTATGTTTTTATTACACTTACGAAGATAATATGCATGGATAACTGAACTATGAGCTGAAGTTTCATTCGCGTAGACATATTACACTCTTTTCTTATGTGATCAGATAAACTGGGGCCTCAAATTAAAATAAAGCCATCCAGATACAAAACCAATCCCTAAACCCTAAAAAAGTACCTGGATACTAATACAGGTAAATGAGAGTAGTTTACTTGGTTTTCCTGCAGCTGGTTGACACCCCTGCTATCTCAAGTCTTTGAAGAAAGTTTTTCTAGTTAAAAATTTCCATCTATTGACGACATTCAAAGTTAATCAAAGTCATTTATTTAGGCAGCTTCATGTATTAGCTTTCAAACTCAATTTTTCACGGTTCTCCATTAGTTGCTATAATCATCAGAGTCCCTATTATGATACCTCCTTTTGTTGCCACTTAAAGGTTCCTTCTACTTAGAAAACCTTACGATCCTGTCTTGACTCGAGCTATTTTATTATCGGTCCTCTCTTGTTTTATCAATTTCTTGCATCAGTAAAAAATCCAATAATACAATTGGTGACCATGCAAAAGCCAGCAGTAAAATCAAAATAATTAACTAAATTAAATCGAAAAAATATTAAATTATATAACTTCGATACTCGGGATTCATTACAACCTGAAAGTAAATTGAAACTAACTTATTGGAAGAAAACAAAATAATGAATAAAGCAAAGAATAATTTAAGAACTACCTTGAAGATTTGAATGGCCTTTGGATCTTCAACCACAGTCCCTCTTGCTGCCACTGGAAGATCTGTCATATGGAAATGGGAAACTTTGAACTACTAATCTTCAGAGATAATTCTTTCCTTCTGACAGGAGCTGTTATTCCTCACTTTCTGCCGAAATAATACGATTGCAGCATCCCCATATTCTTGGCTTGAGAGTCCTATTTATGATAGTTTGAATTCAGGAATTTTATTTTGTTACTGCGGTTCGGCTACATGTCTTCTCATCTCATCTCCGTGGTGATGACCTCTCCATGTTATAAAAAAAACAGTCAATATAATCGCTGTAGCCCGTCTTCGTGCAATGCATCCATAGTTGCTTAATTTGGCTATCATATGAGAGTTTGGTCAAAGTACCCAAACATAGATTTCAATTTTTTTTTTATCTGAACACAACTATGCAATTTTTTCTCGATTTAAGCAGAATTGGGGTTGAGTAATAAATTTAAAATTCGTAGGCTTTCGACCGCATCAATTTTGACAAGCTATCTGACAGTTTTATGAGTAATATCTAGAAAGAGACAATCATCAATCTTTGAACACACACACAAAGTTAAGATAAGAAATTTTTCGAAGTTGTATAATTTATATGCATGCAAGTCAACTTGATCCAAGCCTAATCTTGTGTACACAAAATGTACATAAAATCCACATTTATCGACTTTTTGAGGTAATTTTTGTATAGAGCAACGTGACTAAATGATTATACTGTTTCCTGAAATAAATTATTAGAGGATGAAGAAGAAAACAAATTTACTTGCATATAGTGCTAAATTCTTTTCCTCCATGCTACTCCATTCTCTGAATGTATTTTGGAATATGTATCATATTATTTAGGAGAACGACCTTAATTACCCTTTTTATGAATAAAACAACTCAAAATACAACAAACCTAAATATAGTCTTGGCTGATATCATGTATCTGCTTTGACCTTCTGAATTTTGCTGTAGCATTCTTTTTTTTCTTCCTTCATGCAGGTCAACCCAAGCGTCATTTGCTTACGACTGGGTGGAGTGTCTTCGTCAGTGCCAAAAGACTAGTTGCTGGAGATTCTGTTCTTTTTATCTGGTATCATGTACCTACTTGATTTTGAACCTCAATTTCAGTTTCTTCTAACAAAGCCTTATTCTATTAGTTTGTTTGCAGGAATGAAAAAAATCAGCTTCTTTTGGGAATTCGTCGTGCCACTCGACCACAAACTGTGATGCCATCATCTGTCCTTTCAAGTGACAGTATGCACATTGGACTTCTTGCTGCCGCTGCTCATGCTGCTGCTACTAATAGCTGCTTCACAGTATTCTATAACCCGAGGTGGTAATCATGATAATCATAGTAATTGCTTATGTATGTATAAATATGTACATAAAATAATAGAAGTATATAAATTAATCTGATAACAAATGCTCGTTATTCCAGGGCTAGTCCATCTGAGTTTGTCATTCCTTTGTCAAAGTATGTCAAAGCTGTTTATCATACTCGTGTTTCTGTTGGAATGCGTTTTCGGATGCTATTCGAAACTGAAGAATCTAGCGTTCGAAGGTATTTTTGCACATTTTCTACTATTAGCAAAGAGCATATCCGCTGTATGTCAACACACATTAGATAAGCACTCCATTTAATGTAAAAAACAAATGGAAAATAAAGAATTTAACAATAGCCTAAAGAAAATCATGTACGATGACTAGAAATGACCGACCACTATATTATATTCTAGGTTCTATTTAATAAAGATTGATGAACCTCAAAATAACATTATAGTGAAAATGTCTCTATACCTATCCTGTAGCAAAAAAATAGGGAAGTCTAAAAATTTGTGCGTTATTTTAAGATAGTAAAGTATTAATCAGGTTTGGTTGGAATTTATGTAATCTGCACCACCTTGGACCTTGGTTAACATGCATTTCAAATGTAGCAAAATCAAGCTGGCACATTGTATATTCAACAAGTTTTGTGGATAGGGATGTGCTGGTGTGGGGCAATCGTAGTAGATTTTGTTAGGTTGACAAAAGGGGCATTGGACTACACAAGATGGGATGATTTGTTTACTTTCCTAGCAATAATATTTTAGTTATTTTTTCATAATCGTGTAGATTTTCATGGTATTGATAAATTAAATATTTTTTATAAGTAGAATGTGACAATAACTGAATGGTACAATTTCTTAAAAATATTGGAAATTTATTTTATTTTAGTTAATTTACTAAAATTTGTTTATCTTTTTAAACTTAAAGAAACATAAAAGGGGAACCTTGGCAATTATTAGTTAAATAAAAAAGTAAAACTATGGTGGAGTGCCATTAGAATATTAAGAGTGCAAATGACAAACTCTTAACAACAACAATAATAACAATAACAATTATAATACTCGTAGATAAATAACAATTAATTGTCAGTCAAAATAAACAAGTGATTATGCACGTATGCATGCATGTTGAGGGTACCAAATGCCCTTAGAAAACGGTAATTCTTAAAATATGCACATACCATGAGAATGGATTAGAATTCATTATTGGTTTCTTCAAATTCTAGCAATTGTAATTATCATGTGTATGATGATAATGAATTAGAACTATTTTTTTTTATCAGACAAATAAAATTATAATAATATAAAAATACCAGCTGTACTTAAAAGAAAATACAAACGAAAGCTAATAAAAAAGTTTAAAATCAATGAATTAGAACTAATAATGATAATAATAATAATGGATTAAAATTCCGTAATTAATGAATGAAAATTAGTCAATAATAGTAACAAAGAATTTGAATTCATCAATACTACTGCTGCAATTATTGGTACTCCTGCTGCTACTGCCACTAATTATGAAGTAGAATTCATCAATATTAATAAACTAATGTCTCTTGAAATTCTTGTCTTTGTGATACTTTTAAACTTGATTTTTTAAATTGAAAATGAAAAGGGACAAAATACAATTACAACTCAATAATGGTAATGATACTATGATCAATAAATTGACACAATGAACATTAATATTACCATATATCGTAATTGTCTACCTTATTTGATTATTTGACATTAATTATCTTGGAAAATAAAAAGACACAAAATAAAACTCCTAATTGCTCATTAAATTATATATATTTGAAATCATTACTTGAGTGATAAAGTTAAAATTATAGTTTCTGTTATTAATTTCGATTATCACTGAGATAAATTGGTAACTTTAATGTTGGAGATCATGCCAATTAAGTTTTGTCATGATTAAAAGAAACATATAGATAATTATAGTTACATAAAGAGTAATGCAATTCTATCATAGTTATTTACCATCTTTGACTTTAGTTTAATTGAGATATAGATGATGGTGATTTTGGAATAGAGTCTTCCATATAATTCAAGTAGTACAAATTTTTTGTTGTTCAATGATAGCACTGAAGCTAATCCAAAACTTCTCGTGGAATTTTTCACAATCAATATCTAAAATATAACCAAGTAAAGTAAATAGTCATGATCAAGATCTTAAATAATATGTGGAATTTTCAATTTCTTAAATTTGTTTATCATTATTATTTATAACCTAGCTATTTTGTCAGAATCTCACAAGCATATGGATTTTTTATTCATTTTTAATTAACAATTTAACTCTTCTTTTCTGGATATTGTTAAAATTTTAAGTTTAAACTACTATGTTTTTAGTTCACCTATCATTAAACTATATATAACTGACAGTTAAGTTTTGAGTTTAGACTGTTATATTTTTGTAATTCGGTTATGTATCTAACCGAAAGAATTAAATTAAATTATCTCGTCAATTAATTGTTTATTTATCATCTCTGTATAAAATTACCACTCGCAAGTGGTAAACCCAATATAGGGGACAAGGAGCGGAACGACCTCTCGATCTAATTACTGCTGCCCAGGATTTGTCACCCATTTTTCTCACACACCAAGTTAAACTTAAGTTTTCATACTATTAATTGTACAATTTACACCCAGATTTTTAGTTTATAAGAGAGAATATGAATAATCCAGTTTGACATTTATATTTTGATATATTGGTATGAGGTATCATAAGTTATATCAATCTGAGCTAGAACATTAGTCGCTTATTTTGCTATAAATTTCAAGCACTTCTTCATTGATTGTGTCAAAATAACTAAATGTAGTGCTACTTTCATTCATTTGGTTAGGTTAATCTTGTGATTGATTAATTCTTTCCCAATTTCATATTATCACTGGTATTGATATCCATAACTGATGTATATAAATTCACAAAAAAAAAACTCCTTTAATTTTTGTTAGAATTTATAATCTTCATTAAGTTTTGGGAAAATTATAGATGTTTTTCCTGTAGAATAGTTGTATTACGAATTCTATCGTCTAGTTTGAACAATAATGGATGGATCCTCTGAAGAGAATAGTTGCATTACGAATTCGCCGCTTCTAGTTTGTGGAAAATTTCAGTTATTTCCCCTATGATTTGGCATAAAATAAATAGCAAGATATGTTAACATTATCTTTAAATTAGAGGAGAAATTTGTAATTGTTCAAACTAGCTGGGGTCTGTATATAACTTTTTAGAAAGTTTTTGTTTCCCTAAACTCCTTAACATCGTTTTACAATATCATTAAAAAATGCTACAGGTGGACTACAATTCTTTTTAGCGATCAGTTTTGAAGTTGTATCCAACTAGGTTGTTCATAAGCAGATTTGACGTTGTATCCAGCTAAGAATTGGTTTACCTCACTTACGAGTTCGTTATATTTAGTTGTATTTGAGGAGGTCTCAGCCTAATTCCCCTCCTCTAATTTATTTTATATACATAGGTAGAGGTTCGCCAACCCCCCACCACGAATATGGCGGTGTTTTTCTTTAAAAAAAAAATGGTTTCCCATAATTTCCATTCATTGGTCCACGTTATGTTGTCTTACCTTTACCAATAGTTGCTAATGGCAATTAACAAATGTGAACAACCGAAGCAATTCACAGCTTTCCACGTTCTTCTGGTATATGTTCTGAGTAGTTGCATTAGCCCTCCTATTATGTTAATTGAATATAAATATTACTGGTAATTGCAATTTCAATTTCCTCTAAACCGAATGAATTTTGAATAGACAAAATGTTGTTTCTAGGATCATTTAACTTTTTTCAATAGTAAAGACAAAACAAATCAAAGATAATACCTGGACGGCCAAATTGGCAACAAAGCACAAGTTTTGCATCCCTATTCTTGAGTGCATAATTAATGATATCTTTGCATAATTAATGATATCTTCAGTATGTAAACTTTGGATTGGAGAAAGAAATAGAAGTTTTGCAAAAGACTTCAGAGACCCTGTTCTACTCTTCTACCTCCACGTTTTTCTTTTTGAATTTAGGAGCGGTCATGGATCTTTAAGATCATGGAAAAGGAATTCTGAATTGATGTCAGGAGAGTCCAATTCTTTGAATTTTATAAATGGTATAATATCAAATTAGAAAACTCGCATCAGAACTAATAGTACTCTTTATTTATGCATGCTGTATTCTCAATTCTATTTCAGAATATTCAATTAAACAACATTTGATCCCTTTTAGAATTATCCAAACTTTCTTTATACATCATTCTCTATCCCACCTTGTTTCCCTTTAGTTTACTGATGTACAGAAATATAATAGCTGAATAAAAAAGTTGGAATTTCTCGTTAAATACAGAAATTAAAAGGAAAGTTTCGGGCGGAGGGCAAACACCTGGGTGTGGATGGATGATGGTGTCGGAGTTGTAAGATTTTGATCATAGGTCCTTTTCGCGGAATCAAATCGCAATATGATATTGATGCTTTAGGTCAGATTAATGTTTGGTCCCAATTATCTGGAACCAAGAGGAACAACTGTTTTTCTTATCGCGAACCAAATTCCCAGCTCTGATGTATGTGATGTTTGCCATGAGGCTACTTATACATAGAGTTATGCCATGTTCTGTTCATAACTGACTGTAGTAGATAGTATAGCTTTATTTGATTGGTGTGAAAACTGGAGTTTGTTTATTAATAGTTTTTGCAGTTTGATTGGTTCACATTCTGACTCCAATCCTGGTCCTTTGGCCTCTGCTAGCATTTTAGCTGACTATTTGTCCCATCCATGTGTAGTGATATTCAAGCATAAGTTGTACAATGCTCCATGTAACAAAGTGGAATGACCATAATTACCCTCCCTACTCTGTAGAACATGGTAGTTTTCTCACAAAATCTTTGACATATGCTTCAGGAACAACCCAACTAGATTTCCAATCCCGTTCACCACTCCCAAGATTGTTCTCACCAGGTCCGCTAACCAGCACGGTGCAATTGTTTGGAGAGAGTGATCTGTACAAAGGGAAATTTGATTTATTGAGACACAGTGAAGGGTCGGAATGATTATTGATAAATAGCGGACAAATAAATTATATGAAGCAAAATCACCCTAAGCGCGAACATTGTGGGTCGAACTCTATATTTAGAAAGCGCACTAGATTTGCCTCCTCGATAGTACCAAAGTTTCTCTGAAATCAATTTATCCCCTCTTCTTTTCCTATTGTTTTTGTTGTTTTCTCTCTTTATGGTAAGAAGGTCACAAAACAGGTTTAAAACCCTGGGACAAAGCTCAGATGAAGCAAGTGCTATTTTGTTACACAATATTTACGTGTTTCGGTGAAGAAAATGTGTGATGCTTTTCAAATGCATTTTTGCAAAATACATTATAGGCTTTAATCCAGCATCTTTACTTGAAAAGAATGGTAAATGATGTGGGAAGATGGAAATGATAGGAGATATGAGAAATAAACTAGAAAGTTGAGTGGATGGTGGTGCATTTGCTATGGAATCTATTCGAGGAATATGATAGAAAGAGAAGAAAAATTGTGAAAGTGGAGAGGAGAAAAGAAAAAACTAATTAAAACTTTGATTTATGACCCTTTTTTACTTTATTTCCCCTGGATGATTCCACATTCAATCATACAAACCAAAACTCTTACTGTCTCATTACTAACGTTGACCAATTGCATCCTTTTACAATTAAATATTCAATTACTCTATTTTCGCACGAACTCAGCCACACACCATTAAGAAATTGTTGTTTAATCTCCAAAACTTAATGATGCCAGGACTTCATCAAATTAATGTTTACATGAAAATTTTAATGCATTCTCTCTATTCTTTATCCATGGATGCTTTTACATCTAGGTACATGGGAACGATCACTGGCATTGGTGACCTGGATCCTATTCGTTGGCCAAACTCTCATTGGCGTTCTGTGAAGGTAATTGACTTCTCTTTACTGCTTCAAAAAATGTCTTTTCTTGCTGCTTCAGTATTTTATTTCTCAACTGACTCCTATTTTTCCTGCTACATTTGTTTAAAGAGCCGAAGCATATTATTTCTCTCTCCATTTTTCATCAGAGACAAGTTTGTGTTGAAGTCAATCTTCCAATCCCATTTCCCTTGCTATCTAGTTATGCTGATTGTGAAAAAATATTACAATGTGCTGCACAAAATTCAGAGTCACGTAATTTTTGCAAATAGTATACATTGGATTTATTTATCTAGATATTGTGAGTCTTGGAATATATTAGCGTCGATGCTTTCTGAGCTGGAAAATTATATTTATGAAACATGATTGTGTTTGATATGTTAAGACACATTTTAAGTTGTAGGTTCTGGGTGGGTTCATGTCTTTTCACATTTTGTGCATTCCTAATGGTTGTCTCAATGTTGTATGATGTGTTTACTCCAGGGGTGGGTATTGCATGGGGTTTTCTGGTTCATATAGTCTTGGTCGGATACCAGATATGTCAGGCAGCAAGTTTTGCTACCCAAGTTGGACCCAATTTTTTTAGATACTCAGCTGTTGAGTATCCAATGAATTTGGGCTACCCAACTGTCTATACCCGATTTTTTAATGTAAGGTAATCGTTGCGAGAATTTAGAAATAAATTCTCTTTTTGACTTTCTTAGGCAAAGTGTATAATACGAGAGCACCACACTCTTTTATCAAGCATCAACATAAAGTAGAAAATTGTCCAAGTTACTGTCATACCATCATTGCTGCTTTGGAGGAGAACAGAGGACTTAAAAAGTAGAGGTGGGTGAGGTAGATGTGGTGGTGGACATAACTAATGGATGTGCTCAAGGAAGGAAGATTTAGGTTTTGAAATGGATTTAGAAATTAACTCGATTAGATACCCTACCAAAAAAATTTTAAAAAGTATAATATTTTTATAATTTTGGGTTTGGTAATACCTTAACCCGATTATTTTACAGAAACTGATCGACCCAATCTGGTTGGATAACGTATTGGATAATCTGACTTGAATGGCCACCCCTTGAAAAATAGTGTTAGTCATTTTCCTTGATTGTCATCTTTAATTTGAAAAGTGAGAAATGTGATTCGATGCCTAAAGTTGTACTGTAAGTGTCGAATAATAACTGTATTCATTAGGTTAAGATAATTTGCACCATATCTCAAATCAATTGATCGTCTGTTTTTCACAGTGAAAATTAAGTTGATACTTGAAATTACTGTGTAAAAGAGGTCTATTATTATTGCAGTCAGCCAAATGTATTTGAGACGATTTTGTAAACAATAATTTTAGTTTATAAAGATCTATTCCTTTGCTATGCCTCGGATCTAGTGATACTAGACGACCTTTCTCCTGCTCCCAAGTTGGAAAGGAACTCAAAAACAATAAACTCTTTATTAAATTAGATCAAAACATCAAATTATTCACAAGTCAATAACTTGCCAGAACATACTTACAAATTTCTTAACAATAAAAAACCATAAATCTACAAGTCTCTGGTTAGAAAGCATTTTGAAATAGTGTTTTTATGTAAATGTTGACAGTTATGATATATAGAAAAATATATTGTGTAAAGATTAGAAGCGCACCTTGAGTCGTAAGGCTTTTTTAAGACTCAACACCATCGATTTCGGATTAAATGATTGTTTACGGATGTGTCTCTTGTTCTCATTTTTTCTCGACTTTGTAGGTTGGCTGGGATGAATCAACAGCAGGTGACAGGCAGCCAAGGGTATCACTATGGGAAATTGAGCCTTTGACGACATTTCCCATGTATCCATCGTTATTTCCTCTCAGGTTGAAACGGCCCTGGTATCCTGGGGCCTCCACTTTTCAAGGTACAAGTTCAGCCTATTCTCAAGGCCACCATGTTTGGTGAATTTCCCTCATTATGGAAAGGTTATCATGTTATTGTGTTCCAGTGCATCATGAAACTGTAGCCTGTCCCATGGGTAAGTGCTTCATGATGGAGTTCCCTTTACCTGGAGAAATACTGAACTACCTTTTATTCATCTTATTCTCTGTCATTGTTTGTTTCATTTCTCAAACGAGATATATATTTTATGCTCTTCATTTAGTCTACTAATTCACGGACTCTTTTAGCTCAGATGGTAACAACGAAGCAATCAATGGCATGACATGGTTAAGAGGTGAAGCTGGTGAACAAGGATTCAATTCTATGAATTTTCAATCCATTGGCGTGTTTCCGTGGATGCAGCAGAGGTTTGATCCATCGGTCTTGAGAAACGATCTAAGCCATCAGTATCAGGCTATGGTGGCATCAGGATTGCAAAATTTTGGTGGCGGAGATACGTTGAAACATCAAATAATGCAGTTCCCACAGCCAGTTCATTATCTTCAACATCCTGGAGGGCATAATCCTATGTCACAGCAACAGCAAGTTGTACACCCCTCAGTTTCTTCTTCTCATATGCTTTCAGTACAATCCCAGACGCTGTCGGATAACATGCAGAGGCCACTACTACAGCTGGTTGACAATCATTCGGAAGAACATCATCAACAACATACTTATCAAGAATTATTTTCAATTCAACATGATCAGCTCCAGCAAAGGCAGCCAGCAGATGTTCCCTCCCCTTCGTTTACAAAACCCAGTTTTGCAAGTCCAAACAGTAACTTTTCAGCATCTATGGCTCATTCTAGTATGCAAAATATGCTTGGTTCTCTTTGTACTGAAGGGACTGGCGATCTTTTAAATTTCACAAGAACAGGTCAGCAAATGCTAAATGAGCAGTCACCCCAACAATCTTGGGTGGCAAAATTTTCTCAGTCGCCTGTCAGTGATTGTTCCAATTCAACTTCACTTCCTCCGTATAGTGGGAAAGATGCTTCTGGTGAGCAGGAAACTTGTAGTTTGGATGCCCAGAATCATGGTCTTTTCGGCACTAATATGGACTCCTGTAGCCTCCTTCTTCCCAACATTGTGTCTGGTATTGGCACTTCTTCAGTTCATGCTGATATGGCCTCTATGCCACTAGGGGGATCTGGGTATCAAAGCTCTCTATATGGTTGTGTGCAAGATTCATCTGACGTGCTGCACAGTGCAGGTCACATTGGCCAACAGACACAGGCCTCTAGCTTCGTCAAGGTACTTGTTCGAAATTGATATAATGTACATCCAAGCCTTTTCTTTTTCTTAGTTTGAGTACGTTGGAAGTGATTTTTTCTTTGTGTATTTTGTGGTTTCTGTTTGTTTTGTCTAGGTCTATAAAACAGGGTCTGTTGGTAGGTCACTGGACATCGCCCAGTTCAACAGCTATCAGGAGCTGCGACAGGAATTGGGTCAAATGTTCAGGATTCCAGGGTTGCTTGAAGACCCTCAAAGATCAGGCTGGCAGCTTGTATTTGTTGACAGGGAGAACGACGCGCTTCTCCTTGGAGACGACCCATGGGAGTAAGTAGCTATTTATATCATATTTAAGTGAGAAATCAGCATATAAACTACCTTTATATGTTAAGTGGGAGATGGTAATAGAAACTACATTTGGGCCACCAAAGCATGTAGTTATTATTAGACTGAAGCTCAATTTAAAAAGTACTTAAAAACAAAGTAACAGAAGGCAATTTTTTAAGTCATTCTATTTTTAGCATTCATTGTTGTGGAGCGTTAATCACCCTGCCAAGAAAAATGATATTCACTTTTCTCTAAAAGTGTTGCTTCTCTCCTAATTACAAATAGTTGAAAGAAAATGATGATCTTAAAACCAATTACATTTGAACAAATTTATTCTTTCTATTATTATATAATGGATTATGTCTTCCTTAGAAAGTTATGATGATTGACATTCCCCGAACCCCGAATATTCTTGGGTTTTTTTCTTCTTTAGAAAATTGAGTTTTTTGCATTCTTTAAACTTCATCCTTGCAACATGAGATACGAATCTGAAAAGTAACTAACCATAAGCACATGTTAAACTGTATCTTCATTGTACCGTCTTTTCAAGAAGCCAAAATTAGAAATAGGATATCCTTTTTTTGTTATGTTAATGTAGATTATTTGATCAGCGATCCTGCATTATCTGTGGTTTCAAGATTTGGCGTTTGTGTTGAATTGATGGTGTTAAATGCATATACAGTTCTTTTGTGAACAATGTCTGGTACATCAAGATTCTTTCTCCCGAGGATATGCAGAAGCTGGGAAAACAAGAGGCTCAATCCTTTAGTACAAATGTGGTTGAAACGGTTAACAACAATGATGCCAATGACATTGTGTCGACTCTTCCAACTTTAGGATCTCTTGAATACTGAGCAATAGCGGGACTCCTAAAGCACGCAAGCCTAGAAGTCGTGCAGATATTGATTTTCTCCGGCTTCATAGGCCGTCTTTTATTTCGTTTCCAGTTCCAGACATATGTATGATGTTATCAAAATATACGAGACCCAGTGTAATGGGTGGTTAATTGTCTCTTTTCAAGGAACATGAATCTAAACGGCCATGCATTCTGTATCACAACTACGAATCAGTAACTTAAGTCAGATAACTGGAGGATATTACTGTATCGTAATCTTTAAGTTGTTTCTAATCTTTGGTTGCACGACACACTTGAACATTGATATACCCTTTAGATTTCTGGCACTGATATCCTTTTCTTTGGATCTTTTCATGTGTTTGAGGGTTTGTGAAGGGCGGGCGTCTTTGGGACGGACATATGAAGTCTTTCTTTTTTCTTTTTTTACAAATATGTCATGTGTCGTACGATGCCGTCCCTACTAAATTGTTCAGGGGTAGCCTATGCCCTTCACTATCGCCATAATGAGTATGAACAAAGGGTTGTTATCATACTTGATGGACTGACTAGATTGATGTGTTCATGTCCTTGTATTCTCATTTTCCAGTGGGACTTCATGATCAGCTTAGAATTCTAAAAGCTACATAACTACATTTTTTTCTAAAATATGGAACAGGCCAGTCTAATCTTTTTTGAAGCGTTGAAAAATATGGGAGTTTCAGAAACTTACATATTCTTTATCCTCACCCTATTTATGCATATCATCACGTTCATATTCATGAACTGTAGCTCATAAATTGTATGTTCCTATTTGAATCAGACACTAGAGTTGATTGTTGGTTTCTAGGATGCAAGAGAATGTATAAAAACTTCGTATATTTTTACTTTAATCGAAGTTTTCCTGTTATCTGTCACAGTTGAGAGGTTGAAAAATCATCCATGGCTACCATTCATGTGCTAAACATTAGTAGCAGTCACCTTATTAGACTTGCTGCAAAATCACAAGATCCTACCCAAAACTTGTGCTGCTGATTTCGAGAAAAGAGACGTCCTTGCTTTGGTGAAGCATCTGCTGATCACAAAATATTTTTTGAAAATTGCTAGCAATTTTGAGTAACGTCCTTGGAATTTTGTACCATAACGTTTGCAACGTGTTGAGTATGAATCATAGTTTGATTTAGAAGGTGAGATGCGAAGCTGGTAAGAAAGACTACAAAGTGAATAGGTCTTGCTTCTTCTTGGTTCCACTATTGTCTTTCATACTAATGATAGCTTTCATTCTTTACAGCCAACTGTTGATTATGGAACATTTGATGCCTAGAAGAACACGTTTTTTTATATAAAAAAAAAAGTACGAAGTTAAAAATATGGAGTTAGTGACAATTATCTCATTGCGGTATTGATAATAGACATTTTACCTCGCTGTGGTTTGTAAATAGTCTTTTATCCCCTATGGAATCCCTAATAGACATTGTACCCCTGTGGTTTTTAAACTAACAGTTGACTCCCCTATGGTTTTCAAAATATGTGTTTTAACCCCTCCCCCATGAAATGAGTGTTTTGCACCTATGCACAAACTACAGGGGGTAAACTGTCTATTTTCACAAACCATTGAGGTAAATAGTCTATTTTCAAACAGCATGAAGGTAAAATATCTATTTTAAAAACCATGTAAGGATAAACTTCTTATTTTCAAATCACAGGAGTGTGATCTGCCTATTTGAAAAACTATATGGGGTTTCGATGCCAATAAAATGTGATGGTTACTTGTTATAGTATATGAAATTTGATTTTGCATGAAGTGTCACTTCAAAGTCACTGCTAATTGCTTGCTTGAAAGAAGTAAACGGTTTACAGATTGTTTTCCAAGCCCATTTTAATGAAGGGCCTCCAAATCAACTCAAAACTTTCTTCAAGTCCATTCATTATGTTGAAGGGCCTCCAAATCAAGAATTTCACTAAAATTCTTGTGAAGAGTCTAAAAGATGAAGAAATCACAAATAATATTGAACCAACATCACAATCACGAGGGAAAATTAATCCTTATAAAACATAATAACCAAGCTAATCATATTATTTATAGAATCATAAGTGGATGATATATTTAAGTCATAAAAACGACAATAAATAAAATAATTAAATAAACCGACCTTAATTTATGTGTCAAGAATGGCACAAATAAGGGGTAAAGGTAAACCTATTCCAACTAAAGATATATTTGATGATGGTTACATTTGAATAAACACTTGACTCAAATTCGATTTTTCTTTGTTACTACAGACTGTTCAGTACTGCAGTAGCTTCTCAATTAGTTGCAAGTCAACAGACACTGATAATAGTGCGGAATAAGTCTGATGAACTCGTGAGTAATAAAAACTGAAAGGTAAATGACACAAGAATTGTTTCTGGAAGTTCGAAGCACAACGCTTCTACGTCTCCCCTTTTCCCTTTACATGAAGGATTCACTAGAAGACTTTGAGTAATACAATCCTGTTGTACAACCCCGATTCAGCTGGATTTACCCAACAACCAGACTGAAACTCCTAGTCTCTCAATCTGCACAATCTGTCTGACAGTTACAAAGAGCTCACTCTTCTATCTTAGAACACAATACAATTGATAGAGTGATTTAATCTAAGTACAAACGATCCTTAAGTGATCAAATAAAACAATAAGCTGTGCTTATAATTTTGAGCAGATCGATAAGATGAAATCTTTCGATGATAGCGTTCTGCTCAACTGAATGCTCGATTAAATTGATTGATCTTTATACGTTTTGAATATCTTGTGTCCGATTCCAATACTCGAGCATTTTAAGTTGCACCTATATATAAGCATCTCTGCCAATGATAATATTTTCTTTTGTGTGCAACTCTATACTTTGGTCAATATCTGAACAAGTTGCAGTCTGCTATTTTAGACACTTTTCCTTCTGGTCTGTTCTTTCGACGCTTGTAAGATAGAATCTCCTTTGTCTATTTACCATTTAAGGTAATCTTCAGTCCTTGGTCTTTTTCAGCATTAAATGCATCATTAAATGCTTCAATAAATAGCCGTTGATTATTCGGATTGAAGAACGAAGCTTACTAGCTTAGTCTGTTCTGATCTGCTCTGCATCGATCTGGGTTGATCTGATCTGGTCTGATCTGGTTGACATTGATCCGGTCTGTTTTGACATTGACTATATCGGTCTGGTCTGTTTTGTCATCTTTAAAATTCGGAACTAATAATATATATATATATATATATGAAGGGAGGAGAAACTCGAACCCTCGCCAAATATGGGGAGTCCTGAAGGCAAACATCAGGCTAAAGTCTGGCGTTATATACATTAGATTCTTTGAGAACTCATTGTTTAAGGAGCATGCACATGGTACACGCTTCTGACATCATTTGATAAGGCTTCCTTTTCAACCTAATTAAAGCCCCCACTTAAGCAACTAGCTCCATGCATCTAACAAGTACCACTTTTTATTCCATCACTCTAAAGTTTCTTCCATGATTATTTTACAATAATACAAAACACCATACCCCACGTACTCCAACACACCCATTGGCTGATATATAATCCTTGTAAAAAAAAAAAAATTTAAAAAAGTTTTTTCAAGCCTCCTCTCCATCCCAAAAATTACTCTGGTAATTTTCTTGATTTGGGCGTGATACATGGAAAAGTTATGGTTGCTTGGTTTGGAAATATAAATATCATTTATTGTCTGACTTTGTGATTAGGATGTAACATATTGATGAACAATTTTAAACTCTGCATTTATCTATTTATATAATTGATATAAGTTAAATATTACTTTATGTGTAAACTACACCAAATTTTAATATATATATATATATATTATTGAATCCAAATTTATCGATATAAAAATGTAATCTTACTTTTCTAAAAATAATACATAACAAATAGAGTTATTACACTATGGTCAACTTTTTTTTTTTAACTTAAAAAGATCAATAAGATTAAGCAAGAGAAGCAAAGCCAGTTGATACAAAGCTTTTGATGAAAAAGTGCAGGAATACAAATCCTCCAAAATAGGATCAACTGAAACGTGAGCTAAAGTATTGGTCGAGCGTCGACAAATATTGAATAACAAAGCCCGAGCTAAATTAAGCTAGCTTAATGAATTTCAAATTATAACAAAATTGTCACAACATAAGTAAAAGCAGTGAAAATCATCACATGACATGTGTTTTTCTCTGCTTCTGTTTGTATCTACTTTATTTTATACAAACAATAGCAGAAACAATGAAATAAAACATTCAAAATTTATATTTTGGTCTGAAAAGCAGATAAGCTGTAAGAAATTAAATAAATTGGAAGGAAAATTTCATGTATATTGAATTAATCATCTTACAAAGAGAACAAATATTTATACAACCAATTGACTATTCTAATCTAGGAAACTATATATATACAAAATCAATCATACTATTGAAAATATATGCAGCAATCTTTTATCCTGAGATCATGTAATCAATTATTAACTTCTCATAATACTTCCTCTCAAGCTGATGTGTGTATGTCAAGAACGCCAATCTTGTTAAGAAGTGATGAAAATTTGATGAGCCGAGTGGCTTGGTGAACATATCTGCACGCTAGCTGGTTGATGGAACATGTGCAGTTATTATGGCACCTTACTGAATTCGTTCTTGAACAACATAACAATCAATTTGTATATATTTGGTTCGTTCGTGATAAACTGGATTGGCAGCAATGTAGAGTGTGTTAGCATAAATGTTCAGCAAGCCAAACGTTGCCCCGATGAAATTTATGAAACATATCTCATTTAGCTGATATATTATAACTATAAATATGGCTCGTCTCTAGTGTTAAAAAAAAGAACCATTATTTCAGTCCACACTCTATCTCATAGAAAAGCCGACATCACGTTGCTGCTTGTAGATCTGGTCTGATTGATTGGTCCATTGGTGATAAACTGGATTAGCTCTCGAAGCAGGGCCCTTGAAAGACGAACAGCCGCGACCTCGGATGAGTTTTTTTGAAGAAAAAAAAACTCGTGGATCTGCAATTGTTGCAGAAGATCGCTCAAATTTTTTTTGTGATAATGGCTTCTGGGTTTGCGCATGGGTGCATCACACGAACTGCTTTGTCCGAGTTGACCATCGTGTGCGGCCCAGGGATTCTGCTGCATCGGTGTAGACCAAGGCAACAGCGATGAACACTACTTAGGCGTGCGATGGCAAAGAGAAGGCGGTGGTGCGGGATGGCTGTTTTTGTAACCCTAGCCAGAAACCCTAATTTGTAATTAGGGAAGAAGATGAATAGAATTTTCGAAATTTTTGTTTAAAAAAAAATCGGGATTTTGAAATTTCGAAAATTTATTTTGAAAATTGTTTGAAATTTTATAAATTTTGGATCTAAATTGATTTGGAGTTCATTAATTTTTGGGTCATTTTAAATATTTTTATCTAGATATTTTTTTAAATAATAAATCATAACAGTCAGTTAATTAAAAATACGATTTTTAATTTAAGAAGTTTTACAATTAATTAAAAATTTAAGTAATTAGAAATTAAATGAAAATGTTTTATTTAATTTATTGATTATATTTTCAAGGCGTATTATGATTTGAAGGTAAGATAGTGATTTTACAAATTAATTGAAAATTGGATTAATTAGAAATTAAATGAAAATATTTTATTTAATTTGTTAATTTTATTTTCGGTTAGTACGATGATTAAAGGTAAAATAAAGATTTTACCATAAACCACTGAAAACTTGGAAATGATGAAAGTGTTTCAGGAACTCCTGATAAATTGAACTTTCTCCAAGAAAGTAGTCAAAATGGTTTTGGATGTGATCCTAGGACTTTCAAGGAGACGATGTTGGACATCGTTTCGGGACATTGGCAAGATGCCATGAGATCCAAAATGGACTCCATGTACTTTAATAAGGTATGAACCTTAGTAGATCCTCTTGAGAAAATTGTTCTCATTGGCTGCGAATAGATCTACAAGCGAAAGCTTGGAGTAAATGGGAAGGTAGCGACCTTCAAAGCTTAACTGATGGGAAGATGTTATTCTCATAGGCAAATAGTTGTCTGTGAGAAACTTTTCATCAGTTGTGTTGCTATAGTCTATTAGGATTCTATTAGTTATATCTTCATATTATGAATATGAGATATGACAGATGGATGTGAAGACAACATTTCTCAATAGTGACATTGGGGTAGAAGATGTAGCAGCCAGATGTGTTCACAACTACTGGGAGTAAGCAAAATGTTCGCAAACTCCAGTGGTCCATTTATAAGCATAAGAAGGCGTCCCGGAATTAGAACTTCCGTTTTGATAACATTATCAAAGTGTTTGGTTTTGTTGAAAATCTGGAAGTATCGTGTATGTACAAAAAGGTTAGTGGGAACGCGGTTACATTTCTAATGCTTTAAGTCGATGATATTCTAATCATTGTGAATGTTATTAGATTAATCAACTAAAACATGGTTATCTACTAATTTCTCCATTAACGATTGAGAGAAGCATCTTTATATGCTTGACATAAAGATCTATAGGGATGGATCTATGATAATGCTTGAGCTCTAAATCTACGTACATGAACACTGTGCTAAAATATTTAGCATGGAATAGTCGAAAATGAATTACCTCCCATATGTCATAGTATTCATATCTCGAGGTCAATGAGTCCTAAATTGACGAGGAGAGAGAGAAAAGATGATATTGATACCTTATGTCTCGAATGTTAGTAGCATAATGTACTCTATGGTTTGTACTCGGCCTGATGTGAAATATGCTCTTAGTGTAATTAGCAGATCCCGGTGAAGGTCACTGGAAAACTGTGAAAATAATCCTAAAGTACTTATGAAGAAATTAGGATATGTTCATGGTTTTTGGATCTGTAATAGAGAAATAAAGTTGAAAGTTAAGCTGATGCTAGTTTTCATTCGAAAGTAGATGATTCCAAATAGATGTCTGGAATTGTATTTAAGCTTAATGGTGGTCCTGTCTCTTGGAAAAGTTCCAAGTAAGACACCACAATGGATTCCATCACTGAAGCTGAATACATTGCAGCATATGTTGCAGCAAAGAGACAGTTAGGATATGAAATTTCATCCAAGAGTTGGGTGTAATTTCTAGTGCGGTTGACATAGTCTATGTGTACTGCGACAACAATTGAGCCATTATGAATAGCCAAGATCTCATCAGTATCCAAACATATATTGAGAAAATATCACATAATGAGAAAGATGGTAGATGCGACATCCTTATCGAGAGAGTTGATTTACAAGAAAAATGTAGCAGATCCACTGACAAAGTCTTTACGATGATTGGTGTCTGTCAAACATCTTGGGAAGATGGTCTTGAGACACATGAGTAGTTGGCTTTGGGGAAAGTGAAAAATATTGTTGTCATATGTGATTTAAGTAAATCAATAGTTGATTGATTGTACTTGTAACCTTATTATGATAAATCTTTGTTTGAATATTAATATATATGACACTTTTTCATCTGTTTTCCCATGCATCTTGATGCATTGATGAAGTCCTTGAGATTGCTATAGTTTATAGAATGTGGTTATGCATATGATGGTGACCATGAAATACATTCTAGCCTGCGATTTCTAAATGTTCCTGGTCGATGAGCCTTCGAGAATGAGATATTGATATATGCTCATTAGAGACATGTATTCATGATGTGTCTAGTGTAGTGCGCCGCGTTTCATCGGCGTTGACTTGGAGAAGTCATCACACATGAATAGGTGCTCATTGGGAATGAGTTCACTGAACGACCCTACTCGGAATTCTATAAGTGGTTATCATTTGTCGAGTATAGAATTCCTAGTCATAGTTGTGCACCATTACTCCTCATGACCCGATGAGTCATTGAGGTCTTGTTGTATAATTTGATTTAATGATTGGTCACGTGCAGGTCATAAAATTGTTATTTTGGGTATTCAGTGATGCTGTCAGAGGCCTATGATTGTCGTTGGAGATTCACCACTGATCTTGATGAAATAGGATGTCCTATGTGTTTTTCTATATATGACTCAAGGAATCTCTGGCCACAGTGGGTAGTGCTTATGAAAATAGAGTTTTTCATATACGCACACAATGAATCATATAATGTGAAACAAATACATAGTAATCGGGACATATGAGTAAAATGAATGTACTGCATGCTAACTATAGCTGACAGGTTCTCATACGTTGCTAGTCATTTGTATTTAGGTCTTCGTGAAGCGCAGATGCTAGGCGCTACCCACGATCTGTAGGTAGTTACTGAAATTATATTTTGGTCATTGTCTATTACAGAAGTTTAATTGACAATCGCATTCAGGGTAAGCCCAAAGAAGTTGTTTGACTTCTAAAATCACAAAGGTTGTGATCATACTGCTATGATACACTTGAGCCTCGCTGGGTCACAATCAACCGGCCGCCGATCTATCGATGGAATTGAGACTTAAATGTTAAGTGCTCATATTGAGTGATTTGTAAAAGATGAATTTTTTTGAAAGTTCCTCACTTTAGTGGAATTTCTATATTTGAAAATTTTTCATTTATAGAAAGTTTTAAAATTAAAACGTTTGATATATTTATGTCTCATAATTATGTACTTGGAAGTACATCAAGTTGTTCAATTGGATTGAGTTACTTGGATTATGAGTTTGTAGTTTTGTATTGGCTTTTGGGCAAGTGGGAGTGTTGGAATCGAAGAGGGGGGTGAATGAGATTCCTTGGCTACTTTAGCTTTTTAAAATGAGTTTGCAAAAATAAAAGAGTTTGCGCTTGCGGAAGCCTTTAGTCAATCGATAAATAAAAAGAACAAAATAAATAAATGCGTAAAGGAAATAAAGCAATAAAAGAGACAAGGATTTGTTATAGAAGTGGTAGCGCTTATCGTGTACGCCCAAATTAACCCTTCTTCAGTTAATAGCAAAAATATGTAGTAGCGGAAGTAGGGATCGATCCCACAGAGAAGGTAAATTTATTTCGTGCCAAAACCGAATAGTAACAAGGGGGTTTTAGGATGAATGATTACTACTAAGCAAATTCTATAATTAAACTAATTAACGAGATTAACTAAGATGATTTAAACTTATGAGAGCGAAGCGATTCTTGGTTTTCAGGTAACCGTACTTTTGGAAAATTATCTTTTGGTCATCAAATCAAAACATTCGAATTCTTTCGATTATCTATCGACTGGAAATTCAATTCATACTCATCTTATTCGTAGTCAAAGAGAAAACAGCATTCAATTCAACCCTTACCAAATCTCTAATCACCACTACAGCCGTTAATGATTAAATCAATGATAGTTTCAAAACTAATGAGTTCGATAAATCTAATCAATGAAAACTACAGCCGTTAAAATTGATTACTCAACCGTTTCTCCTAAGAATTCAATAACACCTACAGCCGGTTAATTATTAATCTCAGTTGTTTCTTAACAAACTATCGATTATGTAATTGAATATTAGGTGATCGGTCTAATACACAAACACAACAATCATGGAATTCGAAATCTGAGAAACAAATTGAAATCGAAATCTAATTCAACAATCAAACCAAATTCTCATAAAAGATTCAAATCCAAAAGTAGGTATCCCTTCAACCAAGAATCAAAGGGTTTTAGCCTAGCATAATTAAATCTAAAAACAATAAAAATTCGATGGAAAACATTAAATAAATAAAGGAAAGAAAGTTACTAAGATAAATCACAATTCCGGCTTGTCGATTCCGGTTCCGTTCTTCGTTGTTCTTGAAGAAAACTTGAAAGAAAATTCTAAAATCTCCAATTATTCTAAAAGTAGGAAAAACTATCAAAAACTGCTGCTAATGAGGCTTAGTCTCGAGTTTTAGGGTATGGGAGTGATAAAAATGGGATACAATCTTTTAAACATGGTAAAAGACTTAATTTTCTAATTTCCGGACTCTTCGGCGATCGATCGCCTGATATGTGGCGATCGATCGCTGGCTTTTATTTTTCAGGCAGAATGTATTGGTGATCGATCGCCACTTCTTCGCGATCGATCGCGTGGCTCCAGTGGGCTTTGGCGATCGATCGCCACTTCTTCGCGATCGATCGCTGGCTTTTGAATTTTGTTGATTAAGTTTCTGTCCATAGGCGATCGATCTCCTCTTCGTGGCAATCGATCTCCTTCTTCAAAATTACATTTTTGCCCTTTTCTTGATCAACTTTTAGTCCTTGTCATGTCCATGTCTCTTCTTGGTCTTTATACATCATTTTTAGCTCGTTTTCTTCGCTTGTACCTAGAATTACACAAACATACGATTAGGTAGCATACGTATCAAATTATCTATCAAAACCTACCAAATCGTAGACAATTAAGCACTAAAGATGTGTCTATTTCTAGTCACATCAAACTCCCCCATACTTACTCTTTACTCGACCTCGAGTAAACAAATAAAACTACAATATTTTTGGTTGGCTCATAGGTTCATAACAAAGCAACTTGTTCTCATTTTAATGCCTCAACAATTTTAACATGCATAATACCGAACGGCGGTGAAAAGTTAACAGTGGAACAAGTTCAATCCCTAAACATTTCGTACCCAATGAAGTAGTGAACGTGTGTGTGTGGTCATAAACAAGTGTTGTGTACAAATTATAGATCCAAAACATGCAAAGCCATAATAGTTCAAGTCATACACTAACACAAGTATAAGCTCACTTGCACACTCTTCTCCACTATCTTAGCTACTTTGCAAACATAAATCAAGTAGGTCTTTATTAGCTTGTATCTTGGCCTAGGTATTGGCTTATGAAAGAAAGGGTAAGGATATTCAAATAAGAGAGTATGATGAAATGCACACTAAAAGCTTCTCTTCTTGTATGAATTTTTCAACTTTGTTCTTTTCACAAGGTTTATTTCAACATTTTTCTTCTTTTGTGCCTTGGCTCCCCTTGGAGTCATATTTTTATCTATTTTTTCAAGGCATCCCTTTTTCTTTCATGCATTCCATTCTTTTGACAATTAAGCTCACAAATATACTTCAATGATTCCCAAATGCATTTGAATGAAATACATCATACTCCCTTAAAAGGTATGGATTAAAATCACATTTAGGCTTAAAGGGTAGGATGATAAGCTAGTCAAGAAATGTTGAATGAGGGTCTTTAGTAAGCTTAGCATACTACCCTTCTTTTACATTTAAGGCTCAAAATAGGTACTAGAGAATGATTTTGTTTACATGGTAGGCTTGAAAGGCACAAACGCATCAAAGATCGCCTATATCACTTTCATGTTTGCAAGTAGTCTAGACATACGCCTCAAAGAGCATGTAGTTAAGTTCCAGCATGTATTAGAGACTTCTTAAGACTATTACAAAGTTCACACAATCTTCACTAAGCTATGCACACTTCACAAGTCATGACAATAATGTGCTCAAAATATTCAACTACTAAGTTAAAGTAAACTTTGCATTAGAGTTCAAAGTGTTCCAAGGTTAACAATTCACCTATGTTCAAAAGCATGCATGATATCGATTAGGTTTCATCATGGGCTAGTGATTCTAAGCATGTGTTCATTACTAGCTATGAGCTCAAAATTTTCAAATTTTTTTCGATTTTTTTTTGTATTTTTGTAATAAGAAAAACAATAACACACTACTAATCCCTCCCCCATACTTAAATCTTACATTGTCCCAAATGTAAGGCAAAAAGACAAGAGAAAAGAAAAGTCCAACTATGAAAGCAATAAAAAATAAAAGGGAGAAAAGAAACTAACTCCCCTTGGGTTGCCTCCCAAGCAGCGCCTCTGTTTAACGTCGGTGGCCCGACGCCAGTCCTCTATCAAGGTGGTTGATGCAGTGTTGCTCTATCCATCCTTAACCACCTCAATATCTTCTTCACTCCTCGGTATCTCGGCTTGTTGCTCTTTGAGTGGTCGTCCCCAGTCTTTGCTCCTTCGTCACTTAATTGACATGGTCGATCTGGAGGGTGCTTCTTTCCAACGGTACGATCCTGCAAGTGAGAAATAAGAGGGTCAGCAGTATCGTGAGTAGATAACGCAGCAATAGTATGAACAGTATGCACTAAGTTAGAATCCATACCTCTCTTCTCGTCAAGGCCATCAGTAGCCTTTCCCATTTCCCACAACTCATCATTATCAAAATCCGAATCATATTCATCATGTATGCCAATAGCGTAACTAGAATGCTCAAGAGTCTTAATGGGTTCATAGATGTTGAATTTTGCAACTTTACCATTAGACTCCAATGTTATCATACCGCTATTCATATTGATTACTGATTTTGATGTTTTCAAGAATGGCCTCCCTAAAAGGATTAGACTAGATGGATCGCCATTTTCCATGTCTAAGACATAGAAATCGGCTGGGAAAACCAAGTTCTCTACATGCACAACTACGTCCTCTACTATCCCCTTAGGTATGACCGTGGATTTATCAGCTAAGTGAATAACTGCGCTATTTCTTTTTAAAGGTCCCATTTTCAGTTGAGAGTACATTGAGTAAGGCATGACATTTATGGATGATCCTAAATCGAGCATAGCCTTCTCAATCCTAATAGCACTAATCTCACATGGGATAAAGAACATACCTGGGTCCTTGCATTTAATGGGGATGCTTATTCGGTTGTCCGCCGAAACATTATCATTGAGCTCGACCTTGGGCTGCCCTTTGTGTTCCTTGCTTTGATCCTCTTTCACGGTCTCCTGCAATGGGGCTTGCTCTTTGCAGCGTGGACTCATCTCGTAGAGCCCTTTGAGTCCGGCACCTTTCCTATTGTCCTGCAATGCTTGGGGGAAAGGGGGTGGTATTTTATATTCAGAAAGTTTAGGGAACTCACCTCGTGGTTCCTCCCCTTGCATTGGCTCTTCAACATCTGTCTCTGTCTTCGTCATTTCTTCTTTCTGGGGTGGCGTCAGTACCACCTTTTCTTCAGCTGCATCTTCATTCACATTCACTGTGATAGCACTCACATTTTCCCGGGGGTTTATCTCTGGTTGTGACGGCAGTCCATTTGAAATCCTTGCTTCGATCTTGCTGATTGAAGTTTCCAATTGTCCCATCTACGTTGTCAAGCTCTGGATGCTCGCCCTCGTCTCCTGTTGAAATTGTAAGCTATTTTCAGCAATAACTTTAATACTATGTTCTAACCTGTCAGAAGGAGGGTGCATTGGAGGTGGTGGAGGTCTCTGATAGGGCGGTCTATAGGGTGGAAGTTGGTGCATCTGTGGGTTCCCATAACCTTGGTTCGGATGGTCCCTCCAACCTTGATTGTAGTTGTTTGGTGGATGGTCATAATTCCTTTGTGGTGGCCCTGGGAATCCTCCCGCTGCATTCACGTTCTCAGCAGTTGTCTCTTGTAGTGAGGGGCATGCGTCCGTGGGATGGTTCGCAGCCAGACAGATTCCACACGGCTTTATCTTCCCTACATTTCCACCTGCAATACCACGCACAAGAAAATTTAGGTCTATCAGTTGTTGTTCCAGGTTCGATATGTTTACCTCTCCTTGTTTCCTTTGAGCTGGTTCCGCTCGAAAGTTGCCAAACTGCTGTGAGTTGGCCGCCATGTTAGCTATCAATCTTTTCGCATCCTCTGGTGTTTTATCGACAAAGGCTCCTCCACTCGCAGCATCGACTAAGTTCCTGTCACTAGACAATAAACCTTCATAAAAGTATTGAATGAGTAAGTGTGCACTTATCTGGTGTTGTGGGCAACTTGCACACAACTTTTTGAAGCGTTCCCAATACTCATGCAATGTTTCTCCACTGAATTGTCTAATGGAGTAGATCTCCTTGCGTATGTTAGCCGCTCTTGATGCTGGAAAGTACTTCTCCAAAAACGTTCTTTGGAGGTCCGTCCATGTTGTGATGGAGCCTGGTGGTAGGTAGAAGAGCCAGTCTTTCGCCGCGTCCTTTAGAGAAAAAGGGAAAGCCCTTAACTTGATCTGATCTTCAGTAATTCCCGTTGGTTTCATAGTGGTGCAAACCACATGAAACTCCATCAGATGCTTGTGGGGATCCTCTCCTGCGAGTCCATGAAAAGAAGGCAACAAATGTATGAGTCCTGATTTAAGTTCAAAACTTACATTAGTTGCGAAAGCAGGAAAAGTTATGCAGAGAGGTTGTTGGTCCAAATCTGGATTGGCCAGTTGGCGTAGACTTTGGTTTGCAGCCATATCGTTCCTTCCCTCCGCTTCTTGTCTCCGAGTATCTCTCCTTCTTTGATGCAGCGTCCTATCGATTTCTGGATCGTAATATGAGTTATCCTTGTAATCAAACGATCCGCCTATACTCATCAACAAACCTCAGTAGTCGTGCGGGAAAGCAAATAACAAAAAAAAAAAACGAAATAGAAAAAAATCGACACTAATAAATGTTGTATTCCCCGGCAACGGCGCCAAAATTTGGTAGCGCTTATCGTGTACGCCCAAATTAACCATTCTTCAGTTAATAGCAAAAATATGTAGTAGCGGAAGTAGGGATCGATCCCACAGGGAAGGTAAATTTATTTCGTGCCAAAAACGAATAGTAACAAGGGGGTTTTAGGATGAATGATTACTACTAAGCAAATTCTATAATTAAACTAATTAACGAGATTAACTAAGATGATTTAAACTTACGAGAGCGAAGCGATTCTTGGTTTTCAGGTAACCGTACTTTTGGAAAATTATCTTTTGGTCATCAAATCAACACAGTCGAATTCTTTCGATTATCTATCGACTGGAAATTCAATTCCTACTCATCTTATTCGTAGTCAAAGAGAAAACAACATTCAATTCAACCCTTACCAAATCTCTAATCACCACTCCAGCCGTTAATGATTAAATCAATGATAGTTTCAAAACTAATGAGTTCGATAAATCTAATCAATGAAAACTACAGCCGTTAAAATTGATTACTCAACCGTTTCTCCTAAGAATTCAATAACACCTACAGCCGGTTAATTATTAATCTCAGTTGTTTCTTAACAAACTATCGATATGTAATTGAATATTAGGTGATCGGTCTAATACACAAACACAACAATCATGGAATTCGAAATCTGAGAAACAAATTGAAATCGAAATCTAATTCAACAATCAAACCAAATTCTCATAAAAGATTCAAATCCAAAAGTAGGTATCCCTTCAACCAAGAATCAAAGGGTTTTAGCCTAGCATAATTAAATCTAAAAACAATAAAAATTCGATGGAAAACATTAAATAAATAAAGGAAAGAAAGTTACTAAGATAAATCACAATTCCGGCTTGTCGATTCCTGTTCCGTTCTTCGTTGTTCTTGAAGAAAACTTGAAAGAAAATTCTAAAATCTCCAATTATTCTAAAAGTAGGAAAAACTATCAAAAACTGCTGCTAATGAGGCTTAGTCTCGAGTTTTAGGGTATGGGAGTGATAAAAATGGGATACAATCTTTTAAACATGGTAAAAGACTCAATTTCCTAATTTCCAGACTCTTCGGCGATCGATGGCCTGATATGTGGCGATCGATCGCTGGCTTTTATTTTTCAGGCAGAATGTATTGGCGATCGATCGCCACTTCTTCGCGATCGATCGCGTGGCTCCAGTGGGCTTTGGCGATCGATCGCCACTTCTTCGCGATCGATCGCTGGCTTTTGAATTTTGTTGATTAAGTTTCTGTCCATAGGCGATCGATCTCCTCTTCGTGGCAATCGATCTCCTTCTTCAAAATTACATTTTTGCCCTTTTCTTGATCAACTTTTAGTCCTTGTCATGTCCATGTCTCTTCTTGGTCTTTATACATCATTTTTAGCTCGTTTTCTTCGCTTGTACCTAGAATTACACAAACATAAGATTAGGTAGCATACGTATCAAATTATCTATCAAAACCTACCAAATCGTAGACAATTAAGCACTAAAGATGTGTCTATTTCTAGTCACATCAAGAAGTTCGGCGATGAATCGCCTACGTCTCCTCTTCCCGGTTAGATAACCTCCAACCGAGGTTCCACTAGAACAATTGATCTTGGCCTAGAGGGCTCCAAGTTAGCCACACAATAACTCTTCCCGAGTTTACAAAGCTCTTCCCGAGCACACTACTCTTCCCGAGCACACTACTCTTCCCGAGCACAATACTCTTCCCGAGTACACAAGCTCTTCCCGAGCACAATACTCTTCCCAAGTACACAAAGCTCTTCACGAGCTGCCAACACTCTTCACGAGTCTTCTTGGCCTTAAAGGCTCCAAGGATAGCCACACACTTGCACCAACTAGACTTGTTGATGACTTTACAATTTTCCAACTTGCTTTGGTGTTGGAGGACCTTTACAATAGATCAAATCAAAAACACATTCACGGTGTACTCACACGAAGAAAACAAGACTCTAACAAAGAGGAAAATTACAAACTCCAATACAACAACAATGTATGGAGGTTGCAAAGCAATTTAGAATAATAATGATCAACACTTTGTAGAAGTTTATAGGCTTGTTCCTGAGCTTCAAAATGCTCCAAAGCACCAATATTTATAGTGTAGGAGGCCCCCTATGCTCCTACTAGCCGTTGCTACACAAAAGGCTGAAATCACTCCTCAATCGCCTCAGCCATCGCCGCGCCCCAACGGTCAGCATAAATCACGGATCGCCTCAGGCGATGTCCCGATCGCCTCAGGTGATCCAAATTAAATCCCAATGTCGTAGCCTCAGCAGCCTAAAATCTTGCATCGCCTCGGGCGAAGTCCACATCGCCTCAGGCGTTCCAGCCATCGCCTCGGGCGTTCAGCCCATCGCCTCAAACGATCTCCCCTGCGTGCATGCCCGCGCATTGCCTCGGCGTCGCCTCTGTCGATGTGCGGGGTGATGTCGCTCCTGGTTGCCATCGCCTCAGGCGATGGTCATCATCGCCTGGAGCGATCTTCCTCGCATGCTCGCCTAGCCATCGCCTCTGTCGATGTGCGTGGCGATGCCTCGCCTGGCTCCCATCGCCTGGGGCGATCCAGGCCAGAATATGCACACTCGATTTTCTTCATTCCAAACCACTTTTCATCACTTAATCTGCACACTAAGTAGATGCATTAGTATAACAAACACAAGTTTTGTTGATCATCAAAACTCAAAGATTGACCGGGGATAATTTAACGCATTAAACGCAACCATGCGTTTAAGGCTCAACAATCTCCCCCTTTTTGATGATCACAAAACTTGATAAACTTGAATAAGTAATATGCATGTAATGTGAGTAAAAATGACTCCCCCTTAACAATTGCATAACACATACAAGATAAACAAGTAAAGCATCAAACAAATAACTCTCCCCCTCAAACCATGCATACATAAGCTCTCCCCTCAAGATAAACAAGTAAAGCATCAAACAAATAACTCTCCCCCTCAAACCATGCATACATAAGCTCTCCCCCTTAAACTATGCATGTATTAAGGTTCAAGTTTATCACAAAATTCTCCCCCTTTTTGTGATAACCAAAAAGCAAAAAAAAAAAAAATTTAAATAAACATAGCTCAAATATGTTGACACGTAGCCATATTTTAACAACTTTACACATGGTCTTCACCAAGCATGTAATAGCTATTAGATCAAATCTAATAGTGAAATACACATGCGTTTAAGGCATTCAACAATAAATTCTAAATGTTGCAATGTGTGCATATGTTCATGCATTCATGCCCAATAAACAATAAAATTATCAATGCATTATAACAAATCATATAATTGCAGATTTTCACATAACATAATCAAATTTGAATGCAAGTCATATCAAGATACTTACTATAAAAAGATAAGCATACATCATGCATTTAACAATTATGCTAAGGGGTTATGCATTTTACTCCAGTGAATATTGAGCTTCAATATTTATTGATCACAATTACTTTGTGCCAATTAAATTTTGAATTGCTCTTTTGACATGTAAAAAGTAAACTTTACCCTCGATGACAAGAGTTCGTTCTTGTCATAGGTCCAACGCCTCTCGCCTCTTCTATGGTGGTGAATAGAATAAACTCCTCCTTTGAGTTGCTTGGTCCTTCATCCTCCAATCCATGGTTGTCCCTACAAAACAAATTAACAATAGGGGGGGTCTTTGGTACCCATTTGATTTTTGGGTCCTTGAGGGTTAACTTTCAATGGCACTTTTGGAATCCATTTCCACCTCTTATTAGGTTGGTATTGGATTCTAGCAAACCTACACGTATTCTTAGTGTGGCCATTTTTACAACAATAGTTGCAAGTAGGAGAATCATGCTTTGCTTTGGCTAACAAGCTAGAAAAAGTTTTTGATTTGCTTGAGTAGCCTAACCCGGCTTTGTCAAAGCTACAATGTTGTAAGCCAAGCAATTCACTCATCTTTTGACTACTTTCACTATATTTGCAAAAAGATATTTTTAAAGAATTTAATTCATTTTTCAATGAATTATTTTCTTCATCTTTCTTAGCAATCTCAAGTTTGAGTAATTTGTTACTCATCTTGGTTTTGCCAAGAGCATCAATAAGTTCATGATAGGAATCTAAAAGTTCATCAAAAGATGGTACCTCATCATCGCTCTCATTTCCTTCATCATTTGTGTCATCTTTGGCCATGAGACAAATGTTGGTTTCTTCTTCATCGTAGTCGCTATCACTCTATGTAGCTATGAACGCCTTCTTCTTCCCTTTGTCCTCATTCTTCTTCCTAGGACATTTGTTAGCATAATGGCCTATTTCTTGACAATTATAACAAGTTACCTCATGTTTGGATTCTTGTTTGGTAGCACTTGAGGTCTTTGACTTGCTATGTTTGTTGAAGAGCTTCTTGAACTTCTTTGTGAACAAGATCATCTCTTCATCATCATCCTCTTCTTCATCATCGGAATGGTCTTTCCTTCCCACCAAGGCAATCCCATTTCTTTTGGATCTATCCTCCTCCTTTACTTCTCTCCTTGTGGCAACTTCAAATTCATGAGTCACCAATGTGCCATGGAGCTCATCAAGATCATAAGATGCATTCTCCCCTTTGTTGGACTCGATGATGGCCGTCCTCTTGGCATCCCATTCCTTTGGTAAGGCTCTTAGTGCTCTCCTCCATATTTGCTTTGGAGGGTACTTCTCTCCAAGTTGGGCAAGCTCATTTATGATAAGGGTGAGCCTCCTAAACATGGAATCCACCTCTTCTCCGGACTCCATCTCAAAAGTCTCATATTTGAGTTGTAGAAGGTCAATCTTGGTCTCCTTCACTTGATTGGTTCCTTCATGACAAATTTGCAATTTGTCCCATATCTCCTTAGCGGTTGAGCACATCGAGATCCGGTTGTACTCCTTCATATCTAAAGCACAATGTAAAATGTTAATAGCTTTAGCATTTTGTGAAATTAAAATCATGTCCGCTCTTGTGAAATCGTGCATTTCTTTGGGAACACTTATTCCCCCAATTTCCTTTAAAGGAACATGTGGACCTTTCACTATGATTTTCCATAGGTCATAATCTACGGATTGGATGTATAGCGAAATTCTATTTTTCCAATAGCCGTAATTATCACCCGTGAAGAGCGGAGGGCGATTCGTCGATTGACCTTGAGCACACTCATTTGCTAGATTAGCCATAAAAAGATTTTGATTTAAAAATAAAAATCAAATGGCTCTGATACCACTTGTTGGAATCGAAGAGGGGGGGTGAATGAGATTCCTTGGCTACTTTAGCTTTTTAAAATGAGTTTGCAAAAATAAAAGAGTTTGCGCTTGCGGAAGCCTTTAGTCAATCGATAAATAAAAAGAACAAAATAAATAAATGCGTAAAGGAAATAAAGCAATAAAAGAGACAAGGATTTGTTATAGAAGTTCGGCGATGAATCGCCTACGTCTCCTCTTCCCGGTTAGATAACCTCCAACCGAGGTTCCACTAGAACAATTGATCTTGGCCTTGAGGGCTCCAAGTTAGCCACACAATAACTCTTCCCGAGTTTACAAAGCTCTTCCCGAGCACACTACTCTTCCCGAGTACACAAGCTCTTCCCGAGCACAATACTCTTCCCGAGTACACAAGCTCTTCCCGAGCACAATACTCTTCCCGAGTACACAAAGCTCTTCCCGTGCTACCAACACTCCTCACGAGTCTTCTTGGCCTTAAGGGCTCCAAGGATAGCCACACACTTGCACCAACTAGACTTGTTGATGACTTTACAATTTTCCAACTTGCTTTGGTGTTGGAGGACCTTTACAATAGATCAAATCAAAAACACCTTCACGGTGTACTCACACGAAGAAAACAAGACTCTAACAAAGAGGATAATTACAAACTCCAATACAACAACAATGTATGGAGATTGCAAAGCAATTTAGAATAATAATGATCAACACTTTGTAGAAGTTTATAGGCTTGTTCCTGAGCTTCAAAATGCTCCAAAGCACCAATATTTATAGTGTAGGAGGCCCCCTATGCTCCTACTAGCCGTTGCTACACAAAAGGCTGAAATCACTCCTCGATCGCCTCAGCCATCACCTCAGGCGATCTCCATCGCCGCGCCCCAACGGTCAGCATAAATCACGGATCGCCTCAGGCGATCCAAATTAAATCCCAATGCCGTAGCCTCAGCAGCCTAAAATCTTGCATCGCCTCGGGCGAAGTCCACATCGCCTCAGGCGTTCAGCCCATCGCCTCAAACGATCTCCCATACGCGCATGCCCGCGCATTGCCTCGGCGTCGCCTCTGTCGATGTGCGGGGCGATGTCACTCCTGGTTGCCATCGCCTCAGGCGATGGTCATCATCGCCTGGAGCGATCTTCCTCGCATGCTCGCCTAGCCATCGCCTCTGTCGATGTGCGTGGCGATGCCTCGCCTGGCTCCCATCGCCTGGGGCGATCCAGGACAGAATATGCACACTCGATTTTCTTCATTCCAAACCACTTTCATCACTTAATCTGCACACTAAGTAGATGTATTAGTATAACAAACACAAGTTTTGTTGATCATCAAAACTCAAAGATTGACCGGGGATAATTTAACGCATTAAACGCAACTATGAGTTTAAGGCTCAACAGGGAGATTGTTAGCATAAATGTCCAGCAAGCCAAACATTGACCCAATGGGCTTTATGAACCTTAGACCATTTAGCTGACATATTAGAGCTATAATGGCTCATCTCTAGGGTTAGAGAAAAGAACCTATTATTTCAATCCACACTCTATCTCATAGAAAAGCTGACATCACACTAGTACTGGTGCATGCTTGTAGATCTGGTCAAGTTGATTGGTCTCGAGGGATCATCGCTTTCAGATCTACATTGATGAATGATAATATCTTTTCGTGCATTTATTTTTTTTATTTGCATGTTGATATATGAATTTGGCGCGATCGTCCGTCCCCAGGTTAGATCTGTTCATGTTTATTTTTCCACTGCGTTTGGATCTGACGCCGGGGGATGGAAACCCAACATAGTGCTGCTTGGTTGTCGCAGAATAGTTTGGCTGGTTGTGTATGCTCTACATATAGATCTTTCAACAAATAGTTTAGCCATGTAAGTTCACAGGTGATGGAGGTCATGGCTCGATATTCTGATTCTGCTAAGGCCCTTGACACTGTCATTTGTTTCTTTGTGCACCATGAAATAAGGGATCCTCCAAAAAATATGGAATAACCAGTCATAGACCGTCTTGTGATTGAACTTCGTGCCTAATCACATAACAAAATCATTTTTAATAAAAGAGTTGGTTTGGCTGGAAAGTGTAATCCTTGCCCAGGTGCACCTTTAAGGTATCTCAAGAGATGGTGGACATCGTCTAAATGAGGCTTCCTTGGTTCTTGCATAAATTAGCTTAGTATGTGAACTGAATAACTTATCTTGGATCTTGTAATAGTAAGATAAATGAGTCGTCCCACCAATCTTCTATAAGTGGGTGGATTCTTCAATGGGTCTCCTACTGTGGGTAGAAGTTTAGCATTCTCTTCCATAGGTGTTATAATGGTTTGGGTCCTAGTAAACATGCCTCATCCAATACATAAAGTTATATTTTCGCTGACATATTGAAATGCCATCAGTAGAACGAGCAATCTCAACTCCAAGAAAGTAGCATAATTGTCCAAGATTCTTAATGTAAAATTTTGTGAAAGACTCTTTAAGAGCAATGATTGCACTGTCATCATTCCCGATTATGATCATGTCATCTACATAGATGAGCACAACTGTGAAAGAATACAAGAGAAGTTTGTGAATAGGGAGTAGTCAGCTTTAGATTGCTGAAAACCATCTTATTGAAAAGATGTACAAATTTTTTGAAACCAGCTATGCGAGGCTTGTTTAAGCCCATCTAGGGATTTGTTGAGTCGACATACTATAGATGTCTCCCCATGTCGATGAAAATCGGGAGGTAGGTGCATGCAGACTTCCTCGAATAGGTCACCATGGAAGAAGACATTCTGAACATCCAATTGGTGTAATGACCAACATTTGACAAGTACATCAAGTAAACAACGACCTGTAGTTAATTTGGCCACTGGAGCATAAGTTTCCTTACAGTCAATCCCTTCGTGTTGAGTGAAACCTTTGGCCGTTAATCGAGCTTTATAACGATCAATTGTGCCATCAAATTTATGTTTGATCTTGTAGACCCATTTGCACCCTATTGGATGATGGTCATAATGAAGAGGTGTAATGGTCCAAGTGTGGTTTTGCTCAAGAGCATGTAATTCTGAGGCCATGGTGTGATATCCCCGAAATGTTTATGTGCATTTGAACATTAATTATGTTATGAAGATTATGGTATTAATTTATCGATGATGATTTATTAATATTGGGAAATGCTTAGTCATGTGGTGGTCATGACCTATTAATGCATTTCAGGGTGCATGTGATATATGTTGGGCATTTGGGTTATGGCATGATTATTTTGGAGTGGGTGTTATTCGTTTTGGTGAAGCATGTTTAATTGGTATTTGAAGTATTTTATTGATTTTATACTATAAAATATCATGTGAGGATATTTTAATACATCATGCTAAATACCGGGATCAAAACATAACACATCGCATGACCCACCATTAACCAACCCCCCCGCCCCCCCCCCCCAACCCATACCTGCTGAAGCTGCCCATACCCCTCACTTTACCTCTCCACCACTCAACCTCTATCACTCATTTCTCCCCCAATCTTCACCCAAAAACCGTCCAGCATCTGCTAAGCAAGAAGGAGGAGGAGATCTGCCATTTTATTGCATGGAACCTTGCCAAAAATCGGAGCAAAAGAGGGTGAGGAACCATATCTTGCTTTGGGTAAATTTTGGTTAAGTTTGGGTTTGGTTATGATGATATGATGCATGCTAGCTTAGGTTTTGTTGAACCTTCGATTTAAGTACTTACATGGTGTTGTTATGAAGCCCCTAGCATGTTTGTTCGAGCATGTTACATGTTTTATGTATTAGATTACTTGTTATGAAAAGGAGTGCTCGAAAATCTGGGTAAGATTATAATTGCCCTGTTTTCTGTAAATGTTGATGAGATCAAAGTTTATGAGGATGTTATGATGCATGCTAGCTTAGGTTTTGTGAAACCTTTGACTTAAGTGCTTACATAGAAGTTTTATGAAGTTCCTAGCATGTTTGTTTGGGCAAGTTTTATGTGTTATGAAGTAGGTTGCTTGCTATGAAGAAGGGTACTCGAAAATCTGGGGAATTCCCGATTTTTCAGAGTGCTCGATCGATCGAGATTTTGGTCCCGATCGATCGAGCGAGGCAGAAGATTTAAAGCATGGTTTGAAATTCAGGGGCCGATCGATCGAAGGATTTTCCGATCGATCGGTAAAGTTCCTCGATCGATCGGTAAAAACATTTCGATTGATCGATCGAGGCAGAAAGTTGGGCACTGTTTATCATGCTTTCTCGATCGATCGAGACTTGGATACCGATCGATCGTTACCGATCGATCGAGAGAGGCAGAATCTTGCCAAATATTTTTACTTGATTTATTTTGAAGAATTTTGACAATGATTCTTGAAATGGTATCTAATATTGTATTATGTGGTTATATAGAACCATCCCAGGTACCAGCACAATCAAGGAGATAAAGTCTATTGACTCCTCCACCTTTTGAAAAGGTACGTAAGCGACGTACGGGCACCCAACGGTAACGTGTATTATATGTTTGTCGATTTGACATAAATGCAAGTTTGTGCATTATGAGCACGATACATGTTGTTATGCATTGTTTTTGCATATGTATGATGTGGAACATTTGGTGTGTATTCCACGAGTCACGGTTATCACAGTGATGATTTTAATGCTTACCGCTATTATACCGCTAAAAATGTGGAGCGATGGGTGTAGGTCCGCTTGCACATGGAGGCGAGGTTTACCATACGAAGCGAGGATAGAAATACCGCTTGTATGAAGAAGCGAGGGAGGGGAGGACCGCTTGTTCTAAAGTTATGAGGCGAGGGGAATTAAAATACACTGATGATAAACTGACTAAGGATTGAAGTAAAGATTTAAGAAGTGAAGTTATTTAAAGAAGCCATAATATCATATATTGATTTGATTATGAGTTATGGTACAGGGACAACCAAATTGGGCGTTTTAAATGCATTGGAATTCAGGAAGTATCCTATGCCTATGATTTATGCATTTATGCTTTACATTCATATTATGTTGAATATGAACTATGATATGCTCATGTGTTGGGGGGTTGTCTTTGTAGGTGCTTTGACATGGAGAACCAGGGTCGGGGTTGATACGCTGAGCTGTAAGGAATGCTACATGATAAACAGAACAGAAATTCCTTTTGGATAGTTTCTACAAATAGTAGAGTAAAGCTATAATTTAGTACCTTTTGTTAAAAATATGTATAATTCCTTTTTTGAACTTTTGGTACTGTAATCTCTTAAGCTCAGGTTTATCAACACGACCTAATACTCTGATTTATGAATGATTAGTTCTCTTAATTGCACCTTAGAATCTTGTTTAGATAACGGGGTCTTACACATGGCCTCTTTCCATTTTGGATATAATACTGCTTGTTCATAAGATGTAGGTTCCACAATTGTAGTGATAAATGAAATTCCGATATTTGGGTGAGACTTGTGCATATGAAATATACCGAGATAAAGGAAAACTAACACGTATATGACGAGGAAGACGATGAGTTGGGAGCAACTTTGGTTGTATGGTACATGTTAAAATGTTGAAGTTTGACCCTTGGCTGTTAAGGTGAGCAGAGCATCGAGGGATAGTATATGATGATGGTGCTATAGGTGTTGGGTCATCATTAGACATTGGTATTGCGACCTCGGTTGATGGCAATTGGTCTTGTATAGGTGGAGGTTGACCATCAACTAATTCATTTGAATGTTATGGTATGATGTGTGTCTGAGGTGTGTGGTAAAGGAAGGACAACCATATCATGTTGGTCTTCACGTGGGTTAGATTGGAAAGGAAAGACGTGTTCGTGAAAGACAACATCTCGAGAAAAGATCATAGACTCAGTATCCTTTCTGACCAATGGGATAGCCAATAAATATGCATCGACGAGCTCTTTGATCGAATTTATGCGTTGGGAGGAGATTTGTGCATAGCAAAGGCATCCAAAAATTCAAAAGTGGATATATGAAGACAGCTTGTTGTAGAGAAGCTGATATGATGATTTGTGAGAGAGAATGAGCGTAGGTAATCGATTGATTAAATAGCAGGCTGTTTGGATGCTTTTCCCCCAAAATTGTAATGGCAAGTTTGCTTGAAAACGCAAAGCCCTCCCAACATTTAAAAGGTGACGATTTTTCCTCTCAACTACCCCATTTTGTTGGGGAGTTGAAGGACTTGAGTGATGAAAATTAATCCCCTTAGTGTCAAAGTCATGCTTCAAAGAGACAAATTCAGCACCATTGTCGTTTCGAAGGGGTTTAATGCGATGACGAAATTGTGTTTCCACCCATAAGGTGTATCCAAGTATATCGAGTATAATCATCAACAATTGTTAAGAAATATAGGGCCTCGGAATGAGATTTTTTATTCAATATGGTGCCCAAATATCACAATGTATCAAATCAAAATGTGCTTGAGAAGAAATTAAACTAGATGAAAAAGGTAAACGAGTTTGCTTGGCTAAAATACCACAAATATGTTTAGCATCAAAATAAATTGCAGGATTAATTCTAGTGAGAACTTGAAGAGGATCGGATGAAGGGTGGCCAAGACGTTGGTGCCAAAGATTGGAATGCTTGTGGATTGCGTAGTTTAGGGCTGGGCTTTGGTCTTGGACCAGGTAGTATAGACCATCATGTTGCTTGCCCAGACCAGTCGTCTTCCTCGTAGCAACGTCTTTCACAACACAAAAATCGAAAAAGAACGTCACTGTAGAGTTTAATGCTCGTGTCAACTTATTAACTGACAGTAGATTGACTTGAAATTGTGGTGCTTTGAGGACTTCATCAAGTTGGATACGAGGTGTGTTGGGGTTCAACAATTGCATCTGCTTTGTGATCGGTCGAACACGTGGCGCTTGTGCCAGTGTATGGTTAAAAAGATTGATGTTGCGCCATTACCCTTAACTATAGTTATTGGTAAAGCTGTAAGCGCTCGATCCTACAATTGGTATCAGAGCCAAGGTCGCGTGTTCGATTCCCATGAGTTGCAGAGAGTGCAATTATTGGGGGAGGGATTGTTGGGGTTCAACAATTGCCTCTGCTTTGTGATCGGTCGAACACGTGGCGCTTGTGCCAGTGTATGGTTGAAAAGATTGATGTTGCGCCATTACCCTTAACTATAGTTAGTTGTAAAGCGGTAAGCGCTCGATCCTACAAGGTGTAATACATAATGAACCAATTGAGTCAATATGCGTTTGGTCACCATTTGGTAAACTAATGGTGGTAATTATGGGCAAACCTTTTGGAATGGACAGTTCGACCTAGGGAAGTCACGTGATAATCCAACATAAATTTGTGTGTGTAAGAACTGGGGTCACATTAGATGATTTGGTAATACCTGTGACATTTGAAAATGCTATAAATTACCATCATTGTTTTTCCGAATCATAGCCATCAATTGATTGTATTCATCATTGGTGAGTCTTGGTCCAGCATCTGTTGTGGAGGATTTCTCCCATATCTCCAGTGTCTTGTTCGTTTTTACCTTCAAATTATTGGTGTTGGGAGTCCGCTGATTAAGGGGCTTTACGTTTTTGTTATGGAGTTTGTGACCTATGGGAAAGCCATGTAAGTAGTAACATTTTTCAATGTTGTGGTAATCACAATCACCAGGAGCAGTGCATCGGAGCCTTTTGTTTTTGATTCTGATGTTTTGGCCTGTGATCATAGCATTATGGTTTATGTTTCCATAAGTAAGGCATACTTCAACTTGTTTTTCATGTTGGAGAATCAGTGAATAGACTCAACTTGTATTGGGTAGTGTTAAAATGGAGATTGATGAATTGACAGTGAATGGGCAAAACTCCATTAACAGAAATTATGAACAAGAACTGAGATGTATTCGGGAAAACACTATTCCATTGATGATAGATGATTTAAATACACCTACATGAAACATCCTATATATATACAGATCAAAGAATGAGAAATAACATGAAAATAAAATTCTAAAAATACATAATTAGTCACGCATTGCATGCCAATTCTCAACTGATTTTCTCTTTCATTCCCACATGCACAGAAGGAATATTTTCATCTCTGCTATGTTTTATCCTCTGTGCCTCGGTTGCATCTTCCTTCTTGCTTGCATCCCTTTGACACTCCCCCTCAAGATGTGTATATATGTTCAAAATACTCATCTTGGACAGCAAGGATATAAAAGATGGATTCCCTAATGCTTTAGTGAAAATATCTGCCAACTGTTGTTTGGAAGGGATATAGATCGTTTTGATTGTTCCAGCCAACACCTTATCTCTAATAAAGTGGCAATCCAACTCTATATGTTTTGTACGCTCATGAAACATTGGATTTTTTGTCAAATGCAATGCGGATTGATTATCACAAAATAACAATACTGGTTGCTTAATGTTTAAACCAAAATCTGTCAACAGATTCTGCACCCATACAATTTCTGAAGTTGTATGTGCAAGTGCTCTGTATTCTGCCTCTGTAGAGGATCTTGAGATGGTATTTTGCTTCTTTGACTTCCAGCTAATTAGTGAATTCCCAAGAAATATGCAAAAACCGGTGACTGGTCTTCTTGTATCAGGACACGCTGCCCAGTCTGAATCACTAAATCCCTTGAGTTCTAATGATGAATCACATGGATAAAAGAGTCCTTGGCCGATAGAACCCTTCAAATATCGTAAAATTCTGAATGCTGCACACAAATGTTCTTTCCCTGGCTTACTCATGAACTGGCTCAGAACAGTAACAGCATAAGTGATATCAGGTCTAGTAATTGAAAGATAAATCAACCTTCCAATTAGTCGTCTGTAATATGAGACATCTTCCAAAAGATCTTTGGATATACTGGAAAGCTTATGATTTTGTTCCATGGGAGTTGCAGATGTCTTGCATCCAAGTAAACCTGCATCTTCAAGTATCTCTAGAGTGTACTTTCTTTGACAAACATGAATCCCTTGTGATGTCCTTGCAATTTCTAAGCCAAGAAAGTATTTTAATGCTCCCAAGTCCCTGACTTTGAATTGATTATGTAAATGTTGCTTTACTGAATTGATTAATTCAACATTGTTGCAAGCAATCAAGATATCATCGACGTAAACAAGAAGAATGATGAAACCTGAAGTATCTTGTCTGGTAAACAAAGAATAATCAGATTTGGATTGTTGAAAACCTATAGATAGTAAAGATCATGTGAATTTGGAATTCCATTGACGTGATGCTTGCTTTAACCCATAAAGTGATTTGTGCAATTTACACACAAGTGTTGAATGATCTTGTTTCGAATAACACTCCCCCTTTGGCTGGAATCCCGGAGGAAGAGACATATAAATGTCTTCGGTGAGCTCGCCATGAAGAAAGGCATTATGGATGTCCAACTGGTGTAGATGCCAATTACGAACAGAAGCGAGGGCGAGTAGTAATCGGACAGTGGTGATCTTAGCCACGGGACTAAAAGTTTCTTGATAATCAAAACCTTCCCTTTGCGTGTACCCTTTAGCAACAAGACGAGCCTTGTGTTTATCTATAGAGCCATCGGATTTTAATTTGGTTTTAAAAACAAAACGACATCCTATCGCCTTTTTATCCGAAGGTAAAGGCATGACGGTCCATGTATCATTGGAAGCTAGAGCAGCAAGTTCAGAAGATATAGCATCTCTCCAGTGCTGGGATTTAACAGCTTCATCATATGATGTAGGTTCAGTGTGAACAGAGAGGGCAATTGTATATGCTGCATGAGTAGATGAAAGATGTGAATATGACAGAAAGTTGTGAAGAGGATGAAAAGTGGATGAGGGAAGAGTGAGAGTGGTGGTGGTGAGTAAGTTGCAATGATAATCATGAAGGTAAGATGGAGGATGGCTAACACGAGTGGTGCGGCGAACTGGTGGTGTAATAGGAGGGGCATCAGTAACAATAATGAACTCAGGATCAGGTTGAAGAGTGGGATCAGAAATAGAATGTGAGTTAGAGGAGGAAATGGGAATGGAATTCAAGGGTGTGGCATAATTGGATGGGACCGTGGAATCGGATAAAGGTGGAGGAAGGGAAATGGGCAGGTTGAAGGAGACATCAGGTGGTGCGGAATGGGTAGCAAATGGGAAAATATTTTCAAAGAATATGACGTCTCTGGAAACATGACTTTTGTGAGTGTCGAAATCATAGACTTTGTAACCCTTGATGCCAGCAGGATAACCTAAGAAAACACATTTGTGAGCTCGAGGGTCTAATTTTGTGCGTTGGTTTTTAAGAGTGGACATATAACAAAGGGATCCAAAGACTTTCAAATGAGAATATGAAGGTGGCGAGCCATGTAGCTTTTCATGAGGAGTTTTATTCTGCAGGAGTGGAGTTGGAGTTTTATTGATTAAATAGGTAGAAGTGAGAATAGCATCAACCCAAAAATGTAAAGGAAGAGAAGCTTGGAATAAGAGTGCTCTAGTAACATTGAGAAGATGCTGATGTTTTCTTTCCACAATCCCATTTTGTTGAGGTGTGTAAATACAAGACTTTTGATGAATGATTCCATGAGAATGATAAAATTCAGACATTTGAAACTCAAGGCCATTATCTGTGCGTACTATTTTGACAGGAGAGGTGAATTGAGTGCGAACCATGTTAATGAAACTTTGTAGAATGGACCGTGTGTCAGATTTATATTTCATTAAGTAAGTCCAAGTCATGCAACTATAGTCATCAATTATGGTGAGGAAATATTGATGACCATTCAAAGATGGTTGTGAGTATGGTCCCCAAATATCGCAATGAATTAAATGAAAAATGCAAGGTGAGACAGTGTCACTGGAAGAAAAAGAAAGTCTCCTTTGTTTAGCTTTCTGACATACATCACAAGAAAGAGGAAAATCAGTACATGAAATATCAAAAGTAGAAGTTTGTACTAATTTCAATCTAGACTTTGATATATGACCCAGACGGAGATGCCATAATTGAAGGTCCTGATTCTGAGGACGAGTGACGTGTGAGGCGGAGTGAGTCAGCAAGGGAGGAGAGATGAGTGTTTGATCCTTAGGATTGAGAAGCAAATGATAGAGTCCATTGTGCGACTTAGCTAGTCCAATCATCATCCCAGAAGACAGGGCCTGTATATACCCAAGGTTATTGATAAAGACGAGGCAAAGAGATGGATTTTTGGTTAGTTGACTTACGGAAATTAGATTAAAAGTGAATGAAGGCACACATAGCACATTGGTGAGAACAAGGTGATTTGATAATTTGACAATGCCTTTGTGTGTGGCTCGAGTTTTGGTGCCATTAGGTAAATGAACATAAGTGTTAAGAAGAGTGATGTGAGAAGAAAATAAGTCAGGAGAACATATCATATGATCTGTAGCATCTGTGTCTAGTATCCATGAAGTTGCTGAGAAAGCTGAGGAGGATATACCTGCCATATTGGAGTGGTGAGTAGTGGGCGGAGTAGAGTCTGTAAGAGCTTGAGGGGTGCTGGAAGAAGGTGGAAGAGGAGTATGATGTTGCTGTGTAGCCCCAGAATTAAGGAGTGCCATTAGCCTCTGAAGTTGCTCTGAAGTCACCTGGTCGATGTGTTGTCCGTAGCAGGGACCTGTTCTGGCACAAAAACAGTGTTGGCTAAAGGGCGAGATTTAAAACGAGCATTACCGGAAGAGCCAGGCTTAGATTTGGTAAACTTGAAATTGGCAGGGAAGCCAATTAGCCTGTAACAATTGTCGCGTGTATGATTGGGCTTGCCACAGTTATCACAGACAATCTCCTTTTTCTGAAATACAGCCATGGCAGACGATTCAAGAAGAGGAGTAAAGGAAGCCTTCACTTGGCGCTGACGTTCTTCTTGTAGAACCATGGCGAAAGTTTGATCCAGTGTGGGTGTGGGACTCATTAATAGGATTTGCCCCTTGATTCCTTCATAAGTTTCATGGAGACCCATTAAAAACTTGAAAACGTGATCTGAGGCTTGCACATCCCCAACAGATTTTAGTGCAGTACATGTGCAATGGCCACATGTGCAACAGGGCAGGGGCCGGAAATTGCGGAGCTCTTCCCATAGGGCAGTAAGACTAGTAAAATATTCATGAACAGACATAGAGCCTTGGATCAAAATATTGAGTTGTTGCTGGAGTTGAAAAATCCTAATATTATCTGGTTGAGAAAAACGGGTGTGTAATTTATCCCAAACTTCATATGCAGAGTTAATGTAAAGTATATTGGAGGCAATTTCCCGGGAGACAGAATTTAGAAGCCATGAGAGGAGAAGATTGTTACAGCGAAGCCAGGGAACGTATGAAGGATCACCAATGGTAGGGATAGAGATGCTACCATCTAAGAATCCCAATTTATTTTTGATTGAAACAACCAATGTGAAAGCCCGATGCCAGGTGAGATAATTGGGGCCAATGAGGGGAGGTGTAATGACCACCGTATTGGTGGAATCACTCGGGTGAATGTAGAACGGTTGAGTAGGATCTTCATTGAGTGAGGCATATGTGCGACCACCAGAAATATTGGAGATGGCAGAGTTGTTATCAGAAGTCATGGAGAAGGAAAGAAAAAAATATTGATCAGGAACGAATATAAATCAAGCTTATGCGCTTGATTGGCGCTGATACCATGTTAAAATGGAGATTGATGAATTGACAGTGAATGGGCAAAACTCCATTAACAGAAATTATGAACAAGAACTGAGATGTATTCGGGAAAACACTATTCCATTGATGATAGATGATTTAAATACACCTACATGAAGCATCCTATATATATACAGATCAAAGAATGAGAAATAACATGAAAATAAAATTCTAAAAATACATAATTAGTCACGCATTGCATGCCAATTCTCAACTGATTTTCTCTTTCATTCCCACATGCACAGAAGGAATATTTTCATCTCTGCTATGTTTTATCCTCTGTGCCTCGGTTGCATCTTCCTTCTTGCTTGCATCCCTTTGACAGGTAGGGCTGCATTAGTAAGATTTGTCCACGTATGGCGGCATAACTATCGTTTAATCTCATAAGAAATTGCATAACTCTTTCTTTTTCTTCACTTGCGTGGAGTTTCTCCAGCCCACCGCATGTGCAAGATATAACCTCATGATAGGATGAAAATTCATCCCAAAAAGCTAAGCATTGTGTAATAGACAAAAATAGTTTGTTGCCCTTGTTTATGTTCCACAATATCTTGCTTGATTTGATAAATTATCGAATCATTTCCTTGAGAGAAAAGTTATTGTAGGTCTGCCTAGACCTCTGCTGCAAATTTAATGTAAATAACACTGAAGCAATGTCTGGATGAATGGAATTAAATAGCCATGACATCACCATGTCATTGCATCGTTGCCAAGAGGGAACATTTTCATCTGTTGGATAAGGTGGCTTTGTGGAACATGTGATAAATCCAATTTTGTTTTTGGAACTCAAACTGATTCGCATAGCTCGACTCCATGTGATGTAATTGTCTCCTTCAAGTATTATCGAAACAAGCACAATACCCAGGTGGTCAGTGTGGTGCAACGAGTAAGGGTCTATAGCTTATGTAGTAGCCTCAGACAATGTTATTTCCGATCCATAGTGAAGTTCATCTCCCATGGCGGCGGAAGTAATAAAAATTTAGGTTGCGGAAGCGTTTGGAAAATTTCAGAGTCACCACTGATACCATGTAAGAAATTGAATCGATACTATGAAAAATATATATAGCAATCTTCGGTCCTGAGATCATGTAATCAATTATTTACTTCTCATAATATAAACAGTTTTGAAAATCAACCGCAAGCACCCACTAAGAGCCCCATGCTTAGTAAATAGTATAGATAAATTTTTAAAAACAATTTTTATTTTTGGGCTGACAAAAAACAAATTAAAACTACATGCATAACAGAAGTGTATATGGAGTATAGGATTTTAACTGAATCATATAAATTTAATTATACACATGCATGCATCGGTTGTTATTGGACATGAGATTGACTTGCATGCACGTCTGTTAAATTTGACTGAGGATTTACAGTTTTTATAATCGATTTTTACTGTTTTAAATATAATTTTTTCTTTATTAAAACCAAGTTGTAGATGAGGCATTTTGGGTCAAAAATATATATTACTATTAATTATTTACTATTTGTCTAATCGCATCAAATCATTATTAAATACGAATTAAATTCATGCTATATTTCATGAACTCATTTTTTTTGTATTTTTCAAAAGTAATTTCATTTAATATGTTAATAAATTAGCCTTTTGTTTTTCAAAGAATTAACATTATGGCATAAGATTTGCATTAGATAATGTGGATTCAAGGGGGATGCGAAGGATAATTGTTTCTGCTTCAAATAAAAATAATTAATAAAACTTTATGTATTATTCTCCTAAAAACTATATAAAAAAAATAAAAAGTTGAACTGGTGACAGAATCAGTTGATACGAAACCAGCTACGACATCTTTCTTCTCTTTAATTTTTTAAAATTATATATATATGATAAGTTGGTTGCTCCAACACCGAGGTCAATATTCACCAAGATGAGTGGAATTTGTTGACGCTGACCAAATAAAACATATACAAGTACAATATTCCAAATTAAAGAGCTATTACGAACTACCTTTTGTGATTTTAAAAATAAAAAGATTATCCTTTTTTAATTTGAAAAAAGGTATTTTGTCATATTATGATTTTAAAAATAGACAGATTATCATCATGTGGTTTGAAAATATACATTTTACCCCCCTGTGATTTTGAATATAGACACTTTAACTTGTGGTTTGTGAATAGATATAAAATACACCCGGACGTCATTTTTTGCAAACCACAAGAGGTAAAATGTCTATATTCAAAACCACAGGGGGTAAAATGCATATTTTCAAACTAAAATTTATATTTTTAATTTTAAAAATCATAATGAGATAAAATACCATATTTTCAAATCATAGTAAGATAACTTTCTATTTTAAAAATCATAAGGCTAATACGTAGCTATCTCCAAAATTAAAGGTTGATCATCTCGTAACACAGTCTCAACAGTCCTAAGGCGGCATAAAAAATCCTAAAAATTGAGCCAAATGTCGCACAACACCATCTTTTTCTGAGTTGTATTTACTGTTGTTTGACTGGAATTAAATAAGATTTTAATATAAAAAAAATTAACTAACATTCGGAATCGTAAGCATCCGCTGGAACAGTGTCGCCGGCCTGTTGATTAAACATTCTAAAGTCCATTTCATACATATTGCATTTATCTATTACTATATTATAAAGATGTAGTATGTTAGAAAAATTATTTGACCTTTTAATATGGTCATGTAATTACCAAAATACTCATAAATCTTTTATTAATCATAAATAGTATGACAACATGTAAAATGACGGAATATCCATAAGGCTTTTAATAATTTTAATTTGTCATATTATACTATATTTTTAAAATATCTGTAATGCCCTTAATAATATTGTCAATTACAATATTATCATATCACATAATATTTGTAATTACATGTTTATAATGTAATTTTATACCATATAAAATGTTAAAAAATGTACATAAAATTATATGTGCATATATCCCGTACCAAAAATCGTTAGCATGTATAAATAGTGGATGCATATTCTTCAAAATGCATCCCATTTTATGCTATAAAAAAAAAGCATCCCATTTATTTTTTTAAAAAGAGAGGGTAAAGTAGTCAAATAGAATATGGGTATTCACAATGCTAGTCCAAATTTAAGATCGGTCAAATATAATTATATGTAAATTATTTTTAATCAAAAAAAGTCTCAATTTTTTTGTTTTTTATCAATGTTTGTCCCAAACTTTTTTTTTATAATTAAAATGGCCTCAAAATCCTCAATTCAATTATGAGACCACTTTTATTAAAAATCAATTTCTGTATGACTAAATTTATTAAACTTATTTATGTGAGACTATTTTTTGCTTAAAAATAATTTATGAGAGTAATTTGATTAGTCCTAAAGTTTAAGACTAATATCGAGAAAATTCATATTCATTAAATTTATCCTTAAAAAAATATTCAACTTACTTATATCTTCCCAACGTATTTTTTAAAAAAATAAATGTTCTTGGTAGGTATGACTCGATCCTCGTCGATTGAAATATCATATTTTATTTAGCATCAACTACTGAAAAAACAAAACAGTATTTGATATGTTTGTGCATAATACTAAACAGTTTTTTTTATTCATATGATAATGTTTATTGAACTGTAGTATAGAGATTACAAAGATCTACAGATACATGAATTGACAATGTTGGCAAATTCACAGTACTAAAATAAAGAAATCAATGCCAGTTTTGTAAATACCAAATTGTGAAATATATGAAGAGGCTTTGCGAGACTACAAATCGGACCTTATTTTTCTTGTCATAAAGCAAATAATTAATGTTAAAATTAATTAAAATTAATTAAAAAAACAGCAGAGAGAGGGAGAGAGTGAGAGGTGACTTTTGGGTTTTTGATAGCGTGATTCACAGCAATGGTTGTCATCACATTATTCTTCTTTTTGTTAAAAGCAATTATAAATCAATTTTATCATATCATTATCTCCTCGGAAAGCTAGCTACCATTTCTTCTTGGAGTGTACAAAAATGTAGTTTCAAGGCCCATTCCACATCCCGTTTCGTGTTTAAGTTCTGGCGGTTAAGATTTGTTTTCTTTGCAAAGTTCACATATTTTGAGCTGTTAATGCCGAGTCCAAAATCATTAATGTTAAAATTGGTATGGATCATATGGATTTTTCGCCATATTTGGAATTTACTTGTTATGATCCATTTCTCTTGATGGTGCGTTTCGATGATACTTGTTTGTTGATGATTGAGGAATTACGAATTATTGATGGTTTATAGATTTTTAGTTTCATTATTAATGTTAGACGGGATCTTGGGTTTGAATTTTTAGTCATCTTTAATGAAATTGCACGGTGATGATAAAAATATTTCTGGGAGCATAAGTTTATATCATTGTCTTCTCTGTGATCTTTCATTTACCCTTTTTTGTTTTTTTTAGGGAGATTTATTTTTTGTTGGGAAAGTTTCCTTTACTGCACTGTTGCATTTAACTAGAGAAAAATCTCTTCCAGGAGAATGTCCTTTTTCAGTCATGTCAAAAGTTGAATTAGCTTCAAATAGACACAATTTTAGTTATTATACATTCTTATGATTCTTTGTTCCATTTGTGAACAGAATAATCAACCAATGATACAATCTCAATTTGACCAATTTGCAGTTGCTGCCCTCTGTGTTCCTTAAAAATATTGCTGCAAGTAACTATAAGTCTATGATTAAGGAATGATATAATGCGAATTACAATCTTGGGACCATTTGGTGACCCTATTGTGTATCTTAATATATTTGATTTTGGTAGAATCGCTCTCTGTATTGATCTCACAACGCTGCTTTTCCTGTTTCTGCAGGATTGGATTGTCTTACCACAATAAAGCATTTAGTTTTTTTTTGAGGATGTAGAGTCACATACATATTTGGAGAATAGTTATTTTTGCATGGGAATTTTGTTCCATTTTCTTGACGTTGACGAAGATTCCATGGCAAAAAAAGTTGTTTCACATCAGAGACATGTTGGGGGTAAGTTTGAACCTGTTCTGCAACTAAAAGAGCTGGCAGAACTACTAAGAGTTGCTTAATTTATTTGTTCCATCACCCTGACACTCGTAATACTATTCAAATGAAGCCTCCCGTATGCTCATGGAATTAGTTCATCTAGAAGTGATTTTGTTTCTTTGATCCATGAGTTGTGTTTATGTTTCGAAAAAATGCTACAGGCTGTGAGATTTGAGTTATATTAACAAATCACAATAATATGTTTCCTAGGCGCCATGTTCCTTGAAACTGAAAAAAGTATGCTAAACTGCTAAACTGTGAAAAGCGAAAAAGGTGGAGCATTTATTCTTTTTGAAACTCTTTCAATAAGCTTAGTGGTAAGAAAGAATCCTTTTTCTTTGCGCTTTTCAGGTTTGGAGGCACCCCGAAACAGTTTGGAACTTCCAGTGGAGACATCCTATGGCTTACGTGCTGTAAGAGATAACATCCTTGTCCTGGTTTTGTCCATATATATTTTTCTTTTTTATCTCTCATTTTGTTGTTCGTGTGTATTTTATTTTATTCATGTATCCTGTCACTGTTGTTGGTTAGCTGTTATGGTTCTATTATAACACAACAAATCTCTTGTTTTCTTGGATGTTCTATTATAGTTCCAATTCATAAAGCTTGGCTCTAACGATTATTTTTGTTCCACAAAACAATTGGAAGATGCTTGTTTCTGTTCTTCATGTGAATAACATTCTATTTGTTTGCTGCATGTGTTCAGTATGCTTATAAAGTTACTAAGGAGTCATCTGACAAGAACTGGCATCTCTCTGAGGCCCCTATGCAAAAGTTGATCAGTGAGGAGATTGCTGAAAAACCAAAAATGAAAAAAAATTCACCTAGCATAGTGGCTCGTCTAATGGGAGTTGATATGCTACCCTTAGATTCGAAAGCTGCACCACAAGTGGTTGAAGTGAAAAATAAAACTTCAGAAGGCAAGTTGTTGGGCAAGGAACGATCAGAAAAGGGATCGGTTCCTCATTTCCTTCCTGCCTCCAATCGCTCTCAGCAGCTGGAATTTGGTTACTTTAACCATCATATTGACAGCTATTCTGGAACGTGTGGCACTCGTGTAAAGTTGAACAAGCCAAAGCCTCGAGAACATCCTCAAGAAGAAGAACTGCAGAGGTTTAAGAAAGAGTTTGAAGCTTGGCAAGCTGCAAGATTTAAGGAATGTTCTAAGGTTGTAGAATACAGCAGCGATGCAACAAAGTTGATTGCACGAGCAGACCTCAACAGAGAAAAGACTTATTGTTATTCTAATTCTGAAAGAATTAAGAGTAGTGATAGACTGAAGGAACCCAAGGATTTTGCGGTTCTAGCAGGTCCACGTGAAACACTTAATTTGCAGAACTGCAAAATGAAAAGTAAATATTATCCATCTGAGGAGAAGGAATCTCTATATTCAAATAGAATTACTCAAACTGACTTTTGTGCATCTCAAATGATGAATTCTGATCTCTCACTTGATATAGTTTCAGCTCCCACCAAGATTGTTATTTTACAACCCGGTCCTGGAAGATTGGGTCATTTTGAAGATTCATGGAACAATACACCTAGCACTTCAGAAGAGAGGGGTAGCATAGAAGACTTCCTTGAAGAGGTGAAGGAAAGACTGAAGTATGAACTTCAGGGTAAAAATTCTAAAAAGAGAACTACTGCTAAAAGAGAAGAAATCAAGACAAAGCCTTATGAACCAACACAAATAGCTCAGCGTATAACTCAACAAGTCAGAGAAGGTGTGACAAAAGAACGTGGAATGAATTTACATAGGTCAGAGTCTACAAGGTCGTATAGAAGTGAAATTCAGTTTAATGGAACGGGTTCTCCCGAGTTCATTAACAGAGACACAAGAAAATTCGTGACAGATAGGCTGACAAATGTTCTGAAAGGAGAAGAACATCAAGGAATTTCTTTGTCTGTCCTGGATAGATCTAGACGATCAGTGTTGGGTAATGATAAAATAAGCTACCCTGATAGTTTTGCTAATGAACTAGAAACTCAAAGTCTGTCTTTTAGACGGCAGCTTGATGACAGTGGAGTGCAGCACAAAGAACTGTCCCCTCGAAACCTGGTTAGATCTTTGTCTGCTCCGGTAACAGGAACTTCATTTGGGAAGCTCCTTCTTGAGGATCGCCATATACTAACCGGGGCCCAAATAAGGAGGAAGCATGAAGTTTTTGAGAAAGTCTCGTTAAACACCAAAAAACAGAAGAAGGATAGGTTCAACATTAAGGAAAAGGTTTCGAGCTTTAAATACAGCTTGACTCTCCGAGGGAGGTTGTTTCGTAGGAGAGTTAAGTCAATACCGGAACCACATCAAAAGAAAAACCACTTCTTAAAAGATGTCACAAGTGGACCGACTGTGATGATGAATTTCTGCGAAACACGCGTGAGGATCTTATTTGAGTCTCCCTTCCGAATAGTAGATGCATTTTTCGAATCTAAGTCATCGATCTTGTAAACGTTTTTTACTGTTATTTATTGTAGGAAAATTTCACTGAAGTGCCACCAAGCCCGGCATCTGTGTGCAGCAGTATTCATGAAGAGTGCTGGAGGCCAACAGATTACTTGAGACCAACACCATCTTCGGGTGTACATCAACTGGAGGAAAGTGAGATGCCTCAAGTATTCAAGGAAATTAACTCAAATTCGAACGGTTGGTAAAAAGGAATTCACTTATCTAGTCTACTGATTAATTTTGGTAACCAATATTTTGTTTGATACTTGATGGTAAATGAATTTCAATATAATATATGATTGCCAGTTAAATTATTGGTTGGCTGGAATTGGAAATTTAGTTGGTGTAAATGTTTAATCAATTTCTCTTGAAACTCCATAACCTTTTGACTATGGGAATTAGCTTTACGTAAGAAAATAATGCAATTACAGCCCATAATACAATCGATAGTATGGCATGTGATCATCTATATGAATTAATTTCTCCAGATATTATAAAATATCATCAGAGCATGTCATTCTCCTATTTTAATTTTGATCATACAGACTTCCGAAGAAGACTGAATCAACTTGAAGATTCTTTTCCAGAGGAGACTATAAACGAGCAGCAACCAAGGGAAGTTGAAATAGACATAGAGGATCAAGATGAAGCCTTTGTTAGAGATTTGCTTGTGGCCGCAGGTTTGTATGATGGTTCACACAGTCGTTCTTTGTCTAAATGGGATCCACGTGGTAAGTCTATTAGCTATCAAGTCTTTGAAGAGGTGGAGGATTCTTATAGACGACAAACCACTATGGATAACGAAGTGTGCACAAAATATTATGGAGAAAAATTAAGTCACGAGATGATTCTCGACTTGTTAAATGAAGTACTTCCAACTATACTTAAGCAACCTGTGAATATGTCGAGGTATATCGAGAAAGATACTGGATTTTTGCGTAAAGCTCCAAGTGGAAGGAAGCTTCTGTCTTGTTTATGGCAAATTATTCAAGAAAATTTGCACCCTGCGGCTGATGAATCGCATTATTCTCTTGATAATCTGCTGGCCCGAGATTTGCAGTCAAACACATGGTCCAGTTTGATGGATGATGATATAAATGTAATCAGTAGAGAGATTGAGTTTCAGATCACTAAAGATTTGATCGACGAAATGATTGAAGCATAATTGATGACAAATTCATGATTAGCTTTGAAATGTCCATCCCTGGATCATCTTCTTGCTATCCAGATTGGTTTGTTTTGGCTATAAAAGATTGTTACAAGCAATGCTCGGGACCGAGGGAGAAAATGTATAGAATAGCTTGATCGATAGAGGATTGTGCGCGCGCGTCGTGTGCTGTAGAATAGATGCTGTGTAGATTGCTGATGTGAAGTTCATTGTTCGTGCAATTTCTCTTTTCCCTTTAGATATGTTTATTCATCATCAATTTTTTATCAATAATTTCACTGCTACCATCTCCTTGATTTGTCTCTTGAAACAGAACTGGTGTTGCCAAAAATGCTCCTACGGAGCATATAATTATTAGATGAGAATATTCACATCCAATATTGATGTGAATATTATTGGATGCAAATAATTTTATCCAAAAGTTGACACTGTCCATGGAGGTAAGAACTATTCAACCGGTATTAATAATAGTAGTATAGAATGTTCTTAAGCACACACATTGCTTAAATAATATTTGGGTAGATCCGACTTAGGGCAACGTGTTAAATTAATAATTCGCTAAATTTATAAAATAATGCATGTTCGAGAATTCATATAGACCTATACAATATATAAATTAATAAATACTTAATATATAGTAGATTTATGATTCATATATGAAGGCTTCATAAAAAATGACTCGATTGTCATTTGTTTCTTGTTGAAATTGATGTCACACCTTGAATCTCATCTATTATTAATAACTTTAAGTGTGGTTTTCTCATAGCTCAACAAAAAATTATTAAATGTCAATATCGCTTTAATAGTCTCCTTTCGAGAAAGGTGCTCTATAGTAGAATTACCATCTTCAATTTTGTCATTTATCAATTCTCATGAAGCTCTCAATTATCTGCTCATCGGTCAACATCTCTATAGTTGCGTTATTTTTTCAGGATAGTTCAATGCCACATTCATTTTTCGGGTGAATTCTTGCTAGCATAAGGGCAATGCCTAATGCTTAAATCTGGTCCAAATTTGATTTGGACACGTGGGATCCATATAAAAAGTAGACCCACATATCCAAATAAAATTTGGACATTTGGATATAATATGATGATAATTCATGCTAACATCTCATTACCCAGTTTTTCAAAGGTGTTAGTTATGATTGTTTTACAAAATACTAAAATTCACATTTTTAATTCACATTTTTTTAAGTTCTAAAATCATGTAAAAACAATAAATACTAACCAAATTCAAGAATCATATAAATGAATGAATATCACTGAAATCATCATAGTATCACCAATACTAACATAAAAGCATATTATTTCAATTAACATAAAGTTTACCAACACTTTCAAATAAAAAATAACATCAAAATATTTTTACCAAAATAAGCGTATAAATAAATTCATGTCAGTAAAATCATCATAATATCACCAATATTAACATCAAATACATATTATTTCAATTAGCATAAAATTTAACCAGCACTTCTAAATAAAAACATAACACCAAAAATATTCTTACAAAATGCAAGAAGCATATAAATAAAAATATGTCACTAAAATCATCATAATATCACTCATACTAACACAAAATGTATATTACTTCTATTAACATAAGTTTCACAAACACGTCCAAATTTCAATCAAGTCAGAAAAATTTAAATTGTATAATTAACCTACAAAACTATCACTCTGTGTCGGACACACCCATCGGCCGTGTCCGACACATGTGCCCGATTTTTTTCTTTGAAAAATAAGAACATGCCATGTGGCGTATCCGACAAGTGTCTGTGACATATTCATGGTGGTGTCAGTGTGCTAGAAGCATCCAACAACGTTCTTTTTAAAATAATTTTTAAATTTTTTTTTTTGCGAAAATACAGCATTTTCAAAAGTGGTGCAAAAATACCCTAAACTGTTGCCGCGGTGATTTGTTAAAAACAGACGCTCATTACAGGACGCTGCATTTATTTGCTGCCATAAATATGGAGTTTCCAATACTATTCCCAAATTTTTAGTATTAATCAAATATAGTCCTATAACAATTATTTTTAATCAAAAATAACCCTAAAATTACCACTACTGATTAAAAATAAAAGTTTGAGACTCCTTTTTAATTTAAAGTAATTTTCATTAGAGTATATTTGATTAATTCTAAGGTTTGGTAGCATTAGTTTTGCAAACACTTCTATTCTATAACATCGTTTTTTAAATTTACCCTATTAAAAATCGATGAACAAATTTAAATCATTTGAATTTTTAACGTTACTATCAATCTTTTTGGACCAATGATATTGTTATAAACATTACTTTTCTATTTGAGGTAGAATTTTTAATGGATATTTTAGTACTTTTTAATTGTTTGAATGATCCATTTTGAGGATTGAATTCCTGAAATTTATATACACCAAACAAATAATACGTAATTGTAAACACTTAGTATGACTTTTTATCAAACTAGAAAATAATAATCGATGGAAAATAATATTTTAAAAGTGTATATCTTTTTTTTATAGAATTAAATAGTATTTGATTTGTCCCTTTATAATATAATAGCCCAAAATATAATGCAATCAGTATTTGATTTGTCCCTTTATAATATAATAGCCCAAAATATAATGCAATTTAACAATATCTGAATTCCAAATATCATTACCCAAACAATAAATTATTGGAGATGAGAAAGCCCAAATAGGATAAAAAGGTTAATGTTCCACAATTAAAACAAGAAGGAAATTTTTCACAAACCAATGAAATGCTTCCGCTGGCAGCAAATAAATGCAGCGTCAGCTGCCGCTTGTGGAGGACGCCGCATGTCAGGCTCTTGTTGCAGTTGACAACTGTTTGTGGTATTTTTACATCATTTTTTAAAATGCAAGTATTTTTGCAAAAAAAAAAAATTTAAAAAAAATTAATTTTTAAAAAACCCTCCCAACAACTATATGATGTTTGGACTGTCCCTTATAGATCCGATAATGGTTTAGAATCGTCGGTTAGACAGTTCAAAACACCTATGCTCTTAACATTAAACTTCTTTGACAGTTTCGGTTACGATTCACGAATCACCAGTTACGATTTCGATTTCGATTTCGATTTTGGTTAAGCAATGGTTATGATTACGGTTACGGTTACGGTTTGACCATATTTTTAAAAAAAATTAACAATATTATTAAAATTTGAAATAAAGTGTGTTTTCATACATGGATTAAATATAGAATAACGTGAAATAAATTCAAACTCAGATAATCAAAATGTGTAAGATATACTTATTTAGTTATATATTCAAATTACAACACTATATTTAGATCAACAATGCTCTTATAGCTTAGTGATTGAAGCTAATTATACAAAATGAATGTCATGAGTTTAAATCTTCACTATAACATATATTTTAAATTTAAAAATGTAAAAAAGATAAAAATAAAATATTGAACCGACGGTTCACGGGTTATCAAAATTATAACTCTTACTGGCCGATTATAGGTCCGATCATTGGAACCTTTGTTTCGGTTAATCGACATGTTGACTACGGTCCGATTTCGAGGCGATTCAATATCATTTATGATCCTTGGTTGGGTTTAGTCACTAGATAATAGGTCCTAGCCAAATGAGTTGACGTGAAAAAGTAAAGTAGGAATTGAACTAGCCAAATCATATCAGAGTCCTACTTTCACGGTACCAATAGTCAATCACGTTATCAATGCCAAGATGCAACCGCCTTTGATATGGACCCCAGCTTTACGAATAATTGTTGCACTCCGTTACCTATATGACGAATTTTCGAAAATATATATTCTCTTGTTTTCATATAATTTTTTTTTAAAAATATTTTGGTTAGATTTTTTTTAAATAAGAAATTTTTTTTTTTTAAAGGCTAAAGATGTATGATTTTCACTCTTTTAACTTTTATATGAGTTTTATTTATATGCTCGGTGTTGGAGATAATAAAATAATTGTCCAAATATTATGCTGACAACCAAAAGATGAATTCGATCAATTTCCAAAGAGAACATCAATTTTGAGGCGATTTATGTTGACACGAGACGTGTTTGGCATATGTGTTTCCTGTGTCAGAATAAAATAAATAAATTCATCGTTAGTTTTGTAATTTTTTTTTAAAATTTATAATATTTTTTTATATTAGCCTTCCTCCTTTTATATATATTAATCTCATTCTACGCGTCTTGCGTGCATATACATTTTTTTTGTAAATTATTGTGATTTGTAACGTCGTTTTTTATTTTGGTTTTAGCTTTTTGAATTTAAATTATAAAATGATTATACAGTATTTTTATATTTAATTTTTTTGGAATTTAATACAATTTTTAGGATAAGATGATAATTTGTATGATAGGAATGATGATAATTTGTATGATTGTGAATGTTATAATGCAAATTGATTAGTATATAGATAGCAAGTGTGATGATAATATTTTAGATTGGTAAGGGCATGAGTGTAATTAGATACTGGTAATTTTAAAAATAAAAGGAGGGTAATTTTGAAATGTAAAAATGGGCATACCAAGTTTGTTTTTATAAGGGGTTTAAACATTATAATATAGTATATATATATATATATATATATATATATATATATATATATATATATATATATGAAATTATTTTTAAAATAGAAGCGTACTCTGAAGAACGTGCCAATCTGGCCCCTACCCGACAATATTGACCATCTGTCAATGATATCATAATTGTGAGAATTGAACTTGTCGTGAACCCTTCTCCGTTGGTGAATTCTTCTATAATTGTGAGTTTTGAAATTATTACCTGTGGGCTCTAATGTGAGTCACCTAAAAATCGAAGAACAAAGAAAAAATTAGTTAGGGCTATTAATTAGTGATACCGAATGTGCCATCACGTCACGTGGGTGGGTGCCATATATATTAAATTAAAATTCAAGTGAAAAAGATATCCTAGTTACACAAATTTCACGTGGAATCGTCTCATCATTAACTAAACCTATAAAAACCTCTTGTCTTTTATCGTAATTATCTACGAAGCTAGCACTATTTTCTGAATTTCATGTGAAAAGGGAAACCATTGTTTGCAAGCAATTAATTCCAATCTGTCCTCTCTTGAATTTGATGCCGACTAGTTAGAGATATATATATCAAATATAATATAATACTAAAAATATCTTTGAATTTCAAACCATATTAACATTATTCTCTAATTATAAATATTAACGTCCTTTTTATTTTATTGTCAAAATAATATAATAAACAAATCTGTAATTTGCATTATCACATAGTCCAGAGATCTTGACTTTATTTTTATTTTTTTTAGAGAGCAAGGGTCTAAATATTTTTTCTATACACTGCATGGCTCGAACTCGAATCTCTCTAAAATGAATGTGAACTCTTACTAGTTGGGATAGACTATGCTCTCATCATGAATTTTTCCTAATTATATAAAAGTTATATAAATTTTTTTGCCTTAAGTTGTTATCATGTGATCTAAAAGTTATGAGTTCGAGTTGTGGAAACACCTAATTCCAACGTGAGGGAAAGACTGTGTATATCAATCCAAATCGGCCCGATACCTTTTTGAATCTACTGTATAACAGGAGTTTCGTGCATCGGTTTTTAAACTTTAATAATTATATAAAATCAACTCAAATAATCTCGAAACATGAAGTGCCAGCTTTTGAATTGTCAAACTAGTCATGGTTTACCACCACATTGAATGATTGTCGATATGATTACAGGCATGCAGTGAGTCAGCACCAATCTCGTCCACCTCTTTCACTCCACCTCTTCTTCCTATTTTATTTTTATTTTTTTATTTCACAAACGTAATACCACACGATACGCAAGGAAAACACATTGTTACTATAATTCATCCACTTATTTATACGAAATAAAAATATTAATTTAACAAAATCGGGTGCAAGAGGAAGCCTAATGTAATTCGACAACACACACATACACACACACATATATATATATATATATATATCTTAGTTGTGTCTATTATATTTATGTGCAAAGAGAGAGAGAGAGAGAGAACTAGTAGCAAGGTTGATCCGTGAGATACTCCGCCGTGGATCCAGTACCAGTTGCCGATAGGTTTCTTTCTCAACTTTAATTTCTAGCACCTGCTTATTACTTTCTTTATTTTGTTTTTGATACGCCATGCTCAAAACACACAGTGTTTGTGTGTATCTGTGTGTGTCCTGTTGAATACAAGAATTGTTTTCATGTTTGATACATCGTACATGGGCTGCGCCTTGAATTATTAAAAGACTCAGTGGTTCCGTTTCTGTTGTTGTTGTTCTTCTGCTTCTGTTTTAGATTTCTTACGAAGAAGAGATGATGTATTGTCACGTGCGCGCAATTGAATATATGTATGGAAACAAGAATGTTTGTGATTGCTTACTATGTTGCTTTTGCTTAAAGTTGGAAAAAGTTGATTTTAAGCAAAAGCATTGTGTGTTTGTTATTTAAATAAAAAAACAGCTTAATAAGCTTAAATTAATTACGAAATTGCCACAAAACAACTTAAAGCAGTCAAAAGCATGTCATGATCTGTTTATTTTTAGAGAAGCAATAGCAGAAGCAAACGAATAAAACACCCAAAAACTGCTTTTTTATCTGAAAAGCAGATAAGCACTTTTCATAAGCAATTGCAAACACTGTCATTTTGCGGCTTAAACGACGGAAAATTTGGTAGATCACTCATGTTAGGCTTATTGATTTTATTGGATTAATTTGATTGATAACTTTAATTCGTCAACTGAATTATTCTTTTTGGATCGTTTTCTTTTGTTCTCTTGACGCCATGGATAAATATATAATAGGCATCTTTTATATAGTAATTTGTTGTGATCATTCTTTTGTCATGTCATCCATTGGAATCTATGTAGTCATGGGTGAAAATTAGATATGTATGGTTACCGATTGAATCGAATTTGTAAAAATCGAAATAATCTTTTTTCTTTCAACATTTGAACCAATCGAACCAATCGATTTTTTTAAAAAAGGATTATCCAAACTAAATAAAAAATTGGTTAATTCGATCGGTGGTAAATTCACTAACCTTTTTTAAAAGCGAGTTAACTTGATTCTAAAAATTAAAAAAATCAATTATTCGATTAATCAATATTTTTAATAGATTAAAATTAAATCAAAATCGAACAGAAGTAATCATGTTTTTACAAAATTAAAATAATTATTTTGAATTAACCGAATCGAATGTCTAAATTAAGTCAGTTCGATCTAGTTAATTCGATTTCAATTTGCTCTGCTAATTTGGTTTGAAGAAATTTATGTACCCTCAAAATTAAAGTGAGAATCTTTTGAAAGGTCAAATTGTATTGCAATTCATTCTTTTTAATTAAAAAAAAGTCCGTACACATGGACAAAAAATTTTCATGCAGTGCCATTAATCAATTAATATACAGGTGTAAGGCGGGCCCACAATCATATACGAGTCGATCTCACTTTGTTACAATCAAAATTTGAAACATTTCTCTGTGGGATAAATAATTTAAGTTTCATTCTTCAGAAAACAGAAACCAAAGCACTCATAATTCTTGCTTGTGTCAGCTGTAAGATTTACCCTTTACTTAAAAGTTCTTTTATGATTTTTTTTTATTCTCTTGACAGAATCAAGCCTCTTGCAGTGTTATACACACGCATTAGATCATATTGGAGTCCTGAGAAACAACTGGAAATATAAATAAAATAAAAAAAAAGAAAATTTAAGAGAGAGAAAGAAAGAGATCAAGAAATGGGATTTTGGTCTCTGTTGAAGGTGGCATCGATGCCAATAGTGCAGGTGCTTTTGGTAAGCACAGTTGGGAGCTTTCATGGCTACTGATTACCTCAAACTTCTCTCAACTGATGCCCGAAGATCTTTGAACAAAGTAAGTAGGCACCCTTTATTTGTTTTTAGATATATAATTTTAAATTATGGATAATTATAAAAAATTCTATTAAATGTGTTGCAGATTGTGTTCATAGCATTCACTCCATCGCTGGTGTTTACGAGTCTTAGCACAGACTGTCCGCTTCCGAGACATAATCATGTGGTGCGTACTCTGAGTAAGAAAACTATAAAAGTTTATGGTTTCATACCGTAACGTAAGAACGTAGATCACGCCTGACCGGTCAGTCCAAAGAAAAAGATCACGCCTGATCGGATTATGTAGGGCTAGGGGCTACGACGATTTACAGCTAAAAAAAATTCTGAAAATTAACACTAAATTTTTTTTCTGCATCGAGAATTCAAGTATTCACCTTTTTTCCTAGCAAGAACGTTTTCTAAAACTCTTTTGACCCCCAAATCTTGCATCATCGAATTCAATAATTTGATCGAGTAATGACTATTGAGGTGGCGTTTGGTAGGACGAAATTATGTTATTAGACATATTATTCTTGAATTTTTTAAATTCATTTTGATACATAATTTGTTTTAAAAAAATTGTATAGGTGGTTCATGCCTGTCAACATTGGGATAACTTTCTTTGTTGGAGGAACCCTTGGATGGATAGCGGTGAAAATACTTAAACCAGAACCACATATACGAAACCTCGTCATTGCCATCACTTCATCAGGTAATCAATTTTACTTTTTTTTTTATTTACAAAATTAATTTTTACTTTGCTTTGACCCATTATTTTATGATTTTATTATCAGCAAATTAATTAATCTACAATTAATTTAGGAAACTATGGAAACATTTTGCTGATAATTATCCCAGCAATATGCAAACAGAATGGCAGTCCATTTGGAGATAAGAGTGTTTGCTCCTAAAGTTGGACTCTCATATGTCTCCTTTTCAATGGCGGTGAGCTATCTTTAACAAAATAGTTTATACAATACAAATTTGTACAAAAAGGCCAAAGATCTCTTGGCCTAGTGACACATAGAAAGGTCTCAAGTTCCTAACTTTAAAAGAGGTTTCGGGTTCTAGTTTCACATAAGTGGTTATTTGTCTGAACTTATGTAGTTTAGTTTTGTCCTTAATACTTTGTTTAAATTTATTTATTGTAGTTTAGTTATTTTTTTGTTGTCCTCAACACTTTGTTAGTGTTGGCTTATGTTATCACTGTGATGATCATTGTATTTGTGATCGTAATTGTAATATTTGAAAGAGAAAAAAATAAGTGAGTACATGTTTGGGTAACAGGTGGGCGCTTTCTACATATGGACTTTTGCATACTATTTAATACGAAGCGCGGGCATAAAATACAGAGCACAGCTTGTAATTGATGATGGCGAGTCCTCGAAGGAACCAAACAAGGACTTGGAGGCAAGTAATGAGAACTCACTTCTTCTTAATGGATCCAATCATGCAAACAATTCAATCGTAAGTACTTCTCTTCTCTAATGCATGGAGTATCATATTCTAATTCAATTTAATTGGTTTTATTAGAAAGGGAAATGTCAATTATTGGTTTTATTGTATTAGTACTTATTTTGTTGTTTGGAAGATTGAATTCGACGAACAATCCAACAATGTGGAATCAAATAATGGCAATTTGCCATAAGATAAGGGAGGAGCTTCTGTCACCTCCAGTTATTGCTGCTGTGAGTAATTTGTTCGTATAACTCGTCTACATATACGTACATATATAAATTGGTTAGCGATACATTTACTAAGACTGATTATGATAAAACATAATTGATCATGTTCAGTTGATTGGATTCACATTTGGGGCGATAGCATTTCTCCGAAACCTGATTATTGGAGACGATGCACCACTCAGAGTCGTCTACGATTCTATCAAATTACTTGGGTATGTATGGATTTAGACTTCGAATTTTCACTTACATCGTCCCGTCTTTCCTTTCTGACTTCATCTCTAATCATCATTTAGCTAGCCATAATGATGAGGCACCTGTGGTGGCCCTAAGGTCTTTGCATATGTCGTGAATTTAGAATTTTTGTTTATGGATCAAAAAATAATTATATAAAAAATAGATGGGTCAAAAAAAATTTAGGGATGTCAACATGCAATTTTCGGGGACGAGCAATTTTTGAGAGATAAAATATAGTTTTTTTTTAAAAAAAGTTTGAGAGCATAATTTTTTTTTTTGGGAACAGCTGTCCTGCAATCTATCAAGTGGATATGTATTCACATATTACTAATGGACCTCTAAAATGAAAATAAATTAAGATTTTTTAAGAAATATTTTTGAAAATAATGAATATTGTCGTTCATAACATGATAAATCGTCGGTCTATTATGCTGTATGGACTCATGTTTTATACATTTGTAGGGATGGAACCATTCCTTGCATCACCCTCATACTAGGAGGCAACCTAACACAAGGTATGCTTTCTTCTTGAAGGAGCATAAATTAAATAATTCAATAAATATTCGCTAAATAATGATAAATTGATGCAGGATTGCGGAAGGCAAGATTGAAGTTAACCGTTATAATCGCGGTGATATGTGTGAGATACATAATACTTCCCGTAGTTGGGATTGGAGTTGTAAAAGCAGCTGCACATTTAGGACTTCTTCCCTCCGATCCTCTATTCCACTTCGTGCTATTGATTCAGTTCACTCTTCCACCAGCCATGAATATTAGTATGTACAAATCGTACACGAAATATGAATCTCTTATTCTGATGTAGTATTAACGAAATATGTGGTGATGTAGGTACGATGACACAGCTATTCGATGTAGGACAAGCAGAGTGTTCGATCCTGTTTTTTTGGACATACGTGGTTGCAGCTCTTGCTCTCACCGGATGGTCTACTGTTTTCATGTGGTTACTGTCTTAAACCACCACTTGGGACTCTTGGTAATATACACATATTCAATCTTCATTAATTAATATTTTTTTTTCCTGATATTACAACACATATTCCAATTCATTGACATTCGACTCTCTGAGCAAGACCAGTTTAGAATAGTCGATGGATGTAAGTTTGGCTGTATATATTTTCCTTTAAAAAAAATAGATATATTTCTACTTTGCTTATTAGTGATAAAAGGGTTAGTTTCATGAATTTTATCCAGACCTCAAGTCATACGCTCCTCCCATCTTTTTTAAAATAAAAACAAAATAAGAAAAATAAAAAATAATAATATATTAATAAGTAGAAGAAGAAGAGCCGTTTTTGAACTTTCTGATCAATACATGTTGCTGCAAAACGTTAGAATTAAATTAACATTTGGGACAAGTAAAAAGTACATATTCCACAGGCAAACATTACCACCACTGATAGACACGAAAGAAATTTCGGACATATTTGGTATAAAAAAAGAAATTGAAAGAAAAAATGAACCAGCCTAACATCAAGAAAACAGAACTTCAAAATAAAAAAAAATTGAAAATAAATAAATAAACACTTAGGAAGAATATACCATGGATATGAACATGTCCTCTATATAAGGGTAAGCTGGAGTTTCGGCCTGTTTGGTTGTGGCTCAACAACCTCCATGTGAATAATTACTGTTTGTAGCACACCATAGCAAACATCACCATCTATCTTTTTGATCTGTTGCTTCTGCTCATCTATCAACCATTCTCCCCCTCCTTTTTGTCCTCTTGGCATCATGTATACAGGTCCTTCTATTCCAAACCTGCAAATAATGCTCAACGATCAGTCTTATCATAGCAAGTGGTGACTAGGAAACCTCCATGGGATGTATTCGCATACTTCGATTGAATCAATGTATGGCATTCAAGTTATTAGTTAATGAATACATGATGCACGGTGTAAACAATTTTAAAATATTACAAAAGCATATGACATAGTACCTAGTAACATCCCAATTCATCAAAAACCTCCAAAAAACAGTAGTCAAATTTAGCTCACAACCCAGAGTATGTAGATGGTATAAGCAAGCGAAACAAAAGGATCTTGCATACAAATTATCTATTAAGAAGCATAAAAGGCAATGGATCAAGAAATGAGAATCTTACTTCGGCACAAACACTATGAAGCCATTTGATCTTATTTTTACTATTCTGGCCTCAGTATCAGTGGGCCTGCACAACGTTCACTCACATGAGAGAGAGAGAGAGAGAGAGAGAGAGAGAGAGAGAGAGAGAGAGATGATGGCTTATTACTACCTTTTTCTGAAATAAATGAGCGTATGGAGCTCGACTGAGGACCGGCTAGCCATCTGAGCATTTCTATGCCGATAATTCAAATCTGCACGGCATAATGTACATAAGACAACCAGTAGCATATTGGTTCTCATTACAAATGAATAGATTACAGAAGCATTAAAAGCACATGCGAATAAAGGGTATTCAGAGAGACTGCAGTCGTAAACCTTAAGCCGTAAATTCCTATTCTCAAAGTTGTAAATTCCTATTCTCAAAATCCACTAGACTATTGCGCAGCTAAAATGACTTGACGAGGTAGTGTTCTCATTCACAAGATAGAGAGAAAGTTCTATCTGTCAATCAAGTCTTCATCCCACTGACCAGCCATCTAAAGCCCCAGGCTTGGGACCGGCAACGATGGAGTTTATCATCCAATAAAATGGAACAACAAAAAGAGTAGCATGAGCAATTCATCTGAAATTCAGTGCATTCCCCAAATTCATACATCAAATAATAAAGTGAGCAATGATAACACCTTGATGCACCAAGACAAAATGTCTACTTAAAATCGTAACCAACATTATTGAGAAAGTCCTTACTATCAGCAATACTAGTAAGCCCAGATCTGTCTTGGAATACATCTGGAAGCCTGAATATCCCCAAGGATGCAGCAAGCAACCGGTGTACAATGACATCTATGAGTAAATAAGGAGTTCCAAGATCACAAGTTATTATTGAACCAAAAAATGATTAAAAATGAGATAATTTTTTATACCTGCATATCTTCTTATGGGAGAAGTGAAATGTGTGTACAGAGGAGTAGCAAGTCCATAATGAGCAAACTCTGGAGGGCTGAGATCTCCACTGCAAAAGTATACTGCCTGAAATTGCACAGTGCAGATGCATGAATACTGCAATTTCTGACAAACCTTAACCACGAAAAAGAATATAAAATTTAAACTAATTTATTTTATATACCTGTGTCATGCACCTTGTTGCAAGAATGCGAATCAGCTTATTGAAGTATGGATCGTTACCCTGATTTTTTTGTTGGGGGCAGGAAGCAAGAAGAAACCGAGTGAGAAATAATTATATAAACAGACTTTCGAAAATCAATTCACAAATAAATAACAGAATGATAAACCAAAACAATTACATTTTCAAACAGCTCTTAGTTTCATTACAGAAATTCCAATAATGAATCAGAGCTAAGAACCCATGCAATCTATTCTTGATTCATCTTTTAAAAAAATCCAAATAATAACTGCAGAAGCCAGGGAGGAGAATATATTTGCAATATCCCCTTAATTTAGGTGGAGTTTATCTTAAAAGCCATTTTATTTCCTGGTGGAGTGTATGAACAACTTTATTAGTTCTCACTCATCTATTGTAGACGTCATTTATGCTTGAATGTGAAACATCTGAAAAGCTGATTGCAATTTGCAACAACCAGGAGTTCAACATCTCAAATGCATACAGTCAATTAATCAATATAGAAATGCTGATTCTTTATTGGAAGGAAACTTTAAAAAAAATAAAATAGAAGTGGTTCTCTCATAGTTCTTTTTCAAGTTCACCTCCCAAGATAACACTCTAGCTTTTGCTTTATCCTGCAACATTAACTTTAAAAATGTAAATAATGCACGATCATTTACTCATAAATATGATTTCAGAAAAGAGGTGTAATAATAACATACAATCGCAGGAACGCTAATGTTAACCTTATATAGAAAAATTGTTGTAAGGCTTTTCTACTTCCATACAGATACTCAAGTTCCTATAATGACGGAAATCTTCATTTGTTTGAAGATTAACATTTCATGCTTCTATAGTTTTACTTACAAAAAACTATTCATCATATCGCATATCTTGCATAATTGCACAAGACAAATTTCGGCAACAAAAAGCATATAATCTAATGAAAATAGCAAACAGGAGAGGGCAAATTCCCAAGAATGTGGGTAAAGACAATTTCATGCGGTACAACTTTCATAACAATATAACCATTTTTTTTAAAAATACAAATGGCATTTCGGGCAATATGTCACATCTTCTGATAAAATAAGTATTTCAGAGTTCTCACGAATGCGAAAGGGAACTTGATAATCGGTGATGTCAACATCACAGCACAATAAAACTTAGATTCACTAGAATAAGTGTAAATAGCAATGACTTTTTAAAATAGAGAAGAATTTCAAGATTTATTAACCAACCACAGCACAATCAAGTGAATTAGCCAGTGCTTTTGAAGATGACACATCCAAGTAGAGACCAACAGCAGAAGCTGTTCGAATCAAAGGTTCAAGCATCTCTTTGGTTGGTGCAGGATGCCGCCTGCATAAGAAACAGTCATGATGAGTTAACACAAGAAAACCAGAGTTCATTTTCCTTCAGGTCTTCCCATGATGTTCAATCAGCTACTATAGCAATCACATGATAGAGGAGATAAGTCTGGCTGGATGGGCCGTTAAGTCAATCAATCGACGTAAGCATGAAGATATTGAAGGCAAAGCAACACAATAAACTTTTTCACGGAGATAAGAAAAATCAGCAACCACAAAGAATGAAGGATTTGGTACAGGTTATGAGGCTAAAAGAGTACCTTAATAGAGCATTGAAAGGAAAATGTTCTAAAATTTTGTTTGCTACTGATATGTTAGCAGCAAGCATAAATTCCTCGATCATCTGATTTGCTTCTCGAATTTGATACATACCTGTACATGAATGGAACAATAATTACTACAAAACAAGAGCCATAAAATCACACCGGTGGATGATATATTCAAAATGAAACCACGAGTAAAACAAAAAGACAGATATAGGAGCACTTCATCATCCACAGGTATTTATTAGCTTTTGACATCACAAGCTCAATCTTGAATTTGAAAATTTTTTTAAATCCAAGAAGCTTCGGTGTAGGCTCTTATGGAGTCGATATATAGATTAAGTAACGATCTTACATGACAAATAAACTTAAGGTGACAAGTTTTTTGGAAAGTTTTCAGCATAAAAAACAAATGGCAGCACAAGAAAGACACTTGAAGAATTGTCCTTCAAAAAGAAAATAAAACTAATTGCTATTATTTTTTAAAACATGGATTGTCTAAAACTAATCAAAGTTGGGAAAAGCCTACAATGTTATGGTAAATGACAGGAGCAGTGGAGTAGGCCTATATGAAAATTTGGACAATCAAAATAAGTATGCTGGGGGAAAACATTTAGCATTGAGAGGTAAAAAAACCCAAGCTGTCGTCTAAGAAAATGCCCATACAAGGAATCTTGCTTTCAAATATTTCTCAATGGGAAAGCAAAAGGCATCTCAATACCGATATCAAGAGGATCATGAGTTTCGGTATCGATTTGAAATTTCACTTCAGCAGAAGCAAGTGTTAAGGCCCCTTTTTCAATGCGCTTTTGCCTCATTATCTACAAAACAACATGTGCAAATAACAATTTAGTCGCTCCATAAGAAACAAATCAGTAAGGACAACACTTTGATTACCTTTGCCAGAGCATTCATATTTCGTAAGTCTGTGGTTAATGGATCCACCAAGCGACTGTAAGATGAAAAGAGTTTTATATAAATGAACAAAGAAACTAAAATACCTTGATGTAGTAAAACAAAGAGTAGCAATGTCACAAGGCTGCGTAAAATTACGTCCCCACCAAAAGCCATACAAAATTAAAATAAAATCTGCTGGGCACAAGATTGTAAGTTACAATATAAGAGGATTAGGGGGAAGGGGTAAAAGGAGGGAATTAAGGGAATTTGTTTCGAAGGAGAGGATTGATTTTCTTTGTTTGCAAGAAACAAAGATTGACATGATCACTATAGATTTTTGCAAATCTATTTGGACTGATGATGATTTTAACTGGGTCTATAAAGGAGCTATGGGGACAGCCAGTGGATTACTTTGCATATGGAAAAATTCTGCATTCCAAATGGAAAGTTGTTGGGGTGAAGAAGGATTATTGGGGGTGGTAGGATTTTGGGGACAAGCAAAAATTAGTTGTACTATATCCAACGTTTACTCGCCAGGTGATATAGTTTCCAAAAGAGTTCTCTGGGAAATTATCTACAACAATATAGAACAGTCTCAAGATTCGAGGTGGTGCGTGTGCGGAGATTTTAATGCAATAAGGCATAACAAAGAAAGAATGGGAAAAAGTTCAAATCAGTTTTCTCAACACGACACTGAATTCGATGCTTTTATCAACAAAACAGGGCTTCTTGATCTACCATTGATTGGAAGAAAATACACGTGGTATAGACCAGAAGGTACGTGTGTTAGCCGCCTTGACAGATTTCTTATATCACAGAATTGGCTTAGGGAGTGGCCCAATTCAACCCAATGGGGATTGCAACGAACATCATCCGACCATTGTGCAATCTTGCTCAAAAATCATGTTGTGGATTGGGGACCTAAGCCATTCAGAGTGTTGGATTCTTGGCAACACAACAGTGAATACCAAGTTTTTGTGGAAAACGAATGGAAAAATTTTAATATTCGTGGATGGGGTGGGTTTATTCTCAAAGAAAAGTTTAAATCCTTGAAAAATAGCCTCAAGATCTGGAATAAAGAAGTGTTTGGGATGATGGATAAAAATATTGAGGATACTAAATGCAAAATTCAAGAATGGGATTGTATTGTGGATCAGAGGGAGCTAACAGAGGATGAGCAAAATTCACACAGGACTGAAATTATTAAATTTAGGGAAGCAATGAGAATAAAGGATACATTACTCTATCAGAAATCAAAAATTCGATGGATACAACAGGGTGATGTGAACTCTAGCTTTTTTCACAAGTGTGCAAACCGTCGTCGGAAAAGAAATGAAATCCTGGGCCTATTCATTGATGGTAATTGGACTGATACGGTACAAGGATTAAAGGAGGGGATCCGATTTCATTATGCGAAGCATTTTAGCCAAGATATGTGGGACATGCCGCAGATCAATGACGTCATCTTTGATCAGATGACCATTTCTGATAATAACAATCTAACAATGGCATTCTCTGAAGAGGAAATCCGTATGGCAGTATGGAATTGTGAAAGCAACAAAAGCCCTGGACCCGATGGATTCAATTTCTGCTTCATCAAGAAATTTTGGAACATTTTAAAGGAGGATTTTGTGAGATTTTTTAGGGAATTTCACACCAATGGGAAGATAGTCAAAGGGGGGAATCCATCTTTCATTGTCTTGATACCTAAGAAAGATAATCCGACAAAGATCGAAGAATTTAGGCCTATTGCGTTGATAGGGTGTGTCTACAAAGTATTGGCCAAGGTGTTAGCCAATAGACTTTCTAGAGTACTTGATAAGGTGATTTCGGTTTCACAATCAGCGTTTGTGGGTCAGCGCCATATCCTTGATGGAGTTGTGGTGATAAATGAGTTAATTGATGATCTAAAGAAAACAAAAAGAAAAGGAATGACCTTCAAAGTTGACTTTGAAAAAGCTTACGACTCCGTTAACTGGAGCTTCCTTGATCACATAATGAAGATGATGAACTTTGATACAAAATGGAGACGCTGGACCATGGAATGCGTTTCTAGTGCCACAGCGTTTTGGTTAATGGTAGCCCTTCTCAGGAATTTGATTTAGAACGGGGTCTGCGTCAAGGGGATCCACTATCTCCATTCCTTTTTGTTATCGTTTCTGAGGCATTGAGTAGAATGGTCAACAAGGCGGTGGAAATCGGATTGCTAGATGCAATCAAAGTTGGTAGGGACGACACCGTGATTTCTCATTTACAGTTTGCGGATGATACCCTTTTTGTGGGTGCGGCGACTATGAGAAATGCGACAGTGTTCAAGGCTATTCTTCGTATTTTTGAGCTTTTATCTGGACTCAAAAAAAACTTTCACAAGAGTAAATTGATTGGAGTAAATGTGGATTTGAGAACAGTTGAAGGAATAGCAAATTTTTTGAACTGCGACATTGGAAATTTGCCATTTAAATACCTGGGTTTACCGATTGGGGCTTCTTCGAGAAAGAAATTATTTTGGGAACCGGTGGTCGAAAGATTCAGATAAAGACTCGCGTCTTGGGAGGATAAGAGTCTGTCTTTAGGGGGTCGTATGATATTACTCAATGCTGTGCTCTCCGCTCTACCGATCTACTACTTTACTTTCTCCCGTGCTCCAAAGTGTATTCTTTCCAAATTACAATCTTTGCAGATTGCTTTTCTATGGGGGGGAGGAGAGGGTACTAGAAAAATCGCATGGGTTAAATGGTCAGAAGTTTGTAAATCAAAAGTCATGGGAGGGTTGGGACTTGGGAGTGAGGAATTCGAATTATTTCAATATGGCTTTAATGGGAAAATGGGCATGGGACATAATTAGGGAGTCGAATACATTATGGAAAATGGTGTTGATATCCAAATATGGACCTCTGTCTTGGGAGTCTTTGACGGGTAGTTTGACTGCGGCTACAAGCCAAAATCAGTGTTCTTTCTGGTGGAAGGACATTAGGAAAACTATTTTTAATAAGGACTTAGATTGGTTTACAGGGGGATTGGTCAGACGGGTGGGTGATGGGACTCGTACTAGATTTTGGAAGGATGCTTGGGCAGGGACTGACAGTTTACTAAATCTTTTTCCTAGATTAGCTAACATTGCAAGGGATAAAGACATTTTCATTAGTGATATGGGGGTTTGGGAGGAGGGGGTTTGGTCTTGGATTTGGGATTGGAGACGAGAGTTATTTTCTTGGGAACATGTATTATTTGCAAATTTGTTATCTTCTATCAACAGGATTACCATGATGTAGGGCAAAAAAAACGAATGGATATGGAAGCATGAGATAAAAGGAAATTACTCTGTCGCATCAGCTTATTACTCCTTGCAGGACACCACCACATCGCTCGATTGCTCTTCAGCCTATCAGATAAACTGGAATAGTTACTCTCCTAAAAAGTAACAACCTTGATTTGAAAGATTTTTAAGGATCGTATTCCAACAAAGGTCAATTTGCGCTATAGGAATATCAGAACGGGACCGATATTGGACCTATGTGATTTCTGCCAGGAGGATGAAGAGTCAATGGAACATTTATTTTTCCTCTGTAGGGAATCTCATTCAGTTTGGATGCAGTGCTATGCTTGGCTGGGAATGTCGGTTGTTTTGCCTCATGAACCCAAACATCATATTATTCAACACAGATGACTATGGACACACTCAAAGGGATTAAAAGAATGGTTAACAATTTGGCAGACGGTTATTTGGTCTATTTGGCTAGAGAGAAACAGACTAATATTTCGAAGCACGGTTGAAGAGGGAGCCTTGGTGGTGGAATTAATTCAATTCAGGAGTTGGTTTTGGATTAAGAACAGAACAAAGGAGTCATTCAGTTACTCTTTTTCGGATTGGATAAGAGAACCAATTAGTTGTATCTTATATTAACTCTTTCGTTTTAGCTTTTTATTTAGTTTCCTCAACTTTGTAATCCTTAAAACTTTTTGGTGTACCACTGGTACCTATTTATATATTTTATTTGCTCGATCAAAAAAAAACAACATCTGCAAAGCCTATATTTCGATTTTTGGAACAAGCAAAGTAACATTGCTCGACATTAACCACTGGAGTTCTGACTTCTGAGTGAAGTAATAGTTGAAGTAAGATTAAGACTTTTTCTCAGGAGATCCCTTACCTTATTTTGGGAACTGAACTGGCGAAAAAAAGGGAAAGTCAATTTCGAATAAAGATAAGAGTAAAAGTGAAAATAAGGTTTTAAACTGAAATCCTCAAGAAAAGATAGAATTACCCACCCACTCCGTCTATTGCATCCAATAAAAGAGCTGAGAAACAAGCATTTAGCCATTGACATTTGATCAATGGCAGTCTTTTTTAACCTTTTTACAATTTCAAGCATCAAGTATTCATTCATTAAATTTCGTTGAGGAATCATACAACAAAGTCAATAAAGCCTTAAACGTGTCTATCAGAGAGGAACATTGATACAGAAAAAAGGTACCAATAACAAAATATGTAGTAGCAAGAAAACACTTAATGAATTCATATTAAGAATTAAATGAGGAGGAATCAACTGCTCATCTACTATTCTATTGCTCGGGGTCTTATGCTTTATGGATGAACTGCTATAAGTGGTTAGGGGTTAATATAGTACTACACCGCGATCCAGTTGCTCACTTATTGCATCACAAAGGGCTATGGGTGCATAGAAGATGTGGAAAGGGCTGGATGACTATTTGGTTGGCTATAATCTCGACTGTTTGGCTACACATGAACAAGAGAATTTTCAGGGGGCCTCAAAATTTGGAAGACGATTTGTTGTATCTAGTTCAATATAAATCTTGGTTTTGGATTAAGAATAGATGTAAAGTGAAATTTCATTATATATTTTCGGACTGGGTCACGGAAGCTAGAGTATGTTTATTAGCATCTTAATTTAGGGTATGGTATGTTTAGACGTTTATTGTAACTTTTTGGAGTACCTCTGGTACTCTTCTATTTATATATATATTTGTATTTTTCCGATAAAAGAAGAAGAAGAAGAATTAAACGATAATGGTGACAAACAGTTGAGCAAAAGAGAAAATGGCTTTAGAAAACTAAGAGAAACTATGATAAAATTGAGTCTAAGGGCAGTGATACTATCTCAACTATTTACTAGATATAAGGAAAATGTTGAATATGATTACCCATCATCCATCCTTGCTTGAGCCTCAACATAAGATAGTGCTGCGCATGATTTGATAATCGTCTTGGTGAACTTCGTAGAAATTATCTCTGCTTCAGGAGTCATTTCCTAAATTACAAAGAATCACAGAAAGTTGAATCAATAGGGATGTGTGGGTTTTACCTCATAAACTATATGTAAGCCATTCCAAAGAATGTCTCCAACTATCAATTTCCCTAATAGAAACTGAACAGACCAATTCGACAAGTTGGATCAACATTAGAATGTTAGTGATATTGTTTAAGATAGTTGAGAGCCCTTCCTTGGGATCATACACACAAGCATAGTTTGGTTAACAGCTGCACTGAGAAAACTAACTTTACAAGAAATCTTCAATGCTGTTTTTTTAATTACATTTCAGCAAACTACGAAAATCGTCTTCATTCCGAAGTAACAATACTCTTTTAAGATTACAACATGGAATGAAGTATATCTTAAAAAAACCATTAATTATGGCAAGGATTTCATTCTGATATCAAAGTAAAAGATGCAATAATTGTCAGTTAGCAACCTCATTAAGAATTAAAAAACAAAGGCGAAGGTATCGACAATTGTCTACAAACTGCTTGCTGACAAGCACGGCATAGCAGGTGGAATGAATTAAACTTTTCAGAACACGTTGAGAAAAAGGGAACAATAAACCTTTTAAATTCCTATTATTTTTTGAGAAAAAAACGCGTACCCAAATAATAGAAAAGGCCAGTCTCTCAACATCTGCGCGGAGTGAACAAATATCTGCAAAGAAGTAACGTTGCTTAGTACAGATAATCCTTTGGCCCAAGTATGCAAGATTCACAAAGAACCTCTATAAAACCCCCAGAGCAAACTCATAAACACCTTCTGTCAGAGGCTTTGGAAGCATGTCAATACGCCTCTCAACAAGGTAGACTGAGGTACCCCTTTGTGAAGCCTCATCATTCAAGGGGGTTCCAGGGTGAACAAAATTTGTGACATCAGCAATATCTGATACATGTTATTAAAGATAAACATGAAGTAAACATGCCGCCTTATTTTTATTTTCAAGCAAAACCAAACCATAAAACACAATTTATTTGAGTAACTTAGGCAATCTAAAGAATATTAGAGGAAATAAGATTCTTATAAATCCTTATACAGATCGACAAAAAATGTAAGACAACTCTTTATGCTATCTGAGATTTTAAAACCAACAAAATGAGGTCACATCCTTCAAATTTCCTCACGCCCTAGTGCGATAATGTAACATCTTTCATAAAAGCTAAATCATAAAGTTACAATTACATAGTTTTACAGAAAAATACAGAAATTCATGATAAATTTATATGAACCTTAGGGAGAAAGCCCAGTCAGCAAATAAATAGGCAAATGGGTGGCTTTTTCACTCAAACTTGCATTACAGAATACACAATCGTATCCAAGTCCCCATCCTTTAAATAATAATGAAGAGGTAAAAAGTTCCTTCGCAACAAGAAACTCCAAGGATGACTAAAGACAAATAGGAAATCCATGCCATGAGATGTGACTATTTTATCGGGCTGGCTGTCACATGCCTACCGCCACCCTCCTTAACTCTGGCTGGGAGTGATACATATCACTGGCGGAGTTACACATATGAATTGCAATATTAACAAGCAACCAAAAAATATATGTGACCGAAGGATACGAATTCCCACTTCACAATTTCCACTTGGTAGAAGTGTGCAATGTAACGCATCATCAATGTCCTTGCATCCTGAAGCAACAGCGATAAAATAGTTCATGCAACGAAATAAACACTGAGCATCTAGAAGCAATATAAAGAAGATTAACATCACAACAATTTCATGCATCAAGTTAATACCTGGGGGGTCCACACTAAAGACGCGTAGATGGCGCAAATCCAGCCTGATTGGGTTTGCTACATCTTCTGCAGACACCGACCAAGGTAAGGGTGGCAAGCATGCTAAAACTTGAGATGAAAATGGTCTAGCATCAATATCATTCTCAATGAGCACGACCTGCAGCATAACAGTACCAGTCAAACACAGTGATACTGCCAATGGTACTCCTATTCAAGATACCACATCTAGTTCTGGAAAGGAAAATATAGGTTATAATCAAACAGGAGAGTAAATGGTGAAAGTGGTACTTCTGGGATCTTCTTCTTCTAGGCAAAAAGGCATACATAGTTAAAAGTGTTTTCTATAACAGATTTCACAACATAGAGTACACTACGCAAAATATTCTCGTCAATTCACCTAATCTTCAGTTTTATTGGTTCTTTAATGGCCACAACAGTTTTGCTCTCCAATATTTTTCCTAAAATTGATATCATATTATTTTGGCAAAGCTTATTAGCAAACACCACATTTATCCTGATGAACACCAATTTGGTCAAAAAATCAGTTATTTCATGTAGGAAAAATAAAATTGGACACACTTCGCCAATTTGAACACCACCCAAAGTAAACAAAAATATCATTTCATTCATTGGCTCATTTCAGGGTTGCCTTTAAGTTCCATAGTGATATCTTTAATTTAGATTCAATATTGAAAAACAAAAGAGAAGGAAAATGGCATTTAAATGGAAATCAAAAAAATAAAAAATGGACAAGATCATATTCGACACGCCTAGAGCCTTTTCAGAAGCTTATTCAAGAAAAATGTTACCTAGAGACCTAATGCATGCATATTCTAAGATTTTCCTACAACTGTAATTAGTTGGTGCTATACCTACAATAGCAACATCCATTAAAAAATGTATGCATTGTCAAAGCCCAAACTTCAGATTCAATGGTAGAAATGGTGTGGGCATTTACAAAAGAAATTTCCAATTTTTAGAGTTGAAGCACAAACTGTGGAGATCCTCAAAAGCAACGGGTAGCATCCTCATACACAGAGGAAGAATATTAATAAGCAGTAGTTATTGGAACATGATAAACTGAAATGTGGACACTTTGAAAGGTTTATACCCGAATCCACGGCAGAGATGCTCAAGGTATGGAAAGATAGCATGAGTGAATTAAATTGGCATAGTAGCAATTAATTTTTGCATGATTCTAAAGTGATGGGTGGGGTAAAAAAAGCAGTACAGCACACCTCGCTTTCAGTATCTCTATCACCAATTTCCCCAACTGTTCTTATGTAATGCCCAGAAGGGTATCGAGATAAGGGATCCCATGAATCAACAGCAACAATAATTCTTTTGTCTAATAGATTCCCAAGTTGCCGTGTTTGTACACGTATCTTAGGAATTCTCCGATCTTTGGAAACAAATAGAGCATGTGCAATACCACCATCACCTGCTGGCATAGGCATAGGGTCTAAAGATCCACAATACCTGCAGAAAAAAAAAATGTTAATGAATTAAGCACGAAGGAAGAACAGAAGATAGTGATGGTAATCACCATAACTTTCTCCTGTGCTTGAGTTTGATATTATCTGTAAACAGGAACTTCCGTCATTGGCTCAGTTTTAAAGGAAGTGGACAATAATTGCTTCTTTCCAAGTTTAAGAATGTACTGGAGAGAAATCTTATTCTTTCAACCATGCAAAGACCTACAGTCTACATTCTATAGCAAGATAAGGATGTTCGTTCAGGCTAATTAACAAAGAATAGACTACAGTTAGGCTTGAGATGATGGGGCAGCATTTTTTCATGGGATCTATCGGTTGTAGATTGACCATATACCTAGCGAATGACCATCACTGGAGAATAAGGTGTCTGTCATTCTTCAGTTGCATGCCGTTTTCCTATAATTTGAAAGAAGCATACTTTACAGAATTTGCGCAATAGTTGCACAACTTTAATTAACATGAAGACCCAAAATCTAGTAACTGTCAATGATACATGACGTGAAAAGACATAAACTAGCATACAACCAAACTTTGTCAACAATGCTTTAATTTCTTCCTAGCCTTCTACATGTGCCTAGATGCTTCCTAAAAAGTTTGTAACATAAGAGTTAGCACAAGTGTAAAATTAAGATTTTGAATCAATTTGAAGAATTACTCCAAAGGTTTACATAAAACCAATACATCGCCGAAATGGCATTTTCTTTTGATCCAATTTCTGTTTCTCTCCTTATCATACCAATACCACTTTTAATTGTAGAAACACAAAAACAAGAAAACGGAAAGGAGTGAATTTAACATATCATCAAGCACCAGCACTGCATAAAAATATTTTAACTTTAAGATTTATGCAAATACACTTTAACAAATGGCTTGTTCATGGGAAAACTAACTAAATTCAAATCAATGATTAAAGCGATGTTTTTATGAGTAAAAAGTAACACGCTGAGCCAATCATCCTACTTACGAGTGCCAGTTCCGTTTAATGATACCAACAATATGCCCAGATGGACGAGTTGGCATAGCATTCTTGTCCCCAACCGAAATTTGTGATATATTTGTTACTCGAGGAGCATCATCACCAATAACTGGTGCTAAATGAACATCCTCTTCTTCCTCTTCCTCTGGAATACAAAATGAAAAAGGAATAAATAGAACGGTTTGTGACAAAATAGGGAGAATCCAAATTAATAAAGCTAGGCAATTTTAGAATGACCCTTCCTACAGCACTTCACGAAGTATTAGATTCCAAGAATTGGCTCAATTATATTTGTCTATCCTAAAACATTAATTTCTGTCCCTTAGCACTTGTTAGACAAAATTGCACTCAGAAAACCTAATAGCGAAGTACAGCCAATTTTCTTGTTTTAAGAAGGATGTTTGAGCATTTCAGGGGATTAAAAAACTTTTGCAGCACAGTTCATGGGGAATGCCAGCCACTGAAAATATGTTAGATCCTGATCTTGTTATTATTATCATCTAAAAAAGCCTTCCAATCATTACCAATCACTAGCATAATGGTGCTAAATTTTTCTATTTGCAGCCATCATTTATATTGTTATGCAGTATATATAATATAAGCATGAAAAGGACTACAAACCATCATCAGCTATTGCAAGAGATTTCTCTTCATGCCATTGATCTTGAGGCAAAAGCTCCACAGCCACTATATCACCATCAAAAGCCCTATTCATGTTTGTTCGCCCGTAGATGATAATTTCATCACCAATACTTTCACTCCCAACATAGGCTTCAAAAGGATTGTAACGATTAACCCGCAGTTTCCCTTGGTGATAAATGCCACAATGCAATCCAGAAGTAATTTCAGAAATTGGTTTATGCTGCATGGGATTCACATAACCGAAAGAACTAATCAAATGCGCAATTGCATTTAAAACAGTAGAAATCAGCCAAAAATTATCCATAAAGTGAGCATGATAATAGCCTAACAACCTCAGGATAGATTATTTTTCTCTTCGAGGGCCTCAGATCTTCTACATCCTCCATTGCAGCATCCTCAGTCGGAGGTTGGACGATCAGATCGAGCAATGCTGGCTGACCAAGCGATTTGACATATGACTCAACTACAATGAGCATTTACTCCATAAATATGTATATACTGATATAGATTCAAGCTCACACATTTTGATGATTTAGCGGAAAAAAGGACTTTATTTTGATAATATAGAAGTTGAGACAGCCTAAGGCAATCTCAAGATGTATTTATTTTTCACATGGATTCCAACAAAGAAAACATAGGAGTATTAAATCATGTTAATAAATACCTGTTTCGGCATTAATTCCATCCTTTGTGGCCTTCCTCTTGTTATCTTTATCATTTGTAATAAGTAAGACACGCACTGAACTACCAAGATGATTCTGATACCATTGGGCTGCCACCCTAATAGCTGAACCATCATTTCAGTGTCAGGTAAGAAAATTCCACAATATGTCATAACTACAAGAGCAGTATTTAAACACAATTATAGAATCGTTCCATAGTTTTAAAAAAACTACCTGATTTTGAAAAAGAAGTCTATCCATTAAATTTTTTTTTTTGATCGGGCAGTCTATCCAATAAGTTAATCTAGAGAAAAGAAAAGTACCTTCATCTTGAATAGATTCTAGAGAATTTCGGAATCACAGTATATAGGTAGGTAACATTATAGTAGAGTTTACATTAATTTTCACTACTTCATGGTTCTCAAAGTACATTGCAAAGTTTTTACTCTTAATCATCCAAACAACCCAGCAAAAAACACATCACAGCCTCAGAAATGATACAGCATCCTGAAAAATTAGGAAGCCATAACAAAAGCAAAGCAAGTGTCGCAGGCCCTTTGATAGGGCCAATCAACCATCACAAATTCAGCAGACGGTTCCAAGATTCTCAAAACCGAAAAAGAAACATCTTAGTTGAACATGAAGATCCGTTCTTTGTTGTCCCTGAGGTACTTAAATATCAAGGAAATAACCTCAGATGTTCCCACTGGTCTTGCAAAGAATTTGTAAGAAAAGGGATGGTGCATGATTAAAATAGAGGCTTTCCTTCAAGGGTTTCAAGCTGGTGAAGAAGCCTTCAGCCTTCTACCTACTACCGGTCAACTTTGTTCCTATGTTTGCCAACATTCTGCTTAGGCATATTTTTTGTTATTTCAGTTCAATATCCTGCTAAGTGACTATTCTTAATTTCAATTTATTTATTGGTCTAAGGCCGAGATTAGATTACTTAGTTATTTCATAAAGCTTACATGTCTTCTTAGTTTTGCACTATGCATAGGTCATGGCATCTTATGATGCCATCCCCATATAATTCCACATAATCACCATAAAGCATGAAGAATAGAAAATATTTATATATTGTTGAAGTTAACATAGAAATGAAGATTTGCAAAGTAAAAAATAAGCCATTAAAGAACAAAAATAAATTCTTTAAATGAATCTAACAGTATTAACATAAGTAGAGAAATATAGCATAGAAAATCTCATATTGCTAAACTAATATTATTTGATAACTGAGAGAGCTGACTACACAATGAATAAGCAATCCAAAAATGTCGAAAGAGGTGTGTCTCTAATTAAATACAAAGATCAACATACCTCTGTCATTCCTGTCATTCGGAGTTTCACCAGTCTCAATTTTCACAAAGGTATCCCTAAATAAAAATAACATAAATAGTAAAAATGACGCCAGTATCAGTATCACGTATTTGATCTTAGTATTAATACAAACAAGTAACAGTTTGAAAAAACATGACATCTATGATATAAAGGGTATTTCACTGCTAACTATCTAAGAACACTACTTATATTCCTTAATAACTAGTGTAATATATGAAGAGATCCAGCAATCCAATACCATACTTGGAGCAAGAGTCACCTTCCATCAGTCAAATAACCAAAAAATGATGCACATTAACCTTCCTAACCACAAACCATAATGCGAAACAATAGATATAAATACTTTTACATTGTATCCTAAATCATTCAAAACTTCCATCATGACAGCAGTTTACAGTCAGACCTATAAATTGATCCAATCGAGCACAAAAATATTTTATGCAAAGTTGAAGCGGAGCATGAGTTAATATCATCGTCGAAACATGGCAAAACTAAAAATTAAAATAGAGCATACTTGTGGTATTCATTGGAGAAGACAAAAAATCTCCTCTGGGAGTTGCTGCAAAGGGCTCTGAGTCTATTATATACTGCCAGATTCTTGTTCTTCACCTCCTCCAACACTACAGACAGAATTACCACATCATCTAGAGCTGGATTTTCCAGTAAATCAATCTATCGACATAGCCAAAGAAAATAAGCAGTATGAGCGAAAAAGTCAGAATCTTTCCGTAAGTGGTAATAAATTTTTTTACTAAAATAAAGAAAAAAATAACAGCTAACCTGATGGAGGACAACATTGGTATCAACAATGAGAATAGTCGAGGCAGTCGAATTGAGGCGTGCTGCCGAAATATCACAAACTTTACAAAATGGTGCACCGCAGTATATATCATCTCTCAAGTAGTGTTCTCTCACTACCTGCAAAGCGAGTGGCCAATAAAACCAAGTTTATGGGAAACAACACGAACTGAAGAGAGACATAGAGAGGAAGAGGGAGAAGAAAAATTCAGAAATCAAGGTTTAGGAAGAACCTTGACTACTTTTCCTTGCTTTGTTTTCTTGACAAACGACTTGCTTTGCAGCATCCTTAAAACTTTCGAGTATAATATCACACAGTCACTTAGCAGAAAACAATAGCTAGGTGATTAGGAGAATTTGTTTTTGAAATTTAATCGAAGTGGAGCATCGGAGTCAAGAAGAAGGGCAGCGAGTCGCGAGCGGCGCGAGGCAGGCTTTAGTGTCGAGATGGAGTCGGAGAGGGGAGAGGTAATTTGTTGCACACTCTCTAAAGTAAAATAGAATTTCTTGTCCTCCTAAAAAAAAAATTAGAACTTCCCATAAAATCATATATTCCGTAAAAAATTTAGGCAAGTTATGCACGAAACTCATCGTATTAACAAAGTAAGTAAAAAATTACTAGGCTTTATTAAACTCTGCATGAAATTATATGTTATTAAAAAAAGCAAAAATCGTCGCTCTTTTTGAAACATTGCACAAAACCCCCGTATTAAACAAAATAGACAGAAAAACCCTTCTATTTTCTTAAATCCTACACAAAATCCATTCGATTTCACAAATAAATTAATCTCGTTAAAACTATATATAGATTTTGAAAACAAGTTCATAAATATACATATATATTATATATTTTTATATTTAACTTATTTTTTGTGTACATATATATGTTTATTATCCTGAAAATATATGTTTATTTTGTGATTGTCAGTTAGATTTTCCTCTTAGAATGTTTCATTTTGAGGTTGAAAAAACTAACGTCCCCTAGCTTATTTGCAATCAAGATTAACTTATTCTAAGCCAATATGATCTTTTCTACAAATGTCTGAACCTGTTTACTAATTGTGCTTGATTTAAAATCCTCGTGAGCTACTTATCAATCGATTATAAGGTTGCTTTTACTTGAATCAAACAAGATTAACGTAGTTTGTTTCAGTCGTTTTGAAACAGTAGCATGTGGTGCACATTCTTTGCTATGCTACTCTTATTTTGATTGACTTGATTACATTCTATGAATCATGGAAAGACTCAGAAAAATGAATGCTTATCTTCTCTGGGTTGTGCTGGTATCACTTATTGGAGACTTTGAATCCAGCTAAATCTTGAAGTGGAATACTATAGTTGCCTAATCATCTCATTTGCAAAATCTTGTTTTAAGATAATTCGATTTTGAAATCTAAATGTCTCCATGATCCAAGTCATATATTACCACTGAAGTCGCGCATTGGATGAACGATGAATCTTTGTTGATTAAAGATTTTCATGGCTCTGCAAATTCTTGGGTTTGAATTTTGGAGGTTTCGGCTCTTTGCCTAAAATTATTCACTTGTTTATGGGATTGCTATCAGGCTTCATTGTACAGGTGCTCGTTCGTATTCGAGTTAATAAATTTTTAAATTGTCATCAAAGAACTACGTGCAGAGTGACCACCTGTTTGTCAAATTGAAAAAAGTATTGTTTTCATTGTTGGAAAAAGTCCATTATTCTCGTTGGTGCTAGTGCAAAAATGATTTTTTAGTTGTTTATGTATGTGATTATCAATTTTGATCCTATTTTTGGTTGGTTATTTTAGTTGAAATGTTCTAACTTAGTTGTCAAATTTGTTTACCAATTAAGAATATTTTTGCAAGAGTGACAAACATTGATTGTTAGAAAATAGTTGAATGACATAAAATAAAATGTTATTGATGAATTATAAAAGCTTTACACAAGTTATCATTATTACCCTGAATTCTAATATGAAATTATGAGTATCAATTTCATTTTAACTAATGCTTCCGATAATGAATTCCATTCCTGGTGGCATGTGCTAAATTGGGAAATTTTAGCATAAACAAAGAAAATATTGTTGGGGTTCAACAATTGTCTCTGCTTTGTGATAGGTCGAACACGTGGCGCTTGTGCCAATGTATGACTGAAAGATTGATGTTGTACCATTAACCTTAACTATAGTTATTAGTAAAACGATAAGCGCTCGAACCTACAAATATTTTGTTAAGGATGACCAAAATTAATTGAAGAAATATATATAAGATTTACATCGATATTATATGCATAAATTATTAAAATATTTATTCCTCTATGACTATAGGATAAAAATGAAAATATTGCTGATTGTATATGCATAAATTATTAAAATATTTATTCCTCTATGACTATAGGATAAAAATGAAAATATTGTTGATTGTAGATATGATTTGTTTCGCATTTTACTCGGATGTTGCTCATAATATTTTCCGGTTATTAAAGGAATGAAGCTCTAATAAAAATGCTGTGTTTCATGGATTCAGCTATGGTCATGCAAGGTTGAGTTCTTGCTACCATAAAGGTAATATTGATCCAATGTCCACAATTGACTGAAGAATTAATTTTATGTGAAGTCAAGTGTGAACCCCACATGTTTGAGTCAATAATGGCTTGGGATAATTCCACAGTTCAACCAATATAACACAATGGATGAAGTGAAGATTGCCTCCAAATCTCCGGGCACCCGACAGAAAGAAAATTTTTTTTTATACCAAATTCCAATCCGAGATTGCAAATCTCAGGTTTGTTTACGAATAGCACAAGTTAATGAAATAAATATAGTAGCACAAAAACAAAATATCTGAACTACCAACATACAGAAATCCCATCATAATGTCACACACATTTTACAATGAAACACGCTTATATTAATGAATAATACTATACTATTATCAACACACGAAATAAATATCAGACGAAAAAAGAATTACAAGGAAAAATCACGAAATGGAAGAACCAAACTGCGTCACCTGAAATAGTAACCCCAAGAAACGCTCTAGATGAAAAGAGAGTGCCCACGAGAAGAAGAATGACAAAATTGCAACACTAGAATGCTTTCCAACCATCTGAATCTTTCTTCGGAGTTTGACCCTCAAGAGATGGCCTAAAAGGCTCACTAGACCCGAATGGATCTGCAGCATCGTCAAACGAAGGGAAACCATGGCCATAATCAGACTCCTGAGTACTACGCATAGAATCAAATCTAGTGAATGTGTCTCGTGGAGGAAACGAGCCAAATTTATAATCAGAATCTGCCGTGCTCCGGAATGAGTCAAATCTTGCGAAGGAGGATTCTTGGGGTGGAAAGTGTCCTTGATCAAAGTCAGAATCTCTGGTGCTTTGCATTGAATCAAATCTTGTCAAAGACTCACGACCAAAAGGACCACTGTCATTCATGTTGAAGGAATCGAATCTTGAGAAACTGTCGAATGAATATGGCTCTTCGGAAACTTCCTTGAAACCTCTAGGAGAAGTGTTAAAATTGTACATCGGTGTGCTTGGAACTGAATCTGCGAATAGACTATTCCTGGAAAACATGTTATCCGCGTGTGGAGAGCTTGCAGAATTATAGAGTGGTGTGCTCGGAACTGAATCGAAAAATGGACCCTGCTTTGGAGTGTCCATGCCTGTGGACCCCGTTCTAATTGGATTTAATATGCTAGCAGAGTTATAGAGTGGAGTGCTAGGAACAGAATCGAAAAATGGACCCTGCTTTGGAGTTGAGTCAATGGTTCTAGATCCAGTTCTTATTGGGTTTAATGCCCAGTCATCGGGACCAAATAAAGAACTTTCACTACGTCTCTCAAGGTCGGAATCCTGGATTGCAACGGTATGGAGACAAAGTTAAGGCAGCAGTATCATTGGAATAAGGGAACTATTATAGGAAGACCAACTGAAAATCAAAGCACTTTCAATAAAATAAATACCTCAGGAGTGCCAGGGTTGAAATCCCATGCTGCAATAGTATCATATTGAGAATCAAAAGAACCCCAACCTGGCTCATCAAAACCTTTCTCCCCAGAAAATACAGATTCAGCTCTACCATATTCACTGCAATTATATATCGAATGACCACAATAGTGTTTAGTTATCAAAAAAACTTTGGATTGGATACAGCTCTGGAAGGTTACACAAAGTATTCAAGTAGAAATATGGTAAAAGGTTAAGAAACATGTGTAAAACAAGGAAAAACATCATTAGGTACCCTGGGGTGTCAAATCCACGTGGTGAGCCATTTATATTGAAATCCTTCATTAGTTTCAGTTCTGGCAATTTGTTTGATGGGCTATCAAATGCACTTCCTGCTGGACTGTCTGGTGGACTTTTTCCTGTTTGCTCCAAGTTTTGATTGTTTGGCCTCCCATTCTGAGGTAATTTCTCCCCAGAACCAGGCAGGTCTGATTTTTTATCATCTTTAGACTCTGACTTTGTAGAACCGTTGTTATCCAACGGAGTAACTTTCTCTATAATCAATGCAGACTTTGGTTTGGGAGGAGCAATCACATTTTCCACTTCAAGCGTAAGCTCTTTGACATATTGGAATCCTGGATCAAAACAGAAGTTTATGTGAAAAATGATTAAATGCCAAACTGCCATAAATATGTATAGCGTGTGTAAATAAAACTGTATAGCAGACTACAAGAGTACCATCGTCTTCAAACTTATCCCAAACTTCATCCCAATCAGCAGTTGTTCCTTCAATGCCAGGTTGCCAACCTGTAAAAGAAATTCAATTGAGACGAGCATTAAATGAGAATCCAATGATAGCATCGCCCACAAGTAAGATATTTATCATTTCATTGGAATCTACTGTCTTTTGACTCCTGGATATTTTAATTTACGATATCATCAATAACTAGATATACAGGAACTCTGTAAAGGATCTAACACATCACAGTTTTTTGATCAACTAAGAATGGTGAGACATGAAAAATGGCACCCCTCATTTGGAGAACATCGGATAGACTCCAGGACTGCTCTTAACGAGACATACCAAATGGAAGCTCAACGAGTGAGATTGGTTTTCCACGTAATCCATAAGTTTTGCACCGTTCATTCAAGGCTTTTACCAGTTCCTCGAGATCTGACTGGATTTGATTTGCTTGTTCCTGTATTCACCAATTTCAGACTCAGAAAATTCATTCTCATCTTAATGAAACTAATAGATGGTACTACCTGAATACCATCAGTATCATGTTGTTCCAATTTGATAATTGTACGGTATAGTTCCATTTTTTTATCCTACAAGCAGAGTCATCAAACTTACACCATTAAATTAAACATTCCAAAAGCATGGAAAGCTAGCAAGACATAACATAAGGGACAAAAATACCTGAATATCACGAAATGTAGCTTCTTCAATGGTTAATTTAGATGCCACATCACCAACCTGCTTGTATTTCTCTTCATATTTCTTTGCTAATGAGTCAGCCTAGAGAATGGTTCAGTTAAATGAGTCCAACAAATATCAGTTATCACTAGAAAAGTACCTTATCTTTAAATGTAATACCTCTTTTTTGTCGGCTACAACTTTCTCTGTGATCTCATTCAAACGATTATCGCATCTGCTTTTGTATAGTATCTAGCAGAAAATTGCGGTATTAGAAAAGGCCGCATATGATGCACTCTCAACTGAACCTTTTCACCTTCCGAATGCATACTGCTTCAGAGATAAAATTCACATCCCGGGAAAGAAATTTTGGCTTGAAACTTGATTAAAATAATATGGTATATCTTATTTTTGAGACTCAAAATCAAGAAATGTACGAGAAAACTAGTAAATCTGACCAAGGTCATCAGAAGATTCAATAGTGGTTGTCTGTATCAGAATGTGCCAACAATATCATTGTGCAACTGATATTAAGAAAACTCACAAGTTCTTGCATCTTGGTCTGATAAAACTGAATTTTCTGTTTGGCTTCTAAAATGTCCTTTTCCAAATCGGCTACCTGTGATAAAATGATGAAAAAAACCAATTAGCGAAGGTTCATGGGAATGTGAAGGGAATGATTTTATTTTCATTTTCCTCATTTTATCTGGTATAGCCATAAGCCAAAACTGTAGGGATACATATGCCTCCTGGAAGACCACAGCTAAATAACAGCTGTTGCATATTTTATAAAATCAGTTTAACAACAAACATTTAACTTAAATTAAATTCATGGAACACAAAAATAAGAATAAACAATTAATTCATCTCAATATCAACAATAATGCATAATATCCATCAACACAAACACTGGAGGAAGCAGGCTCAGAACAGGGTATACATGGTCATTATCCAAATTGCAACTTTCTAGTTTTTCACCATGACAGGGTTATAGTCCTAAGCCGGCACAGTAGTTATCCAGTACAAAAAGTGGCAAAACCTTAGCAACTTCGTACTGTGAACCTATTCATGTCTCTTAGGTTGTAAATCACTTGGGTCAGATGGGACACAATTCGCAACCACTGGAAAGAAACTAATGCCTCGGATAGGAACTAAATGGATTAGATCACTTGATTTGTAGCCCAAGAACTAGCACCACGGCATCTTACACTCTATCATTACAAGACCGATAAGGTCATGATAGATGTGAAAGATACAAATTTAAAGCCTACATTCATGGAACAATGCACAGAGAGAACATTAGAGATGTACCGCAAAATATCATCCTTATGATGGAATACTCAAGTGACGTAGTCTAACACTTGATGCCAATCGCATGTCACGTTTGAGTTGTTTTTGAAGGGCATTGGTTTGATGCCTCTGATTTTCTTAGTTTGCTTAAAAGAAATGAATTCCATTTATCAAATAGCTACATTATTCGCAATTGGGATATTAGAACCTGAAAAAGGCTCTGCGATGATATCCCTAAAGTCAGGTGAAGTTAGTTGCCTTCAATTCAAAGAGAAACTGCTTGCAATCCAAACTCAATGAGGCCTCACAAGATGAAAATACATCTCCAAGAGAAAAATGTACCATAGTCCACAGGTTAATCATATCAACCTACTTCTGGAACATTAGCACCAAGGAAAAAGGCAAAGGCATGATGAGAACATCTCCGCCAACGAGTATCATACATTACTAAATTGACCAACATCCTATGCAATTTTCACAATCCGAGGAAAAGAAAAGCAAGATGAAAACACAATCGCTATAACCACCGTCATATACTCGCAATATAGACTATATGCATAGCATTTGCTTGATAAATCCAAAATTTCACTCATTTTTTCAAAGTTAACTGGAGTATCCTTTCTCATAATGTTTTAACTGTAATAGTAGAGCATGCCTTTTGACAGGCAGTAAACTGCAAACAGTCATAGATCATCAAAAGGTTCTCTAGATATACAAACATTGCACAACCTAAAATAACATATCTAGAATACACCCAAGTCCCAGAATCCTAAACTAGCAAGATCAAAGCATAAACCATGGTCAGAACTGATGCTCAGTAGCTAAAAGGAGGGGAGAATAATGGGATGGCCAAGGATAAAAGCGTGCATAGAACATCTGGAAAAGTAAGAATCACCTGTTTCTCTGCATTCTTTGCCTCCTCAAACTTTTTTTTCAGGGAATCCTGCTCCTCTGTGCTGAGTTGATCTACGAGATGCTTCTCTAAAGCAGGAACTTTGGGCTGCAGTGGCACATCAGGCTGGGGAACAGGAACTGGACGTGGAGGCTTGCCTCCACCGACAGAAGAAATTGGACGTGCATTCCTAGTCCCTAGGGGTTGTGGGAATCCTGATAACACATGACAGGATATGAGGGTGGGTTGTGGATAAGATTCATATGTAAAAGCTACAAATTTGACATGTAAAACATAAACCAGTAGTAGGTCTCCAAGATGTATTGCCATATGCCACAGCAGGTTGACTGGAGGCAGACAATGTCTCGTCGAACATAACATTGGTGGGAAGCGCTGTTGGAATAGGGCTCCCTTCCCTATACCGTTCCATCAAATAGAGAGCAATGCAGAACTCCCTCAAAGAAAGCATGCTATCGTTGTCTTGGTCAGACAAGTCCCAGACCTGCTTTAAGACCTCTATTAAAGAAATAAAACAACAAAAGTAAGATGAGGAAAACACTCCTCAATTAACAAAACAGAGAGTTTCTAAACAAACCCTGAATAAGTGAAGAACCAGGAATGCACTTAGTTTTGTAAGTTTGAAGAAAAGAATTATTTGAGAGACTAAATCTTGTCTTCTCTTTATTGATTGTTCCAATCTTAAAATAAATAAAACCATATATCTTCTATTTATAGAAGACTTCTAATCCTAAAATCTAGGAAGATAAATCTAATTAAATAAAAAGATAAACTAGTATACTATTTTAGATAAACTAAAATTCCTAACTAACTTATCAACACTCCTATGAATATTAAAATAAAAATATTTATCTAGAGTTCTTGATAAGTAAAACTCTATCATTCAACACTCCCCCCTCAAGCTGAGTCATATATGTTTATCATGTTCAGCTTGGAACTCAGGTCTTCAAATTTAGGATAGTGAATAGCCTTTGTCAAGATGTATCAACTTTTGTTTGAGTCTTCCTCATCTTTCTCAGAGTCATGCTCATTTTCTTGGAGTCTGCGTCTACTCCTCTTTTGTGAGTCTGCGTCTGCTCATCTTTTGCGAGTCTGCGTCTGCTCATCTTTTGCGAGTCTGCGTCTGCTCCTTTTTTGTGAGTCTATGTCTGCTAGTCTACGTCTCCTCCTCTTTTTGGAGTTTGCGTCTGCTAGTCTACGTCTCCTACTCTTTTTGGAGTTTGCATCTGTTAGTCTACGTCTCCTCCTTTATTTTGGGAGTCTGCGTCTGTTCCTCTTTTGAGAGACTGAGTCTTTAACATAGAGTTGATATTATCTACTCCCCCTCAAGCTTGACTATAGATGTTTATGAGACCAAGCTTGCTGATGAGATGTAGGCACATGAGAATTCTCACGGATATCTTCCGAAGGTCCCTCTTTGTCTGTTACATCTTTTTGGAGATCAAAGAATTACTCGAAGCAGGAGAAGAGGGTTGCTCATCTTGTGGCTGGGTTGTTGCAATTGGACCTTGATTTAATGATGCAGTGGGTTCCTGGACCCTAATGGCTTGCTGGGATGGCTGGGCTGGTCGAGGAGGGGATGATTGTGAAGCAATATACTGTAAAACAAAAAATTCTGGTTTGACCATAGCTTGCTGCCTTTTGCCAGTACAAGAGAGCCATATCTCCAGCTCGTGTCCTCAGTTCTAACAGATTACGATAGATTTCTGTTTCATGCTTTGCAACATAGGGTCTAAAGAAGGAATCATACACGTATATTGTTCCCTTAGTTTTAGGGAACCACGAGTATATAAAGAAGGCCAACTTAGCTTCGCCATACATAGGGACCCAGCCAATAAACATATCGCCGATCCTTTCACAAACTGTCAACCCAGCCACCAAGATCCAATATTGGCACCGAAAACGAAGTTGCTCGATGTCAGGCTTGTTCATTTCCACGGATTTATAGCATTCATATGCGGGATAAACATAACCAAAATCAACATAAGTCCTCGCGTCAGAAAAGATCCTATCATCTTAATTCTCGTTATTTCAGCTTCGAATAGAAAGTGCGTCGATTAATAAACGATACAGTGTATAAGATACGCTGGACGATTTTCGTCGCAAGCACAGGCGGCAGCGCCTTGTAGAGAGACCGTTGCTACGTCGGCGAAACCCTAATTTTGGGCCTTGGTCAAGACTTGGGTTCGCCGGTTATATGATGACTACTGTGTGCGAAACCCTAATTTTGGGCGGTATTACTCTACGGCTGGTTTTGAAGGCCTAGCCGCCAGCGGTTGAGTAGTTGTTGCAACAACTTGCCGGCGGCTAGGGTTTGATAAACTTTTAACCTTAGCTTTTTCAAACCTAAAGCTCTGATACCATGTAAGTTTGAAGAAAAGAATTATTTGAGAGACTAAATCTTGTCTTCTCTTTATTGATTGTTCCAATCTTAAAATAAATGCAACCATATATCTTCTATTTATAGAAGACTTCTAATCATAAACTCTAGGAAGATAAATCTAATTAAATAAAAAGATAAACTAGTATATTGAGATGGACGACTCAAATATACGAACAACTGTATAAGATTAGTCTTAAATCTAACATAAGTCAGACGGACGACTCAAATATATTTTTTAAAATAGTAAATAGTTCACTAAATTGAACCCCAAAGAGGTTCTTCCCCATAAACATACTAACATATTTATATACTTCAGTGTATCATCTAATGATTGAGGAAAAGATTACAAATTTTCAGGAAAATTATTACTTAGTGAGAAAAGATTTATTTATCCGAACATAAATCAAATTATAACACTTCAAAAACAATTTTATCAAAAAGCAACTTTGCATTGAGAAGCATATATTATCCCTGTTCAACACCGACTGTTAACTTCACATAATGAAGAAATAATTATGGGAAAAAGACATGAACCAGTCGAAAATCTAAACCAGAAAAAGATTAATCCAGAATCTTGGATGAAGTACAGCTTACCTCGTGGTAGCCTCCAACTCAAGAATAAGTTACGAGCCTGTTCACCAGTAATTTTCCCATCTCTGTCAGTGTCAACCTGCACAAATACCTTGCTGTACTTCTGAACATCAGACTGAGTAATTTTAAGCCATGGTGCCTGAGTTTGACCAGGAGTAAGATTTCCAGCTGGAACAGGAGATACAGGGGGTTTTTTAACTAAACTTTGTTGGTTTGCTTTCCCTGTGGACTGGAATTGTTGAGCTTGAACAGCTGGAGGCTGAGAAACAGCAGTTGGCTTAGAAGGTAGAGTTCCAGCTGATGAGCCAGACGTGCTGCCAGTAGAATATGCAAGTGCTGAGGAGTTTGCCTTTGGTTCCGAAGGTGTCACAGAGAACACATCTCCAAAAACTGAGTCCGGAGAAAAGACGTTTCCAGAAGCATTATGTGGTTTTGAGTCTTCCTTTCCAACCCGGGAGTCCAAGAAAACTGTATCATTTGGCTTGGATGAAGAAGACTGCACCAACCCACTCATTTCTGATGGTTTTGATTGTGCAGTAGATAAGGACGTAGGTCCAAATCCACCCGCTGTTGTGGAAGAACTTGTGCCTCTGTTAGAGACTTGAGAGGAAATTCCAGCAGAGTAAGCATTAGTACTACCAGCAAATGAATCTGAGGAACTAAGGTGATGAGGAACAGAACTAAAACCTGCCCCGGTCAATACTTGGCTTGAAGCACCTGGTTGAGACTGGAAGCCATAACTAGGAGCTGGGGGCCTCAAAAATTGGCTTTGCTGAGATTGAAATCCATGTGGACCACTTACACCAATACCTTGGCTGGAGACTGGAGTGGCACTCAATTGCGAAGAAGATGCACCAGCCATCAAATTCAACTGAGGACCAGGCGTAACTGCGATATTTATCTCCGGAGCAGGGATTTTAGCTGAAGCTGGACCATATAAAGCAGCTTTCACAATATCCGGGGTCAAATCTCGTTTATTTTGTGCCACCGTAACAAGTTTTAAAGCATTATAAAATTCCGAACGACCTAGGAAACCAGTTCTATTTTGATCAGCATATGTCCATATCTGCACAAAAACCACTGATGTTATTTTCCAGGGAAAACTACAGAGTATCTCAAAAGGAAGACACAAAAGAACCAGGGGTAAATTTGATGCATCTAGGCCTAAAATTTTCATCACCCCAGTTACGATGAAGTAATAATAACTCCACCGCTCAAAAAACATCAGTTACGACCCAGTTGTAACCATGCAGGCATTCACCCTCAATCACAATTCATATGCTGCAGTATTACCAAATAATCTATAGTGAATATATTCTCAAGAGTAAATACCGTTTTACTGATTCATTCAGTTGATATGGAAGATGAAAGAATACGTTAGGTAACTCGCATGACATCAGAGTATATGATGAAAGAAGGAATAGCTGTGGGCAGTAAACCCCACCCAGAATCTCGCAGAATTCTCTGGCAAAACCAGTACTACATAATGAAAGACAATAAGCAGTTCCCTTTCAAAAAGTGTTTTGCAATCTCATTGTCCCCATGCATTAGGGGCAAATTATATAACCCAAAGTTCGAGAAATATTATTTGTCAACTTCAACTCACATGAAAAGATAGAGGATATTTGCTTTTTGTAGGAAGATAGGGAAAGTATATGGTTCATTCCTTCCCCTCCTTCCCTCTCTCCCTAGGACACAGGAGAAGTTATCTCAGTTAGAAGTTTGCACTTTAAACCCAGTCAGTTAACCTTTCGGTCCCTTCGACATTGTGCATGTTCCTATTATTTAACAGTTACTATTACAATTCTTAACCTCCTGCCAAACATTCCTGAATCCTGACTATTACCCTTATCTGTACAGTTCCTCACAGCCTAGAGTGATAAACAGATATAAATAGATAGAAATGTGGACAGTTGGACAGTATAACAAAAAACAGAAGCCGAGAAGCATAATTCGCCAAAATCAAAGTCCAACTTCGAATAGTAACTCAGGTCGATGGCTGACGTGAGGCAATATAAAGGAAACATGCCCATCAACACGAAACCACCATACTCGCAGATATACACTTTGAGCTGACATGTAACAATTTGAAATACATGATTTGAACAGGAGTTAGCACATATTGTACATGATAACGCAACGCCCTTAGATTTACCATGCTTTCATAGTGGCCAGTTTACTGGCCCATCTACCTTAAATGATAAATATAATTTGAGAAAACGGTTTCTTAGCAGGAAATAGACTCGTTAGTGGCTTCAAAAAATTAGAAATAATGCAAGATAAGAACATAAATCACAGGGTACAAACTATCCGTCAATCTCAAAACTAACCAGCGATAAAAATGAAGATCAACCCCGTGGTTAACAAAATTCAGATTGCGTCAAGTCAGACTGAATGTAAAATTACAAAATCAACAAGGAACAACTAAACTTTGAACATTGAGATCAGAATAAATGAGATGCCACGACTGAGAGAGATTATTATAGAGAACTAATGGTAAATAATCGGATGGACCTGAGCGAGAACGCGTTGGGGTAGATTGGAAGCTTTGAAGAAGGCAACAGCCTCATTTCCGCTAACCCGACCATCTCGATCCGTGTCCGCCATCTGAAAATAAGCCTCGAATTTTTCCATAAGCGGATCTGGGAAATCTCAGTTTCTTGTTTCCTCCAAGCAGTAATTCTCCAATTTACTTCGCGAAATTGAGAGAAATTACAAGAACCCTAACATATAATTCAAATAGATTTTAAAAAAGAAGTAAGAATCAATCAACGAAATTCAAAACCATCCAGATTGCACCTTGCATATAAGGTCACTGATCACATTTCAAGGAGCACAGTGAATCGATTTAACTGAAAGAATTTAGCAGTAAATACCAATTAGCAGATCGAGGAGGATACAAAGACAATTGACGTCAGAGCCGTGAGGTTTCTATGTCCGCGTTGGAAGCACAACTCAGCACTGTGCTGTGCATCGGCTTCGGGAGTATTTTGTGATATTTTATTCTTTTTCGTAATATAAATCTTTTACTTTAGGCACATAAATTGATAAGAAATGTCCTTTTATTTATTATTATTTCATTTTAAAGTTATACCACGTGACAATATTTGGTTCATTTATTAATTTTAATTTAATAAGATTCGAATTGTCCATCAAATATATATAAAAATCAATATATTTTAGTTATCAAACTAATTACCCACTTTTATTTTCAATTTTTTAGCTAACAAAAATAAATTTTTTAACACTTATCTCATTCATGAGTTATAAAGCGTAAACCCGGTGTACAAAGCTTACATCCGTGTGGTGGAGGGATCGGGCCCATTAGACATAATATATATAGCATTCCTCTGCAATGCACTCGAATACGTGACCTCCAGATCACATTGTGACAACTTTACCATTGCGTCAAAACTCACCTCCTATCCATGAGTTATAATAAGGATTGAATGGAAAAAATATGAAGTTTATGTTAGTGCAATTAACTTTCTTATTCTATCATACGTTTATTCTTGAATCAAACTCTTTAGAAAAATATTTTTGGTATTTTGTTAAATGAAATAAAAGGTGTAATAAATTTTAGGGTAAAATTCTTGGTTTTATTTTGTGGGTCTTCTTCACTAAGTATAATGAGAAACTTATACAAAATGTCTTTTTTTAGAAATAAAGGTTTGAGGTGATACAATCATTTTTTTAAAATTTATCCTAGGGGTGCTTATCGGACCGGGTCGATCCGGACCCAGTCCGAAATCAAAACCGGACTAACCGATTTCGAAACGGTCCGGAAGCGGTAAGATACCGGTCCGGATCGGTTCTACCGTTCCGGAACCGGTATCTTACCGGTTCCGGATTAAACGGATCGAGTTCCGGGTTGAACCGGAACCGGATTCGTTAATTTTAAAAAAAATAATTTTTTTAAATATAGATAAATATATTTGATGTTAGTTTACAAACACAAAGGCCCATTAGCTCAATTGGTTAGAGTTATAGAGTAGATGATGATGTTGTGTGTTCGAATCCTCCACACAACAAGTTATACCTTAATTTTTCGAAAAAAAAAATTAAAAATTCTAAAATCTTGTGCAATTACTACAATTAGCATATAAGATATGAATTAATTGTTGTTTATTTAAAATAGATTAACATCGTCATGTGAGTAAATAAAAGAGGAAGAAAGTTTTTGTTTTTGTCGGATTTGGTTAAAAATTCGCTCACCCTTTGCGATAACTTGATATTTGAGTTCTATGATGTACGGAAAAATTTTTAGCCGATTTTATATTAAAAAAAAGAAAGAGAAAAGAAAAAGAAGCAAAAGGTTGAGAGAGTCACCTTTCACCTCACTACTCCCTTGAATCATTATATAATGATGATGATGATATTATTATTATATAATAATAATATCAATTAGCTAATTACTAAATATTCTGATGACAATTAATCGAACAGAAAACGCTTTTAACGCAATAAATTGTTTCTTTTTAGTTCCTCTATTCCACTTTTCCACCCGATCTTAATCTGCAGTACCCAATCAAATATAGCCATATTGTAAATGAATTGGATTGGCGATCCATAAAATCTGTAGAGAGGGTTATTCGATCGCCTACTTGTTGATTGTGAATTTGTGATTGGCATTAGCTGCGATCATGTCAGGTTGCACCTCGTCATCTTCAGCATCGGAAGAAGAGGATGAAGGAACCGACTCCTACAGAAAAGGAGGGTATCATGCGGTGAGAATAGGTGATTCATTCGCCGGTGGACGATACATCGCCCAGAAAAAACTTGGATGGGGTCAGTTTTCCACCGTTTGGCTCGCCTACGATACTCGGTCATCCGTGAGTGCTCCTTTTAAGTTGCGGCGTTTTGGTTCCTGTTTTGTTAAGCATGTTGATAATCTGTAATCTTGCTTTTGGATTTTGTTTTTTCGAATGATTCAGCTGAAATTCCTTTTTTGTCTATGGGTTGTTTTTTGTTAGATTAGCTTGGTCTATTAATTTGGCGTTCGATGTCAGATCAATTATTGTTCTACGTGGCGTTGATGCCAGTAACCTATCTCTTTTGGATAATACTTAATTATATATTGTGTACACGCTGTAGAAAGTTGACTCTGTAGCATATTTGATGAGGTGGTGATTTTAGGTGCCTCTCAAATGGAGGGGCTCGAAAAGGAGATGTAGCCACGTTCAAAGAATCATGTGAAATAATGGCTATTTAAGTTCTTACCATGAATGCATTTGAAACGGTGTTATTTGGTGCCTCCTACTTGATCAATTGGGCACTTAATAACTTCATTGTAACTTGTCATTTATATGTCATACTTTCTACCAGCTCAGCAGATTTGATTTCTTATGCCTGCAAGCAACTTAGGGAAGCAATTCAAATCCTCAATTTTTTTTGACTTTTTCTTCATAAAATTGAATGGTAGTAATGAAGCATGGGTTTTAATTTGTGGTGCAACGTTGTAATCCCACATTGGTTCTGCAAACATTTACGGAGTGGCTAAGAAGTTTGAGAGCTTGAGGAATGACCTATGAAAAAGCTATCATTTAGTAACGTTGGTAATATGTGAATGTTTATATTATAGGCTGGATTAAGATCTATGCACCAAATATTGAAAGGAATGTAAACTTTAAATGTGGGCCACTGTAGGCGTCGCTTTCAAGGATAGGGTAATGTATTGATCCCACATACTTCCGCAAGCAATTGCAGTGTAGTAATGAGCTTGATTGTTCTCCTATTTAGTATGCTAACCTTTTGAATTTGGGTTCTCCTCTTAGACTTATGGTCTGATTTAACCAGGATATGTGTCCTACTAAAGAAGCTTGAAATCGGTAGAGATTTGTTGTGGCTTAGGCTTGGATATGATGAACAATTTTAAAATTTTAAGGAGATTTTTCACTTCTGGATCAACTTAACGTAATTTGTCGTTCTTTTATATGATTTACAGTTCCAGTGGCGTGTTTAATGCCACGGCTTTGTGAATTTTCTAAACTTTGTTTGTTTGGGTTTCTTATAGAAATATGTGGCCTTGAAGATACAGAAAAGTGCACCACAATTTGGTCAAGCTGCTCTTCACGAAATTGAGGTCCTTTCTGCTGTTGCTGCTGGTGATAGCTCGAATACTAAGTGTGTCGTCAACTTGGTGGACCACTTCAAACATGCAGGCCCAAATGGCCAGCATTTATGTATGGTCCTGGAATATCTTGGGGATAGTTTATTGCGTCTCGTCAAGTATAACCGTTATAAAGGTCTTGAACTAAATAAAGTGAGGGAGATATGCCAGTGCATTTTGACTTCTCTTGATTACTTGCATAGAGAACTTGCACTTATACACGCAGACCTGAAGCCTGAAAACATTCTTCTGTATTCAACAATTAAACCTTCTAATGATCCAATTAGGTCAGGAATGACTCCAATTCTTGAAAGGCCAGAGGGCAACCCCAATGGGGGAGTAACCGTAAATACTGTTGAGAAAAAACTAAAACGAAGGGCAAGAAGAGCAGTTGCAAGGATATCGGAGAGGCGTGCTTCTATGGGAGGCATAGGAATGATGCCAAAACCTGCTAGATGCTTAGATGGGGTTGACGTAAGATGTAAGGTTGTGGATTTTGGAAATGCATGTTGGGCTGATAAGCCAATCGCTGAAGAAATCCAAACTAGACAATACAGAGCTCCAGAAGTCATACTTCAATCTGGTTATTCTTTTCCTGCTGATATGTGGTCTTTTGCTTGCATTGCTTTTGAACTTGCCACAGGTGAGATGATGTTTACTCCCAAGACTGGACAAGTCTTCAGTGAGGATGAGGTACTGCATTTGGATGTAATTGGATTTAATTTAAACTGTTATTGCGTGAATGATATATCAACCGTAACAAACCCATATAGTTTGTGCAACTTACCAAGTTAGTAGGAGCTACGGTTCTCTTTCAGAGATGATTAAATACTACTAAGTTTTGGTGAACAAATTGTTCAACTGGTTGGGGATACTTGAGTATCCTGGAATTATTGATGCTAGAACTCTTGATTCATCTGTTATTGCTGTAAATGCTTCAAATTTTACTCTTGAACTTGTAGGTATAAATATGTCATCTGGTTGCCATTTTTTTGGAAAGTTTACTCGTCTAGTTTTATTGCCCCGGTGCCTTACTTTGAGGACATAAAACTGAACAATGCCTGCTAATTTCAAATCCTCGCTGTCTTGCGCATTTCACTTTCATTTTTAAGCCCCAAAAAATCTGTTGACGAGTTACTTCTAAATCCTTATTATTTTTTCACTTTTATAAACTGGAACTACCAGAAGTGATTGCACTCGATTTCTCGCATGACACAGATGTGTGATGTTACAGGATCACCTCGCTTTAATGATGGAGGTCCTTGGGAAGATGCCACGAAAGGTACATGCATATTTTTCTCAATACTGGCATGAACTATGTATTTCGACACATGTTGTTTAGTCTGGATTCCTACTGCTCGAACTTTAGATTGCCACATGTGGAGCACGGTCCAAAGATTACTTTGACAGATATGGTGATCTGAAGAGGATAAGAAGGCTAAAATACTTGCCGCTTGATCGACTACTTGTTGAAAAATTTAAATTTTCTGGCGATGATGCCCGCGAATTTGCTGATTTTCTCTGCCCCATTCTTGTTTTTGAGCCTGAGAAGCGACCAACTGCACAGCAGTGTCTGCAGCACCCGTGGCTCAATATCAGCAAGCAGAAGAAGGATGAGGTGAAGAGTGAATCTAGAGTTGAAAAGCTTAATATTTGAATGACCAACCTCGTAATTAAGTTCGCTAGCGAAGTCAGAGAAAGACGGTTTGCCACTTGTATGAGTTTCTTCTCGTTAATTTTTGGATGTTGCCACAAATCTTGATTTTATTTTATTTATTTACTATCTACGATGTAATATAGCATATGATTTGCACGAGGAAAGGCTTCCACGTGAAAGAACAGACCAAAGAAACTGATTTTCAGTTGTCCGCATGTGATACAAGATTTGAATATATACATCTAGATGTTCTTAAGTTTGTTATATTGATGTTGACATTCTTCAAACTACTTCATCCCCCTAACCTTCCCATTTTCTGGGGGACAAGTTGAGAAAAAGAAAGCTACAGCAACGGCCTACCTCTGGAGTTTGAAACTCTAAATGGGCGGAAATATAATGAAACTTTACAGATAAATATCGAATCAATACAATAATATATGTAGAAATTAAGTCATATAGTCGCTTATATCTATTATAAATTAGGTTATGCTCTTTCATAACAGGAGAATATGATGGAGTAAAGTTTAGCATTTGTTCATATCGTATTTATATAGTGCTAGTGATGCAATTATTGAAAAGCTTCAATGTTCGTGGCAAAGGAAGGAGGAGGAGCCTGGCACACTTCTCTCTTTACATAATATTTTAATGGATAAACTTGTATATGCTATACATATAGGTAGAGAAAATGTACAGTTTGCTGCTAAGTTTATGTGACTTCTGTAATTATGATCGTTACAGAATCAACAACTTAACTATTTCAAAGTTTACGAACCAATTAATTGCTAATTAAACTGTACACTTCCCTCTCATTCGCTTTCATTTGATCACAGTCTAATCTAATAAGACAGTTGGTTCTTGTCATTTTATGTGTTCCATTTCTTAATCTATGTTGTTGTTTGGAAGTGATGAGGTTATGTTCTGTCATTTTATTCAATCCAATAAATATAGAACACCACACAAGTTAATTGGAAATGTGTTTCTAAATCTGGAAATAGAGAGAGAGAGAACATTAAAAATTAATTGACTGAAAATTAAATTCATTTTGGACGTTTAAATATCAACGTTAAATCTGTTTAAAAACATATACTTTAATATTGCAAAAATATATTTATTTGTGAAAAAACAAATTAAAGCCAATCAAATTATATATTTATTTTCTGAATTTTAGTTCCAGAAAAAAAAATCCTATAAATTATTGAATTAAAGTTGAACATATTTTTCCCAGGAAAAGAAAACTGAAAACCATCTTCTTTCTTACTCTCTGGGATTTTACTTACGCATGTATATATATTTTGCATTGTTATAATTAAAATTTAATTTTGTGCTAATTGATGTTAAAATTATTTGGCACCTTGTTGGTCTTCAACTTTATAAGGATCTCGTTGGCGTCGTTGTTTGTAGCGGGGAGGAAAATCTGTAGATGACAATGTTCAACTTTGAGTCGAGGCTAGTGTTGTATGCTATATCCATAAGAAGATTTTGCCCGCACTCACGGAATACGACAATCTTCTCAAAAGGAACAACGATTATTTGTTTATGATAGTAGCACTACAAATCACAAACCTCACAACTTATTGCAAACTTTCTTCTTCAAGAACAAGACATGAATGTGATGCAAAATGAACTTGATCTTGCATTTTCTCTCAATAATTGTGTTGAATTCATGCACAATTGTGTGTTTTAAATGCATGTGAATATGTTGTATAAATACTTGGCCAAATGACATCGTTTGGAGGTGTTTATTCATGAAAAGTCGCACCCTAACACAAAGGGATACACCATTCATGAAAAAACCACCACTCTTTTCCGGGCAGAACGTCGGACGCTCGAGCGCCAACCAACTGCCCAAAATTTGGGCAACGCTTGAGCGCCGAAAACTCGGGCAGCTTTTTCTCGTCGGTTTCTGCCTGTTTGTCATTTATCGAGTGTTCGACTTTTCCTTGTATCCATTATGCTTAATTTCAATTCATTAAGCCTCAAAATATCCAGCAATCCCCACATTAATTAAATTAATACATGTATGATCATGATGTTGAAAGATAGTTCGGACGAAAATTTATTACATCGGGAGATGTAGCTTTTATCGGATATACTAAGCCACGAAGTGAACATGATGTCTTGAACTTCTTGGCGGTTCGTGTAAACACAGACAATAACATCTACACAAATAAATTCTCTACGATAGCTTTGGTTTTCCGGTTGTATTCGTTTTGGCCATGGAACACATCTTAGTTGCATAAGTGTTTCATCGAGGCTGCCCGTCATCACACTTACATAGGTGACCTCCTACTAAGAGTATCTTATCATACTTTATTTTTTCAAGTATATGAATCATTAAAAGTATCAAATTTAACCTCACTGCGTTGGTAGGTCATAATCACTCTTCATCCTATGAATGAGTTGGGGAAAAATCCCGAGTGCCAACTCAAATTTCATAATTTAGTTGTCCCATTGAACCATGATCTTGAGATCTCCAGTCAACAAGGTTGGGTTACCACTATGAAAATTACATTTGTAGATTTTAACATCATTCATCTTGATAATCCATACACTTGATCTATATTCAATACTTTTGTCAGCGGATCCGCCAAGTTATCCTTTGATTTAACATAATCAATTATGATAACTCCATTAGATATCAAATGTTGCACGGTATTTTGTCTTAGACAAATATGTCGAGACTTATCATTGAACCATATTGTTTTGTGCTATAGAAATTTCCAACTGATTCTTACAATGAATCATAATTGCTTGCATTTGTCCAACATGGATATCTTTCTAATAATTACGAAGCCATTCCGCTTCTTCGCAGCTTTGTCTAAAAAGTTCGATTGATGCATGTATGCTTAGATGATTTACATGACACGACAACCATACCAATGGTATACATATATGCAATTGTCGATTTCGAGTTTTTCGTGTCATATATCCAATTTGCACGTTTTATCCTTCCAAAATAACAGGATACCCTAAATTTCGAATTCTAAGTCTTGCAAACTAACAAATCCAAATCAAGATTTAGCTTCTTGCAAACTTGGAGTTAAGCATTATTTCTTACAAAATTTGAAACTATTATAAATTCTCAAATTAAATTCACCATTCAAATTTTAAACCCGATGATTCTTAGAAAATCCAAGTGATTTTTGTTTCTTGCAAATTGAATTTTAAGCGCAAATCTTAAAAAATTTGAAATTAGAATTAATTATGAGAATTAATATTTCAGATATCTTGGAAATTTTAATTCAAAATATGACATTTGTTGCACCAATATCCTTCATGTCAAAATGTTTCATTAATTTCCTTCGTCATTTTGATGATCTCTATATTGCTTATCATAATTAACATATTATCAAAAGTACAAGCATACCATTACATATGCTTTAATGTATTACATTTGTCACACTCGTTGTCTTTTTGACGACATAGTTTGTCAAAAATTTCTATGTCATTTTTTTGTCACTTGTGATGACTTACTTTAGTCAGAGACTCCCGCATTTTTAAGTATTGTAGGTTGTCTTTCATTCTTTCCACAATCCACAATCCACAATGGTTTTTATCATTGCCTAAGTGTGCCATTTAGAATGTCGTTAAATAATAAGATTGCTTCTCCCCATTATTTTAGGGCAATCTCAAACTTATCAAGATTATATTGGTGTTCAAACTTTCATGATTCAAATTTGAAGCGTTGTTAACTTAGAAATCAAAATTCAATAGTTTATGTCTTGCAAAATATTGATTTAAGCGCATTTGCTTACAAATGTTAAAACTTGAACTAAATTCTCGTATTTGATTCACAATTTGCATTTTAAGCATACAAACTTAGGAGACTTGAATTCAAGTTTTAATTCTTTTGCAAATTAAAATCTGAAGCGTAAAATGCTTAGACAACTAAAATAGAATCTAAGAGAACACCTTCTAGTCAAAACAATTGTGATATTTGATTCAGTATTTTTGTTTAAACATACAAACTTAGAAAACTTGAATTAAATATTTAATTTCTTGCAAATTTGAGTATTAAGCGTAAAATGCTTAGAAAACTCATATAGAATCAATCAATAATTTCTCCATTGCAAATTCAATTGCATAATTGGTCTTCAACCTCATTCTCGTAGTGTTTAAACACTTCTTATTGTCTCGTCTTTTCTTCGTAGCAAATAGCAATAACAAATATATTGCGTAACTATCGATTACAAATTACTTTTCACAACTTCTAGTTTGCACAAACTTTGAATCACAAACAAAAATGTGAATTACTTCTAGAGGTGTTGTGCTTCTCTCTACAAAATAAAATGGCACCTTGGTCATTTTCGCTTCAACACATACTTGACATTTATGTGTTAGATCAATATAATATTCAGGCAATAAATTCAAACTCATCAATCATCGCAGAGTATTGTAATTTCATGTCCCAAATATTACTCTAGCAAATAGATAGAATATTGCATAATATTGCCATCAACCTTTCTGTGTACCATAATTTTATTTGTTGTAAGAAATTCATTTGCTAACAGTGTCGTGCCAATATTGTTCATTTCCACAATATTGAACTTTTCAGTCATTTCGTTGACTTTTGACTTTCGATTATCTTTTTCAATCCTTAGTCGGACAATCTCGCCATTATTGCTTGATTTAGCAATATTGGTCTTTTGAGTCAGTTTATTAATATTGATTTCCGACTTTTGATTATTCTCTTCAATCCTTAGTCGGACAATCATCATCGAGTCCCTTTTATTTCCTCTTGTTTTTCAGATTCCTTTTGAATTCTTTCCATAATGGAGGAAGATTCCCAATTACGGTAGCGACTTGGAAGGACTCACTTAAACTCATGTTAGTAATCCCTTACCGCATGAATTTTGTGAAAGATTACTTGAAGTTCTTGCACTTGAGTCACACCAGATTTCGAGTCTACCATTTCAAAATCCAAGGAGCGACCCACTATGAATTTCTCAAGGCCTGCATTTCTGCCTTATACTCACTCTCAAGCAAGTTTCATAGTTCTTTTGCGGTACTAACTTGGCAATACAGTGCATTACAAAGTCCATTTAACATATAGTTTGTGATATCCGGGAATTAAGTGTGGTAATCCCAAATGTAAGCATCATATTTAGTTGATTTTAATCGTGGTAATTATGAAATAATTATCGAATTTTCGCTGTTGGATTTGTTGGATTCAAGGTTCGAGATTTATTATTGGTTGTGTAGTGAACCTTGGAATCATGTTAGTAATGAGATATTGAGTTTGCGGTTGTGGAATTGAGGTTTGAGATGTATTTGGGTGAGTTGGAGTGAATCATTGAACACATATTTTTATTAAAGAGTTTTGGTACGAGTATTTGAGACTCGAGTTTTTGGAACCTTGATCATATATATATATATATATACATATATATATATATATATATATATATGTACCAAGTGGACTCGGTGTTCATCATTATTTGCTCACTCTAACTCTCTCCTCTTATCCGCTTCTCTCTCTTTCCCCAAATCTCCTCTCTTTTTCTTTGCTTGGAGAAATCGATGGAGCTCGATTTTGGGCGATATTCTTGAGCAAATCATTGGGTGATCTTCTTCCCCTGTCAATTATCTTCGTTTTTTGATTGTGTTTTTGTTAAAATTGGTTATGGAATAAGATTGGTTTGAGTTTTGGGTTTTGAGGGGTTTTGTTATCATTATGTTTTAAAGTGTTTTAGTTGAGTTTTTGAATTATCGTGAGTGTTGGTTGTGTTGGATTTTGTTTGGGTTCGAAATTTGCCATGGGAAGCAAAACTTTACAGAAAATCACATATCGCGATCGATCGCGGCACATGGGCCGATCGATCACCCGCGATCGATCGTGACGAGCCATGAATTTCTAGAGACGATGAAAAGTGCGACCGATCGATAGCGAAGAAGCGACCAATCGATTGCAGGGTCTCAAGATCGATCATGAGGACATCGGTGATAGATCGCGTAGGGCATAAATTTGGGCAGCAAATTTTAGCTTCTTGTGATTGATCGCGAGATTGTTGGCGATTGATCGCGAGTCGTGAATTTTGAAAAGTTTGTTAAGTTGTGGGATTTTGAAATGTGGTATTTTATGGATTTATGGTGTTTATGATATCTAAGAAAATCTTGCACAATGAATTAATGTGCTAGATGAAGAACCTTAAAAATGAATATATTACTTGATCGAATTAGTTGATAACTCAAATTAATAAATGATAAAATGGAATGGTTTGGGTAATATACGGAGTACGGAAAATGTGACTAATTATGATAGGAGGCATGTCGAATATATAAGATTAATGATGATATTGTTGCGGGTTATGGTTGTGATATTAATTGATATTCAATATAGATATTGTACAAGCCTCCGATTATCGAGGATGTCTAAATCACATTGTCGACCTTAAGGTACGTGTGACGTACGATCATATGTAAATATATGATTGTTATGATTAACAAATGATATATTATTGTTGCGTGGAATTGGTATATGCTATGAATTAGTGTGATAACGCTATTGAGCCTGCTATGGTTTTGATATTGCCGGTGTTGAGCGAGCAATGGTTATAATGCCGCCGATGCTGAGCGTGTGGGGGATTATGGTGCCGCTGCTATGGAGCGAGCGATGTGGTATTGTGAAATATAACCCTTGAATTAATGACTGAGATGTATTTGAATTCAATAAATCATTATTAAAATGATTTAGTTATCATTAATTTTAGAACTGATGATTAATGCATATGAGTACAACCAATCGTTGTAGTGATGATTTCACTGATTTTGGAGCTGACGATCTTGGTTGTTGTGAGAGCATGAACAACGTGAAAGATCCCATATAGTTATGGTATATCCAGGGAGTATTATCTTAAATTGTAGCCTTATGTTCTATAAATTATTGCTTGTGTATTCAACGATAATGTGATTATGTTATTGGTATGTCCACCGTGTGTATGACTGTTTATGTTGAAACAGGTAACACATGTATGTCATTGTTATTGGAAATGAGCCGAGCTATTGAATAAGGATGTTTCTAAGGGCGACGTACTTGTATTGGTTGAGAATGACAAATTTATACAATAAATACACATTTATTTATTAAATGCTCGTATGTCAGCATAGTGATAGGTGCGTGGATTGTATAAAGGTCCTTGATAATTCTATTTTCATTCGAGTATAACATGCAATTTAATTGAGACTAAATATTGCATGAATTGCGAAAATGATTAGTGCAGTATAAAATGTGTACATATGCATATTGAGTTGTGTGGGGAATTGGGTTTACGAGAATTCTATTTGAGAAATTTTTATGAAAGTCATGCTATAATTAAGAAGCATATTATAAGAATCCCTTATTGATATGATTATATGCACCAATGATGATTACAAATGCACTAATGACGACATTAGGACTTGGGTCCTTACATAGTTCTTTCATATGAAATCATTTTGATCCCATTCATCTACCGGGGCCCTCATTTGAGGATCATTCTAATTTTTCAGAAATGAATTGAGTATCATCTTTTATGTACTTTGTTAAACTCAACCTTGTAAGGTATAACAAAATTTTATGTTGCCATTTCTTAAGGTTCGCGCCTGTGAACTTTGGTGGCCTATCTCCTTGTGTCGCAAGAGTATTTGTGGATATCGTTTCCATCATATGATTTCCTGAAACAATAAAAATCTTCTTAAGATTGATGTTAAAATTGTTTGGTACCTTGTTGGTCTTCAGCTCCACAAGGATCTCGTTGGCGTTGTTATTTGTAGCGGGAAGAAAAATTTGCAGATGTCAATGTTCAACTTTGAGTCAAGGCTAGTGTTGTACACTATCTCCTTAAGAAGATTTTGTCCCACACACAATGCTCACGGAATACGTCAATCTTCTCATAAGATACAACGACTATTTCCTTGTGATAGTAGCACTACAAATTATAAGCCTCACAACCCCAAATGTGGCAAACTCTCTTCTTCAAGAGCATATTACATAATATAAAGTTTAACAAACACGTCCAAATAAAAGATAACACCAAAAATATTCTTAACAAATTCAAAAAATAATATATTTAAATGTATGTCACTGAAATCATCATAGCATCACTCATACTAACAACAAATGTATATTACTTCAATTAACATAAAGTTTAACTAACACTAGCCATAAACTTTTTAATTTGTACAATTAACACCTAAAATTGTTCTTTCTGTGTCGGACACGTCTATCGATCGAGTACGATACGAGTGTCTGGTTTTGAAAGGAGTGTCCGATATGGATGCTCGATTTTTTTTATAAAATTAAGGACATGCCACGTAACGTATCCGACACATATACGAGAAATATCGGTGTTCGAAAAATATTTGATATTATATCGAGTAATTTTTAGAAGGGTCCGTACATGAGAGACTGTGAAAGGCATCTAAGTGTTCTCTAATCTTGCTGCTGCTGTGCTGAAGAAGTCAAGAAGCCATGGCGGCAGCATCACTACCAACTTTTCTACAGAGAATCCAAACCCCTAGAACCTTCTTCTATCTCCTTCCACTCTCCCCGCTGTCACTCTCTACTCGTCATAATCTCTGTTGTATTTCTCCGCTTTATTCAATACTTCCGATAAAGTGCTTCAAGTCCCTCCATTTCTCCTCCCAACATGTAAGCGAATTCGCTTCTGATGTAGCAGAGGACGAGGAGGAAACCGCCATAGGAGACTGTCTTGTCTTTGAAGAAGGCATTTTCGATGACCAATCTCTTCAAAACACTGGGAATTTTACAAATGGCGATACACAATTGGGTACGGAGAAAAATACAGACTTTGAGCCTGAAAACTTGGTTCCGGAGAATTGGATCGATATTCAAAGGGAGCTCAACATCACGAAGAAGGAGAGGAGAAAGCTCTCGCAGCAATTAGAATACGGCAGGAAGGTGGAGAAGAGAAGGGAAGCCCTCAGGCCTATTGATTCGGAGGCCTATGAGAAGTTTAAGAACGAGAAACTCCAGCAGTTGAAACCTGTTGTGCTTGATAACCCGGAAACAGAATATTTCAAAGATCACAATGAGCAGCAGGGTGATAATAGAAGAAGTGAAGAGGAGATTAAAGGTAGCAGAGTGAGCCCAAAGAACCCGAGATTGGCTGTGTATGGAAAAGGATTGGATGATATTTCCGAGCTTTTCAATAGCGAGAGCTATGACCCTGCCGATTCTAAAAAATCTGAAGGTGTATTTATAGCATTGAATTCCTACTCTATGTTGTTTTCTGATGAATGTGTTTGCATTATGGGCATGATGGTGTTTCCAATCTATGGGGTGGCCTGCAAATTCAAATTTTCGAGCAATTTGTTTTTGTTAAGATTTCAGTGTCTTCTGGTGTAATCGTGAGGAGGCTGGCAGAAAAAATTTCGAGTACTTTTTCCACGTAGTAGACTTGAAATTGAAAAAAGTTGTTCTTGTCCAAGATTTTCAAAGTTTGCAGGTGACTCGGAATTCTATTTACTGCTGGAATGAAGATAAACCATAAATATTATCGAATCCTTTTACTGTTTCATGCAGACAATTCTGTAATTCAACATTCTTGAAATCATGTCTTCATATGTTGAGGTTTAACTCTAAGAACGTAGGATCTACCCTTCATGGGATATTGGGGAGAGGGCGGGGATGAATATACAAGATGGACTGCTTATTACTTATATTGTTTCTCCTTGTTTGTTTCCTTTTTGCTCTATTTCAATCCTTTTGACAATTGGTATCATATCCTCAATATTGTCCTTTGGTAGGTACTCGCAGATTGTTCTCAAAGGAAGAGAAATTATTATTGAATAAGCGAGTTCCTAATTTGTCCATTGCTACCTCGGTGAGTACCTTCTTGTCTTACTGTAAATGACCAGTTGGGACTTAATTATGGGATCTCCACTCCTGAAAAATTTAATCAATTGACTTATCCAAAACTGTTTCAAATTTTAAGCCAGTTATTTAGTTCCTCTGTTATGTTTTCTTTTCAAACAATGTGAAGCATCATAAAATTCTATTTCTGATGTAAAAATCATTTTCTCAGGGAAAATGGCATCCTCTACATACCCTTGCTGCTTCTGGAGAATTTTACCTCTTGAATTCTTTGTTAAAGCACGACAATGATATAAATGCTCAGGACAAGGTGAACTGGCTGACAACTGCCAATCATGTATTTTTGTTACCTAAAAGTTTTGGTTGCTGGTTGTTTCTTATATCTATCTAAAATTCTAGCCACAGATAAATTTCATTTTTGTAGTATCTATCATATTTTTTTATCTGAAAGCCATTTTGAGGTTATGGTATTTTTCATAGGATGGATTGACTGCAATTCACAAAGCAATACTTGGCAAAAAGCAGGCGATTTTTAATTTTCTTTTGAGAGAATCTATAAATCCCTTCATTCGTGACAAAGTAAGTGTAAGCTTATTCTGGTTTTGTACAATTTCTTTTCCCAGATATCTATGTGCATTATGGTTTACTTCATCCTGCTACTGTGATGATGTCCTATGCTTATATTGAGGTTGAAAAGTGCTTTTAAAAAAAAAAATTCTTAGGCAGCAGAGGAAAAAAAGCCTAAGTTCCAGTTACCCTAACTTCTCATATGTAATTGTGGTATGTGAGACAGGAAACACTGTGAGACAGGAAACACTGTGTAGCAAAGTAAATTAACTCCAAATTTGTAGCTTAGGCATCATAACATACGCCTGCTCTTTCAAGTCCATGCTCTGGCTCCTTTGCTTTCACCATCTGCCTGCAAATGGTTGCTCCACACAGACAAAACAACGTGCTTGTGAGAATGGTATCATACTTTTCCGGAAGATCAATTGCTTGTTCCTGCAAGAGGAACTTCCTCCCCTTCTGTACAAAACATTCTTTAACTGTTTAGCTAGAGGACTACCCTCTTCTTCCACACCCATGTTTTATGTGTTCTCTTGCAATTGGTCCTCACAATTTACCGTCTCTATATGAAGTCCTGGCATTCTTTTTTTAGCCTTTCCCCTTGTAACTAGTATATACTAGCTGTTGGAGCCTCAAAAAGAACTAATCTAATGTGCTACTACTTCCTCCAATTTTTCACAGATTAGCTATTAAGATACCCTTTAAGCTTCAGTCAACCAGGCGCTGAATATATGCTTCAAGTTGCTATGTTGATGGGTATTCAAAATAATCCATTTGTAGCTACTTTCCATACTTAATAGTTTTCCTTCGAGTGGATAAATTTGCAATTATAGCGTTGTCAGGTACACTTTCCCTTGATTTGATATTTTATTGTTTAACATATATTCCACATATTGTGAATACAAAATAGTCTTGCTTTGAACATCTGGATAATCTTATAAAATACTGCGTGGAATATGCGACATTAAAATTAAAGTTTCATTTATTTGAAGAGAAAAATATGTCTGACAGTTCTGTGTGATAGGTTCTATATAATATCTGGAAGTGTGGGAGGTCTGATCACATATCTTCTAGTATTATTAATTTCAACAATTCAACCTAGTCTCTTAGTAGTTTCTTGATTCCATGAGACCCTTATTTCATTTTTCACAATGGCATAGATTGATAAACTCGAGTGATGTAGAATGATCAATAAAAGTATGTTTGACACTTCAATTGAAAAGATTAGTATTGTGTTTTATTATCACCAAAACCGAATGTGAAACCTAGGGGCTAAGCTACATATATGTGTACTGTATGTGTTAAAAGAACGTCTCATAAAATCATCTTGATTTGTTTATCTACGACTTTGCAGTTCCCCTTGTTATTTAATTGAATCTCTTTTGTTTTATCATTCTTTTCTCTATGCATCTTAACACCATCAGGTTACAATGGTGTTCATATATTCTTAAAGTACTTTGGTCGTTATCCTTTCTGTTTCTGAATTTTTTGGCCCATTACAGGTGGGTGCCACCTTATTGCACTATGCTGTCTATGCTGCGTCAAGTCAGATGATAAAAATTCTATTGTTGTACAATGTAGATATAAACCTTCAAGACAACGTAAGTTTAATAATCTTGATTGAAGCAACCAAATTCGTTGCGCGTTTTCGGGTACCTGTTACTATACTTATTATTTTCAGGACGGGTGGACACCACTTCATCTTGCTGTGCAATCCCGTAGGACAGATATAGTGAGGCTTTTGCTGATAAAAGGAGCTGATAAAACTTTAACGAACCGGGTATAAGTTTGCCACTTGTATTGGAACTCAAAAATTCATTACATCTGCTTTACATGCTTCATGCATCAATTTCATGTTAAAAACCCAATCTGTAATGAAATGTCTACTTCATTATGAAGTCTGTATTGCATCTTAGGAATTTTTTTGCTAGACATAAAAGAATAGCCATCGGATACCAATTCTTTTGGTTATGCCTTTGAGTCCATCAACATTCTTGAGATTTTACAATTGTTTCTACTTGTGATTTAAAAATTTTGAACAGCTTTTGGCCATCTTGCAGTCGCAATTATTCAAAATCACCGTCTTATTTTCTTTTCATTGGATATTTTTCCAGGATGGATTGACCCCGCTGGATCTTTGCCTCTATTCTGGCAGAGATATAAGAACATATGAACTTATCAAATTAATCAAACAACGTCCATAGCCTTCATTTAGTCAAAACGCTAAACTGGTTCCATTATGATGTTCGAGGTGAATCTTCTATAATAGTACTGCTCTACGATCGTCATCTGCTTGAATTGGTCCTACCATCTTTCTGTAAAGTTGTACGCTTTTAATTGATCTTAGTACGGGTAGAACATGATTTGGGGTGGCACCAGGACACATTTTATGTGACCCCCGAGATACAGTATACTTGACGAACTGATGATTATAATTGGACGATGAGGTATATAAATCTCTTTCTGTATCGCATAGATTAATCCCTATGTGCCAGTCGATTCAACGTTTTAAACTAGATACATGGATTACTAGCTGGCCCGATGATAGTACAACTGATGATTTCTGTCACAAACGTTGCCTAGTTATAGCTGTTAAATCTTTATTTTTTTAATATATATATATATATATATATATATATATATATATATATATATATATATATATATATATATATCTTTACAAATACCTGGTTCATATAATTATTTTTTGATAAAGACCGAGGCCAACTTTGAATATTGGTCTCTATATGAAATTGGCAAGAAATTTGGAGTGTTCAAGAAATATGATCCTGGGGGACTGTCACAAACCTGATCTTAAAATACATACAAACTTGACGTGCATCATTAGTATAAAACATGTGAATCGTTCAAAAATATTTTTTTTAATCGGAATAACGAAATTTGTGCCATCAGCAGCAACGGCAAGATAAAACATCCGAGCATGTGTAAGGTCTCGACTTTTCCTCGAGTTCTGCTGCTGTCGGCAAAGCTTCCATCCTGTACATGCTGCCTCTTTTGGCACAACAAAGTAGTGACAAATTTCTGCAAATTCCTTTGTTGAATGGATGTACTCTCTCGGGAATCCCCCTGCAAAATTCGAAATGCCGAAATGAAAACTCAGAAAAAGATGACATCAACTGCAAGGAAATAGGTAGTTTCATACTATCACAAATCACAACACTCCTAAATATGATAATTTACCCAGACAAATTCAGTTTTCCTGTTTAGATATGATAATTTACCCAGACAGATTCAGTTTGCCTGTTTAGATATGACAATTTACCCAGACAAATTCAGTTTTCCTGTTTAGCTATGATAATTTACCCAGACAAATTTAGTTTTCTTGTTTGTTACTTTTAAATTATACATCGAATCCGAAATTTCTACATGGTTTTGACGTTAAATATGAAGATAATAACCACAGTATTTCTCCTTGACAGCCTGAACCATTATTTTAAGCAGCACACAATAAATATACTGACATTCATGTACACGTATTCCACACACCATCAAACAACCACTTTACATCTTTCCACACAAAAAATCTGCGACGTCAAAGCAATATAAAATATCAACCTTGCATAAAATAAAATAAAAACCATCTCACATGTAACATGCAAAACTGAAATGCTGGAGCAATAAACAAACTAGGAAATAGAGCAAGTAATCACGTGTGAATAAAATAGGAGAGGCTTGATAAAGCAACCAACCTCAGATACACAATTCGCCTCCTTCTTACAAGCTCATAAGTGGTTTGGTTAGTCATAATAAGGTAGCTGTTCCACGAAAAAAATAACATAAAATTTATTTCCAAGCAAGGAAGAACATGTAAAAAAAATACACATACTGAAACTTTTAGCTACAAGTGCTAGCATATACTAGGAGAAAAAGTACAGCAGCACATAAAGGTAGCGTTTTGGAGTTCGGGATAGGATTAGCAATCTTCGGATTATTAATCTTATCCCATGTTTGTTTCGTTTTTTAAAATAATTATCTCACCATATTTATCACATCTGAATCCCAATTTGCAACAAAATGACATAAATACCCTTCCCGCCTTTTTTACCATCTCAAAATTTGAAATTCCGGCCAATAATTTAAACTTATTTCCTAAAACTTTATTATTATATTTGTATTGTTTTATTTCATTCTTATTATTATTATATTATATATATACTATTATTATTATTTTATATATATTATATTATGATTCTTAGATATATATTATTATTTTATTATTATAGTGATAAATGTATTTTAGTCATTATACCAAATAATAATCCTTAGCAACCATCTTATCCTCCAATCAAACAGCATATAATTTATCACATACTATTTTTGCAATCATTTAACAACTTTTTAATCTTTACATTACTATCTTATCCATCACTTCAAACTTTACCTAAAGTGTATTAACTAGCATCCCTTCAATTTTATTGTCATGCTTTCCCCATGTTTATAGAGATCTTTCACTAGAGCTAGGGACAAGTGTTTACCCAATACATAAAATTGATCGGAAATGACATGACACCAATATGAAACATACCTATGAAAAAGGAGGAGGAGCAGCAGAAAGATTAGAGATAGTGACAAAGAAGCCAACAGGAAGATCATAATTGCATCTGCCCACCTGAAGGAAATCCAATTCAGTTATCCAAATTCAATCAATGATGGAATTTCAACAATGACTAGGTAATCATCTGCGTGAAACAATTATTAATAACAAATTTAAATAACATTCATGAGTGCAAGGTGCACTATGTGCATCTTGTTTCCTTCAGCAAGCGGAAAAAGGGAGGTGCTTTCTCAGAGATATAAAGTTCTGATAGATACGTACCATGCCTTTGATATATTAGATTTAAGGTATGAAATGTACAAAATCCACGTCCAAAGGCACAAGGCTGTTTCTTCACATATGTACCACCTGATGCATCACAAAAACACATTCAATGAAAGAGCATCTTTTTTTCAATTAACAATAAAGTTAACATAAAGCAAACATGTGTAAGTTGTTACTGGACTATCAAGTCCAAGTGCACATCAATCTACAAACATCAATCTATTGATTAGAATGATATGCACAATTTCCAAATCATATCTGGCATTAGTGATGAATGCCATAATTGACTGAGGTTTCACTAGGATGACTTATATGCTCATTTTATACCTTCCAAAAGGAGAATCAAGGAGCCAAGTTCAGGTGGTACAGCAAAAAATATTATGAATACCTTGCAACCTAGGCCCGACCACAGTTTTAACTCTAACAATTATGGTCTCAATGAAATGTGAAAATGTAATCAAACCGCTTGAATACGGTTTAGGTTCCGGCTTGGTTACGGATTGAACCGATTTGAACTCATGTTTATTTTTCTGTTTTAACGGTCAAGAAAAAATTAAAAGTATAACTCGTGATGTATTCAAACTGATTAAAGTTAATTATTTGATAATTATATCAAAAAATATTATGAATTATTTTTTTAACAAAAAATAAAAAAACATATATATGTCAAATTTAACATATGAATTAAGTAGCTTAATCACATAAATCAAGTTATCTTATATTATAAGACCTTAAAATTTAAAATTAATTTACAGCCTGGTCAAGGTACTACACGATTTCGGTTACGGTTTCCTGTTTTCAGGAACCAAAACTGAATAGTGTGTCCTCAATTACCGTTTCAATTTTGGAACCAAAGCCAAAAAGAGGTTTCAATTTCGATTTTTGGGAGACGATTTTGGTTTCGGTTTACGGTATATGCTACCCTTGGAACTGTGGTCGAGCCCCAAGGTTTGCCAATCTTCACGAGTAATTTCTTGGACTTCTTTATAGGGAGATTTGATTTGACATGAGAAGATCAAATAGCGTTTAATTATTAACACTGAGATGAATACAAGGGAAGAAACATGAGGAATGTACACATAATTTCTCTAAAGAAAATATTACGAAGGAATAACCTACCAGTCTACCACGCCTTTGCAAATTTGGTTCTTACAATAACCTTTTTCTCTAAATTATAGATCATATTTGACACCGTCAAGGGGACGAAGAATAAAACTTAATGTTTACATAGCACAGCCTCCAACAAGTCTACAGTAAGCCAACGCATGGCAAATACTAAATTAATACCAACTGATTGTATAGCAAATGAAAATAATACACTTACCAAAAATGGCAATGGTTTCCCAGTCCTATGCATGCCCCTACCCAAACACAGTGATGATCAAACTGAAGCACACACTTGTCACAATCATGACAATGCTTTGCCCGTGGAGGCTATTAAAAGATGCAAGCACACTGATATCAGAAATTTGGCACAGGTGAAGCACAAATAATGAATAAACAAGATAATAAGCACAAGATATCTAAAATGTTGTCCAAAAAAGGTCAAGCTAGGAAGGTCCTTTGACTTCTTTATAGATAATACTTATCACGTGCCAAAAGGAAGGGGAAGGGAAAAGAAAATTGGGGTCGATATGATTGTTAAGGATTGACCACAAGCACAACATTTACCCCAGATCTCCACGAGCTGCTGCCTCAAACCCCATGTTCAATGTGCACCCACTTACATGGTCAGAACTCTGAGTGATGGGGCTATTATTAATAACGAGGTCTTGAAACAGCATTAGCTTCAGGCTTGTAAATCCAGAATGTTAGGTTTTTTCTTTTTCTTTCTTTTTTTATTTTTTCTGTTTTGACAGAGTGAATAGGAGATACACAACCATCGGACGAGAATGTGAACGAGTAAAAACTTCTTTCGACTTACTTGTTCTTATTGAGATAAGTAACCAGAGAACGAGAATGAGAATCAGTAAAAACTGCTTTTGAGTTTCTTATTCTTATTAATAATAGCCCCATGTAATCAACATAAATATAAAATTCCACAAAAACATTTTGGATCACATTATTGCTTGATATCGAATGCTGGGGCTACTGCTGTTGCCAAGCCAAAATTTTCACTTATCTGCTTGAATCAGATCCTAATATCAAGTTCAATATGGTTTCTGACCTCAATTATAAGTTACTCGAGCAAAATATCAGTTGCAATTCATACTACCGGAATGAAAATCTAAGGACCTTCGGCATTGATTTGGATCTAGTTGGATTACTGTTATAACTGATAAGATATATTACAAAATTATAGAATAATCCATAAGAGATATGTAGGGAATTAGAAACACTTTCTGAAAACAAGTAAGAATTATGATAAAAGTCAAAATCCTCATATAGTTTCATCAGACTATAAATGCGAGAGCGGAAAAAAGAAAAGATCGGTGGCAAAAGATTATACCTGAACGACACTGCAATACGTGCAGGTCAAATTTCTGGGGCAAAAAACAGAAAGAGAGATTATCAGCTGGAGATTGCTTGCTTTTAATAGAAGAAAATTGAAAAATTCATTTCCCATATAATCAATATGGTGCATATCATGCTAAGTTCCTAAAAACGAAAGGATACTTTTCTATCGGGCATAGTCTTAAGACAGTTCACATCTGGTTTAGCGTAAGAAAAACTACAAAAATGGAGAAAAATAATCTTTATAGCTTTATGGGACGCCTTCAGTAGCACAAAGATAGTTGTTTAATTTATGTCTGATTCTAAAACATTAATTGCATGTAGGTTGTCTGGTAGGCCAAAAAAGTATCTCAATGGACACATTTATCAATAAATACATGGCAAAATTACGCAGCAGCATCTCCATTTATATACACCTAGAGATATTATTTGCACATATAAAATTACAATACAAGGAAAAAAAGCTCCCAATTTGAAAAAGAAACTAAAACTAACCAATTAAACCCCACTAACTCATATTCAAACAAATGTTTCCGATTAACATGAAGAGGGCAGCCTTAAAATAGCATATTATCAGAAGGGCATATCACATAGTTCAATTAATACTATGATATAACCAACACTACTTTGACGCACATTTTTTTCTCAATCAGTGAACATGTTTCTCTGTGTAACACCCATATTTTTTATAATAATAATAATAATATAATTCTAAATAATAAATAAATAAATAAAGAAAAAAGAAAACTAATCATTTTGAATTAATTTTAAAAACTTATATTTGGCAACTTACCCCAACACTTGTCCACACTTCCACATCCCAATTCATGCACACAACCCCTATAAATACCCCCCATTTCTTCAGATTAACACACACATTCAAGAAGAATTGTTGGCAAAAATTAAGAGAGATTATGGTGTAGGAAATGTAAGAAATAGCGAAAATTATGAGGAAAATACCAAATCTCCTCCAAAAAATCCGAAAATTTCACACAACACTCCTTATACACCCAGAAAAGATTTAGTATAGGAGGTGTTCAAAAATCAGCATCCAAATTCGTCCAGAAAATCAAAATCCTGAAGAACACTAAGCTGCCCAACCCAGAAAAACCCATTTCAAGGTATCAGTTTCAAGCTTCGATTTCGTGCCTTTATCAAATGATTTTAAACTTGGAATCTAAACTAAAGTTGTTCAAAATGTGTTGAAGTTTATGGGTATGTCGGCCGACCGCCAAAAAGGCCGCCGTATGTACGTATTTCCGGCGACCAAAACACCAAGTCAATCATTTCGAAACATCAGATTCTGGGCAAAATCGGTTGGGAATTTCAAAATAGTTTCTGAACAAAAGTTGTAGATCACGACGAGACGATCACTCCGTAAAAATTTCAGCCCCGCTTGGCGGCTGGAGCTCGGCCACGCGCCGGCACGACGGCACGTTAGATGCACGCGCCTCCCCGATATTGAGTTTTCCGGTGGCCGAACATTTATGGACTGATAATAGGCATTTCTGGAAGTTTCGTGATTTTTCGACTTATTGTTGAATTATCATGAATTTTTAAAGTCTTATTTAAAATTACCCAGACAAGTTTTGTACAAAAATTGATTTTTAGAAAAATTCAACCACTTAACTGGGTTACTAATCACCATAAATTACTTATATTATGTTGATAATTTAATTGGCAACTGGGTTCAAAATCAAGTCAATCCAGTAAGATATGAAGTAGTGAGGTGAGGTGTACCACCGAATTATTGTTATATAGCCCTTTTGGCATTTGGCCTGAAATTTACAGTATCTTGTTATTCATTATCTCAACTTTTATATATTTTCATCATATTGTACATTATCTCGTTCCATTGGTCATCTTGATCTGCATATTTAATTATCTTGAATGTTATCGATTACTAATCGATCCTTTGATTGAACGAATCATTTGACTGAATGAATGGAGCCATGGATATTTATCCACTGGACAACGCGGCTTCGGCCCGGAAAGTGAGTCCAATGAATAACGGATGACAGTTCGGGTATATGGTTCATCTGAACAACGCGCACCGTTTCACGGTTCGGAGAATGGTTCACATTGGCTCGTAAATGACTGAATGTACAGATCCCATCTGAATATGTGGGGAAAAGTGCTATACCGAACTGTCCGGTGGGAGCCACCTCTTTAGCCCACGATATTTACTCTGAAATCCTATATCGCCACTGTTCATTATTGACAATTACTTGATTGCAAGATCTATGTTACATGACATATCATATTGATACATTACATTGTTTGATAATTACAGATATTAAAGCTAATGTTATTCCCTCACTAAGTTCCCAAAGACTTAGCCTCTGTTTTCCTTGTTATTTATTGTGAGTTCCAGATACAGAAGTACCGGAGCCAGGACCAGAGGGAAATTAGGAAAAAAAAATAAATGTGGGCTTACCGGGACTGTTATAGTATTTTCTCTTTATTAAGTGTCGGACCGTTGTGAGGGGTTTGTACTGGGTTGTATTTTGTTATTATCTAGTTTGTAAAAAAAAACGCTTCTGCTGCCGTAAAATGAATGATTGACTAAACGCTTCCGCTATTTACGAAAAGGTTTAAAACTCTCGTACATAATATTCAGAGAGAATGTGGTACCAAATAAAGGGATAAAGTAATATGTCCCAAGTTGGGTCCCACACTCTGGGCATGATCCTATGACCAATTTAAGGGAATTTCTTTATCACGAATCTTAAACATAAATGGTTTTTTTCCACAACCATGCATAGAAATCAGAAGGTCTCCACTTTATGAAGGAAACAAGAAATATCAACAAAAAATGTGCATACTAGACTACAACTTAATCGACCTCACATACAATTAGGTGCACAAAAAAACTTGACCTGGGGTCTCAAAATAAAAAAATAAAAAAATAATTTACATCTCCGAATAATGAAGTACCTAATAAAGGAAGTAGTTTAGTGTGTGAAGCAAAGATACAGGAGAAAATTCAAATCTTGCACCTCCACTGCTCAAGTGGTCAAGCTAAAAGACTGAAGGTCCTATGCAAGCTCTAACGATGCACAGTTTCTTCAAAGAATAAATTTTCAATGGATTCAGAAGTTCAGCTCCCTTCCTTTTCTGGGTTCTAATTTTATATAGGGAAAGCCCATAATATGTTTTTGCAAATGCTAGATCTGTGCCATTCAATAAATAATATCATTTTATCCATGATTTATCGAAGGGACAGTGTTTGAGCCATCAGCCATCAGCCATCATCAATAAGAAGCTACAGATGGGACTTCAGTTGACTACTACACCAAGACAAGAATTTGCTACTACAATATTATTGTAAAGAACAAGTAGTACACTATTACCTAACAGATGATCCAGGAGGGTAAAGATCCATCACTAGCTTTGTCCAGGCAGTATCATTTCCTCTTTGATAGTTCCGCCCATCCACTGTGATTGCAACATTCTCATTTTTGCTTGAAGCTGGAGGTCTTTCTTTGACCATTGTATCAAGATACACCCACAGATAAGGAAGTAGAAAAGTTCATGCTTAGTAAAAAAATCAATTATGATCTGCTCAATATATTGACATAGAGTGGCTTCATATATACTAAAGAATCAGAAAGGAACCTGCTTACTTTGAGGCCAATAATGTCCTTCTAGCTATAGCATCTCTTTCATTGACAATCTTCTGTGCATCAAGTACATAGCTACAATATTTACCGAAAGAAAAAAAGCAGAAGATTCAACAGACTGATGGAATAAAATAAATAATATGTTGGAAAGAGTAGATTGTAAATTCAATTACCCGGGAGAAGTTCCAGAGGTAAGAAAGTATTGAGCCAGTGTAGCAACAAACAACAATACATATATAGCAGTGTACCTGCGTTTGAAGAGAGAAGGTTGGTCATGAGAGCTGCAAGAAATTAGGAGGTCCCTCAAGACAACAAAAATGGCGAATTGTGGAGCTAAATGGAAAAGGCCAAGAAAGGGAGCATTTTGGTTCCCCCTACAAATGATTTCACATGTAATGATTTCAATTACATCATATTCTTTGACAAAGCAAGTCTTTGTTGTCCATTAATACATCATAGAGCTACTTCACAACTTCTCCTACTTCCCTTCCAGCAACAGATAAGTTCCAGGTGGAATTTATTTGATTCAATCGAGAGATGACATCTCCTTTCGGAATATTTTCTTGAAGGACCATGATAGGTTTTTAATAAGTCGTTTGATATCAGAATAGTTAACTTCCAAAGAAAAGTTCGAGCTCATCTTTAATAAAATGGATAATGTTAAGAGATTCAGGAGATTATACATTTAAGAAAAAAATCACGTAATTATAAACCCTTAGGTTGGAAGCTCAAAAAAAGTGTAGTTCTTACCCTTTTTTTCCTCTCTTGGCCATGCATTTATTTTAGTTGATGGAATAATTTATATTAGTGGTTTCAGTAATCATAATTGAGTTGCACACCGAATTCAACGGAACCAATACATTGATACATCAACATTTTACGCCCCTGAATAATCAAATTTACAGCTGCAATCACCGACTTCGAAACGAATACTTCCTGAAAAATTCACCTGAAAATTTACGTATAACCTAAAATCGCAGTACATTACCATGGTTCTTGTTTGGTCTTCTGAATCAAATCGTGGTCAAGCAAAAATAAAATCCCAACGAAAATAAGATGCAGCCCCACCAATGCTAGTTTCAATGATAACGCAGATCGGCGAGCTAAAACAAAACAAAATATTCCATCAAAACTAATTATCAAATACTCCAATGAGTCAATTTGAATGAAGAATAAAAAAAGCCAATAACCCGGATCCGAAAGACATGGGAAGAGGCGGAAGCAGCGGTCGGAGGAACGAACCCATGTGTTGCGGAGGGAGCCGCCGCATAAGGCACCCATTATGCTCTCAGCTCATCAGGGAAGCACTCGATGCACGTTCAATTGAACATTAATGTAAGAGAAAACGACGGCGTAGGGGCTTTGTCTACTGTTGACATCTACAAATGACAGGTGCACCGCATTATCTCTAATTATTTAGGTGGTTAGAGCATGGTCCAGCAAATTAAATTTTTATGATTTATTTGTCAAAGATCGTTTAATATCCTAGGATAATTACAAAATTATATTAGGTATAAAAATATTTTTTTAACTAAATCTGCTAAAAAATCTCCATCCTCAATCAATTTTAAATTAAATTTTATTTAACTAAATCCAATTTACCCGTTTAACTAACAACTCCTTTATCATTTCTAAAATACACTTGTTCGAAATGTGTCGGCCTTCGAGTTAGAGGGGGAGGAGGCGTCGAAGAAGGTGGGGGCATTCAAGGCGAAGGTGGCGGCGACGGAGGCGGAGGCGGAGGCGGAGGCGGTGAAGGATGTTGACAAGTGCAGATGAGCAGAGAAGAGGAAAACTTGAATGTAGCGGGGGAGGGGGAGGGTTCTGCGGGCCTACAAGTGATGGAGGCGGCGGCGGTAGCGGTGGATATGGCCGTCGCGACGGAGGTGGTTTGGAGGTAGTGAAATAGATCGGAAGAGAGGGCAGCGGAGATGAATTCCGAGAGGGTGGAGGTGGCGAAGTCGGAGAGCTGCAGGGAGAGAAAGGAGGAGGCGGTGGCCGAATGTAAGGGGTGTGAGAGGGATTTTTTGATGGAGGAAGGGAGGAAGAGGAAGGAATCATTGGTGGGAGATTATTGCCTGCAAATTGAGTGGGCTGAGCAGATGAACGAATAGTTGGTGGGAGATGATTTCTTTCATCAGAATAATTCTGAATTTCAACGGCAAAACAAAAAAAATGAGTTATAACGTAAAGATGAATATGTAAATTTTTTAAATGTGCACGTAAAAATTCAAAGATATATACAAAAATTTGGGGTGTATGTAAAAATTCAAAGTTACAAAACATTATACAATAATCGATGCACGTTCTACAATAATCGGTGCACGTAGCAAGTGTACTCCATACACTCAATGCATGTGCTACAATACGGGGTGCATGTATAGTAACCTGCGAAGATTATTATTGTCCTTTTATCAGGAAATAGACCTTATTGAATTGATGTTTTTTGTGAATTAAGTCAAATTATGTTTTGCATTTGGACGTATCCGTAATACTCCCTCAATCAAAATTATTATTTTTAATTTAATAAGAATAAAATAAATTACAACGCAATAAAATTCTGAAAATATCACGAAATAAACCTTGATAATGAAATTCTGTCATTAATATTATTTTCTCTAAGTTTCAAACTAAAAAATTAGTATATATATTTTTTGAAATGCCCTTAAGAGTGAAGCTTGAAAAATGAAAATATTTTCTGAATATCTTTAATTTAATTGACAAAAATCTCTTCAATTAATTATATTACAATGAAATGATTTTAAAGTATTTTAATAATTATAATATTCCATGAATTTAATGGAACTTGTATGTATAAAAGTCAGTGATCTTCTTAATAATATTTTATTATTTGGGAATTTTTTAACAAATTAACTTTAAATATTTAAGTTAATGCATGATACAGTAAGCAGTATCTTGAAACTTGATAGGAATTATGGAAAGGGGTAAAAAAATTTAGGGGGGTCAAAAAAATTTAAGGAGGGTATACTACAATTTTTGGGGGTAATGTAATTTTTTTTAAAAAACATTAGGATAATTTTTTTTTCTTTGGGCAAGAGGGGTAGCTCCGCCCCTGAGCATATGACTATATCATATATGTACCGGTGTGTAAGGGTGAGCATTGACATAAGATAAAGTTGTTGTCATGTGATTTGAAGAACATGTCAACCTATTTGCAGTTTGCAGAGGAAATACTGTATACATTAGATCCAAAGTGGTCAGACTCTTCTCATACCCATGTATAGCATGAGCTTCGTCCACCAAGTTTGACATTTATATATATATGGGTGTGGGTGTATAAATCTATAATTTTTTTAGCCAAAACGAGAATTCGGATACGGATTAACAATAATGAACTTAAAATTTTTATTTATTAGGAAAAATGTCAATTTTGGCCTAATGAAGTTTCTTGTTTGAATATTTGGTAGAACGAGTTGTTGGGATAAAAAAGTTACTGCATGGTTTCTTTGGCATGCATAATTTTAGAATTTGTGTTAGTAAATTTCGACGAAACTATTTTCTTCATTAATTTTTTTCGAACCAAAATCAAATCGTATTAGAAAGTGAGTAGTTACATCCGTTTAACCCGGCCATCCATCACTAAACTTGGAATGTAAAGTTCATCAAGCTTTCACTCACCACCTCCTTCTTTCTCCCTTCTTTGGCCAAATCCCATGAAGTTGAACAGCTAAAAATAGCAACCAAACAAAATTTGCACAGAGTTCCAAGAAAAGAGGAAAAGAATAATGCAGGCTGCATCCCATTTGTAGCCATATACACGTGAATCACAACAAATCCATAGGTTCTTGATCTGTTCCCGTTTCTCCAGTTTCATTAAAATGGATAACTCAAACAATGGAGCATGTAACAGTGGAGAATTATTCAATCCTGTTCTTACAATGGGAACACAAGTTTCCTGCCTTCTGGTCATCTCACATTTCTTTCAAGTTTTTCTCAAGCCCTTAGGCCAACCGGCACCCGTGGCGCAAATTCTAGTAAGTATGCCTTCAAAAACACATAGGTGTTTGTTAAATCTTTGAGATTCTTGAATAACCTCGTTTCCCAATTTGAAATGAAGTTAGAAAATAACGAGTTTCTTGAAAATCTGTATGCATCATAGCTAGCAATGCAATCTTTTTTTCTATATTGTTGCGATACTATGAGTTTAACTCGAGGATTATGTCTTTGTAACACAGGCAGGATTCATCTTAGGCCCGTCTGGGTTGTCACACATAGACCGTGTAAAAAAATTCTTTTTCCAAAACTTTGCCGCAGATTATTACGAAACTATGGCATTATATGCCAGGATCATAATCATGTTTCTAATAGGACTTGAGATGGATTTTGCTTATATGAGGCGAAATTTACGCGTAGCAAGCATGATAGCTGGTGGGAGCTGTTTAATCTGCACAATCTTTGCCATAGCGTTAACTTCTTTTATATATGAAGAGACAGGAGCTCATGGCTCCGGCGTGATGATGGCTGTAACACTTGCAGTAATATTATCTAACACAGCCTCCCCTTTCGTATCAAGATTAGCACACGATTTGAAGTTTGCAAGTACTGATATTGGGAGATTGGCAATATCTTCTTCATTAATTGGTGACGTTTATGCTGTGTTTTTGTTGATTATAATTGCAAGAAACGACCAAAAATCTAATTTCTCAACATCGGTTTACATTGGAATACTGTACATTGTTATTGTTACAGTGGCTATTCTCATGAATAGATATGTGACAAATTGGATGAATAGGAGGAATAGGAACCAAAAACACCTTAAAAACACCGAGTTATTCATACTTTTAGCAATTGTATATGTTGCTGCAATGATTATGGAGACTAGTGGATTCAGCAGCATAATCGGTTGTTTCCTCATCGGATCGATGTTTCCAAGAGGAGGCAAAGTGGCTCGTACACTCGTGTCTAAACTCTCTTATTCGGTTCACAACTTTATACTTCCTATATACTTTGGATACTCAGGGTTCAAGGCAGATGTGACTCTTATAAATAGTTTCCGAAACTTCGCCATTGTCGCGATTATTATCTTATTGAGCATCGGAGGGAAGATCACAGGGACATTAGCCGTTTGTGTTTACTTGAAAATCCCTTTGAATGAAGGGGTTCTTCTTGCTTTCTTGATGAACTTGAAGGGGCACGTTGATTTGCTCGCGTTGACAATAAACGTACAACATTATAAAGTAAGTTTCTTCTTCTTCTTAAGCCTCTTCTTAAACCTGTAAAAAATGGCGTGCATCTCGACGAATGCTATTGATTGAAATCAAATTGTAATACTCTTGTCTAACATGGATAAAAATTTGAAAGCGATGATGGATACGAAGTAGTTGCTAGAGAGCCTATTGTATAGTCGCGCCTGGGCCCGGGGCGTGACCCAAATGATACACATCGAAGTCATATTTATTGTTTTCAAGATTGTAATTAATATATGATTTGAACATATGATGTAGATATATACAATTTTTTTTACCAATTTATCTTAATATTTTCAACCAGATAAGTAGCCGATATTCGTATTTCAAATGAAGAGATTTTGATAATTTAGCTTCTGGTAATTGTGTTGTGGATATAAGGCATTGCAACTGAATCACATAAATTACTATATAAATTTCTACTATTTTAAATCCAACTGCTATATGAAAAAAGATACTTAAATGTTTGCTTAAATGTTTGGTGCAGGCTATGTCAAGCCAGATATTTTACAACTTGATGATGGCTGCAATAGTAATCAATTCTTTGATATGGGGTCCTTTGATATCCTTCATGGTAAGAAGAGAGAGTGAAATTTTTGGCTACAAGTATTTAGCCTTTGAATTTCAATCCCCAAAAAACGAACTAAAACTCTTGGCTTGTGTATACGGCCCTCGCCCCGTTGCAACGATGATAGGGCTAATAGCCACATCTAGAGGGCCAGAAAATGTCGCCATAACACCTTACTTGATGCACCTAATCGAGCTACCAGAAAGGAGAAAAACAAACTTACTATACCATCAAAAAGAAGAAGATGAACTAAGTGACGACGATGATTATGGTGGGAACGACGTGGTGGAAATAAACGAGGCAGTGGATATATTTTCTACTGAGGCCCGTGTGACGATTCATCGGGTTAAAACGGTGTCCCCTTTTGCTAGTATGTATGCTGATGTCTGTGAGTTTGCTGAGGATATAAGAGCATCTCTAATAGTTCTCCCATTTCACAAGCATCAAAGAATCGATGGAAAATTGGAAAGTGGGAAGGAAGGGATAAGGGCTACTAACCAGAAGATTTTACGACACGCCAAGTGCTCGGTTGCTATTTTAGTAGACCGGGGACTCACTGCTGGGACGTCGTATACCTCAGGTTCTGAGTCATTGCAGCATGTAGCGACATTGTTTTTCGGTGGGCCGGATGATCGGGAGGCGTTGGGATTCAGTGAACGGATTGGGATTCATCATCATATAAACCTTACTATCATAAGGTTCTTGCATGTATCAGAAAGGATGCAAGATATTGGGGTTAATGTAGATCATAAGGAACAGGATGTCTTGATGGTGAAATCGACCCATGAGACGGAGAATGAAGTTGATAATGCAGCATTGGCTGAGTTTTACAATAGGTACGTCATGAAAATCACTGATCTTGTCGAAAAGTTTCTTTGTAAAGCCATTCATACGTACCATTTTAGTATAGCACATACATTACAGAAAATTCTGGAGTTCAATCATCTTCCTTATACCCATAAGTGATAGTTATCAATGATCCTATAAATCAAATCTTTTAAATTCTAGGGTATCTCAAGGATCATATTTTGTCCGATATGTCAAATAGATAAGCAATCTTCATAGTAAGGTAATTACTCCTCATTTACACCTAGCAATCACCTTCCAACAACTGCATGTATCATTTATTTTGATACCAATTACGAGATTGAGCGTGTGTAGTTGCATCAAAAGCTGTAGTTATTCCAAATGTTACTCATGTAACTGACAACCCAGGCCATAGACGAGTGGAGGATGCCACACTGATTTTCTAATTGGATTTATTGAAGTTCTTTAACTGTCTTTGAGGGTTCTGTGGCTACATATGTATACTCACATTTTTTTTATAATAATCAAGAATTTGTGATTTTCTTTCTTTAGGTATGTAACATCAGGTCAAGTAGGGTATGTAGAGAAGCATCTGGAAAATGGTGGGGAGACGGCAAATGCATTGAGAGACATGGCTGATATGTATTCAATGTTTATTGTTGGAAAGGGAAGAAGAGGGAACTCGATACTAACAACAGGTTTGAGTGATTGGGAAGAATGCCCAGAGCTTGGTAAAGTAGGGGATTTGTTAGCTTCTTCAGATTTTGAACTCAGCGGTTCTGTTTTAGTTATTCAACAGCATAGACCTTCTAAAAGTCAATACCAAGATCAATAGAAAACCACACAACATAGTTTTGTAGTTTTTGTTATTTGTAAAGATTTAGAATATCATTTTCTACTTTTGCTTTATTTCCCCTCTTTTTTGGGAGTTTTGGAGGAAAAAGAGCATATAGAAAGCCAGGTTAATATTCAGTTGAGTTGCTATTTTTCTCAACAAGTACATATACACAAAGATATACGCATACATGTATGCATATATATGTGCACACGTACATGTATAAAATGCAGATACACGCTTGTATGTGAATTTATTAATAAACATAGCAAAGAAAACAACATGACATACACCAGTGGAACATAATAATTTAAGACGAAACATGACTCACGACTGGATTTGACACCGCCTATATAGAAGGCATGCAGGCATCCCAAGGATAAAAAGAAAAGAACTTAAAAAGGAGTTCATTTATTTATGGATTGTCACACATGGCAAGTAGCCTTATTCATTATTCAGCAACAGTAAACTAGTTGGAAGGTGGTGGTGCTAAGAAAGGAATGGAGGGAAATCCCGGAAGATCAGAAGGAATGGGAGGAAGTGAAGACGTCGCCAAGTTGGGGAGTCCCGCTGTTGGTAGAATAGGCGGGATGGTAGGAACCAATGGTATTTCTGGCAATATCGGAGTTGGCAATATTGGTGGTATGATAGGTAGTCCGGGTATGAACTGCGACAAATGTCGTGCAGATTCACATTTTCTTATGTTACTCGTGATGAGTGCTAGAGTGAAAAGAAATAAGAAGCAAGTGTAGATGCTTCTAGCCATGATGTGTATTTTTCTATAAAACTTGGGAAAAATATTGTGAAGTTTTGTTTTTGATGATGGAAAATAGATTTAGCCTTCGAGTTTATATAGAGACCCTGTGCAAGAGTTTGGCATGGTTGTGTACTATTTTGTTTGGCAAAAAAATTGAGCATTGCTGGTAAAACCATGTCCTTTTTGTGGAAGAATTAGGATGCCTTGCTGAATGGGTAATTGAAAGCTTCAAATTTAGGTGTTAGTGTAAGCCAATTGGCATGTTTTCCGAATGAGTTCTCTTGAAATTCAAGTTGTTTATGTTCAAACTAGGTTTTGGTGAGCTATATTGCATGCGTTTGACTAATTTATGCTGTAATCAAAATCTTGATTTTGATTTCGAAAATAAAAATAAAATTCATCCACAAAAATATAGCAGGACATTTTTTATATAAAAAAATTATATTTAAATATAGTACTATTATTTTTCTCTGGATCTTAAATTTTACAAATATAATAAATATATTGTTGTTTTTTTTTTCTGACAAGAAAGGGATTATTTTTTTATTACATTATATAATTAAAAGTTGCACGTAAAATCCAATTTAAGTTTTGGCTACAATAATGATACACTTAATTATATATTTAATATTACGGGAAGTTGAAAGATGAAGTTATTGTAGATAAAAAAAAAGGTTCCTCGATTGTTGGAGTGTAATATTTTGTCCCTGTTTGGAGAGCCCACGAAACACGGCGCTTATGCTGCTATATTGTTTAAAGATTAGAGTTGCAACGTTACTACCAGATATAGTTTTTGGTAAAGTGGCATGCGTTTGATCATACAATAAGTATCAGAGTCAATGTCACGTGTTCGATTTCTATTAGTTGCAAGGTATTGCAATTATTGGGATGGAGATTGTTGGAGTCCAATAATTGTCCATACTTGAAGAGCGATCGAAGCATGACGCTTGGGTTGCTATGAGATTTAAATATTAGAATTGCACGACAAGCGCTTGATCATGCATCTATAATATTTTGGGTTATGTTTCTGTCTACATAACACGATATTAAAACATGATGAGCAATCTTACCATTAAAAACATATAGCTGCATCATTACACCTTTTTTTCTAAAATAATATAGTTAATGCTACATATGTTATGAGCGATGACAATATTGATCTTTCGAGAAAAGAGTAATTAGTTCTTATAGAGAGTTGAAGCATTTAGGAAGATGCATTGGAAGAGATATGGCATGGTACATAATTAGTTAGAATAATGTATAATTACTAAAAAAATTAAAATTAATGAAGTGGTTGGAGATAGGGCATTGCGGGTGACCCTTCCCACAACCAGAGATGTTGTGGTAAAGTTTCATGCTAAAACAGACGTGTAACTATAACGATGATTTTACAACCTGGAACGGCGATTTCACGGTAAGGAACGACTGTTGCATAATTTTTTTACATTTTTTGCAGTTTTTTCCAGTTCTTTTTTTTTTTCATTAATAATTTGTCCAAATTGTTGTTTTTATTTTTAATTTAAAAAAACTCCACGGAAATATCCGCGACCATTCCACAAAATATCAATGAAACTAGAACATCAGCATCCGTGATACCTTCCGTAAGCATGTTGGTGAACCATGATCGTTGCTCATATTCAAAAGGATGGGAAAATGCCTGAAATTTTGTTATATTCGAGTTCTATTGTTGATTTGGGATGATAAGTCTGGATTAACAGGGTATGGACTATAATGATGTCAATTATTGTTTACGTTATTATTATTGATTAAACTTGCTAGTTTTGGCTATTTCATTTCAGTGATAATTCATTATCTTAGCACATAGGCGTTGTGTTTGAAGTTTTGAAATTTAGATTATATAACAGGGATGGCCAATTTTAATGAAGTAGTTGGAGTCCCGAGGAGTAACTTTTAATTCTTGTAAGTGAATTAAAGTAGATGCTGTAAGCCAAGTAAAGTAGTAGAAATCTGAAGTCCATAAAAATAAATTTAGTATTAACCATGGGAAGATGGACCAAAATTATGTAGTATAGATGTCTTTAAGGACATCACACTTTAAGGGCGGCCATAACACAATCTCTGTGAAGGTAGAGACTGATGGCAGTATAAATATAGTAAATAATACAATGAAATTGTCATTTACAAAAAAAAATTGAATAATTTACTATGCAAAAGCAGTGCATTAATTTTTTAGGAGAGAAAATTATCGGATTCTTGAGATTTGAAAACATTTTTAATTAGGTATGAGAATAATTTTTCCAAAGTATAGGATAAATTGTCAAAGCAAAAATTTGAAGATAGAAGATAAAACTTAAAAGTTAAAAATGATTTTCGATTCTGTTTGCTTCTGCCAGTGAAATATACATCCGATTTGAACCTGACTTATACATCAAGATTCTATTTGCTTTTGCCATGTGAAATACTTGTAAACATTCGATTTGAACCTGACTTGTATATCAATCATATTAAAACACAATTACTTAAATAAAAATAAATAAATTAACATATAAATAATTTTAAATTGATCCATAAGTAAAATAGGGTTCATACAGGTATATTCCTTGTGCCACCTGATTCCTTCGTTAAAGTACAGAGATTTAAAATTGAAGGCACGGCAGAGAGCTTTTGATTGAGCAAACAAAATCCCACTCATGAGATTGCAGAGCTTTTGACAATGATTAGGGGAAAAAGCCACATATTTCTTTTCTCTCTCTTTTTTTCTAAAAAAGAAGTCATAAATGAAATGAAAGTTTCGAAGTTGTATCATATTAATTATATTCATAAATATGATAAAAAAAATTATTTACATAAATATTTATTATTGTAAACAAAGACATTCTCTGGGTTTTTAAAAATTATTTTACTTTGAGAATAAAAGTTTTTTTATTTATTTCTTATTTACGTTTTGTATTTAGGTATGTGAGAGGAAAAAATTAGGTTTTGAGAAATAAATAAATATATACTTGTTTTGAGGATTAATGTTATTTATGATCAAATGGAGAAAAAAAAAGTATATCTTTGAGATAAATACGAAAGATTCACTCTTGATTGTTAAAATATTTCTTTAGCTACAGTTATAAATGGGTTGTGTCAGCTCATATTTCTCATCACAAACTCAAATTTCTTTGGAGCTCAAACTCATACACACTCATTTATAGACTCCACTTTTTTTTTTAAAGGTAAAATATATTAAACCTAAGCAGCATTGTCTTTTAGTACAAATTGACTCAAATAAAAGGGAATAGAATCAAAAGTAGTAGACAAAACTTGAAAATGAGATGCATGAGAAGCCAGTGCATGAGCCACTGAATTAACAGTGAGACGGCAATACGAAATTTTAAAATCTGCTTTGAAAGTTGAGAAAGGACGAATAAAATCGTTGGCATTGCCATAAGGATGTCACATATTCAAATCACGAATAACGCTAACAACGTTAATATCATCTGTTTCGATAATACCATTAGTCCATTGTAAGAGTCTTGCTAGAAGTAGTCCTTCACGGATAGCTAGGAGTTCGGCTGTGAGAACTGAGAAAAATCCCTGGATAATTTTAGTGTGCACTACCAACAATACACCGTGTTCATCTCGAATTACAACCCCAAGGCCATAATTCATATTAGGTGGTAGAGAAGCATCCAGGTTTATCTTGACTAAACCAATAGAAGGAGGAATCCAAATAGAAGGACCACACATAATATTGTAGTTGTTAACATTTGTTAATGTTTGCGCTTTCAGGAAAGACTCCCATATATACAAAGCTCGAAGAAAAATAGTGCTAGGCTTTTCCACTCGACTATGAAAGACCATCTGGTTTCGTGCATATCATAAACTCCAACAAATAATAGCAAACACTTCCAAATTCTCTGTGTTGCTAAATCTCATGACCTACTGCCAGAGGTAAATTAAAGAAGAGCAACAAAAACGAGATAGCAGCGACCAAAATGATGTTAATTTCCAAGTCTTACGAGCCCATGTGCATTGCCACAAAACATGGAAAGCATTTTCAGGTAGCTGATGGCATAGAGGACACATAATATCAACTGAAACACCGAGTTTAAATAGCTGGAAACAAGTTGGAAGTGCTTCGTGTAGAGCTCTTCAGTTATGGATCTTTACTTTAGTGGGGACTTTGATCAGCCATAATTTTGTAAATATTTTAACATAGTCAGATGAATCACCGAACTACATTCCACTTCATGTCGGCGAGCCAAATTATATCCAAGTTTAATAGAATATATGCCATTCGAATTGAAGTGCCAAATCAAAACATCAGAACCCCAAGCAAAATGAATGGGTAATTGTAGGAATTCACTATGATCAATGGGCCAAAAATATTGATATATCAAAGACCAATTCCATTCACCAGATTCGGTGAGGAGATCACTTACTTTCATATTTTGACTCATGGGTGTAGGCTTTGTGATCGGCGTGAATGAATGAGGCTGTAGAAGCCAAGGGTCATGAAAGACACGAACAGATTGCCCATTATCTATGCGCCATCGCATTTCTCTCTGAAATAATTTCCTTCCCCAAAGAATACTACGCCAGACATATGATGAATTGGGTTTCACTTCAGCCTGTAGAAAGGAACCAGAAGGAAAGTATTTAGCTTTGAAAATCTGAAATAAAATTGAGTTAGGCTGGGTTAGTAATCGTCAACTTCGATGTTGCAGGCCATCGAAAATTCTTTTTTTACTCCGCCCTACAAAGACTGGGAGACCTAAGTAAGACTCATGAGATTCATTATGATGCATGCCCAGGATATTAAATATTTCAGTCTTATGTGAAATTGAAATGTTAGGAGTGAAAGTGATGGAGGATTTACAGCAAGTTACAAACATTATAGCATACAATATAATATTCTATTGAAGAATTTAGTGAAAATCAATTATTTTAATAATCCAAATAATAGTACAAAGAACAAATCTAATTCTGATTTCACTTTTATCTGTAAAATATTTAATTATTAAAATACGAAGAGACATGACTGAAATTAGTTTGTTTAATTTTTTTAAACAGAAAACATGAATTATACTAAAATAATAACATGTACAATTGAGAGTCAGCCAAAACCCATATTTCATACTAAGCCCCTGAATAAACAACAAAGACATAGGCCAAACTTGGTGAAAAACTATGACCCATCTAATAGTCGTACTAGAAATTTAATGGTAAAGTGATTCACAACAAAAGCACTAGAACTTGACTGAAAGAGTGTAGAGACCACCAAAACCAAACAAGATCCTCTCAAATCATTCAGTTGGAGTAGGTCAACTAAGGGAACTGCCTCCATTACATTTGAAGGTACAAAGAATGATACACGAGAGACATAAACTGAAAGAAAAACAACAAACGAGCAAGCCCTCGGCAAGTATCAACACGGGATGACCCACGAAACCGAAAGACCTAGCAGTTTTGCCAAGCGTTGCCCAACACTGAAGCAAACCAATAAACCAACACCAGAGAGACAAAATAGTGTCACCATAAAACTAACAACCAGACATCCCAAAAGAACAAAACAAGGAGGGAACACACTCAAAAACACAACATGCAGTACTACATTGAAGGGACAAAACCTCGATAATAAATGTCCATCCAAAAGCATAACCTAAAATTAATTTGTTTAATTGACCATGTTTTTTTGGTTTGAACACTTAATTAACCATGTTTGTGTCATCATAGAGAATTAGATCCGGAGTCGGATCAACGCTCCAATTCAGTTGAGATTGTGGAGTTTAAATATTTACATATGAATTTGGCGATCTCAAAATAATTTAGACCGTCGGATCCGAACCTAATGACAAGGTTCTCATCATAAAGATTATATGGGTAGGGTCTTATCATACACCAAAATATATATTTATATATATATATATATAGGGTTTATTAATTAAATAACCTTCATAAAATAAATAATTTCAAAAATAACCCGAAAAATAAAAACAATTCAAAAGTAACCTAAACCGCCAACTGGGTTGGCGTGTCCAATTGGTCACACCAACTCAGTTGGCGTGACCTTTGTTTTTTACGGTCACGCCAACCCAGTTGGCGTGACCATTATTCACGCCAACTGGAGCTGCAAGTTGGTGTGAATAATTATTGGTCACGCCAACTGAGTTGGCGTGACCAATAAATATCATGTGTCACGCCAACTCAGTTGGCGTGACCAATTAAAGGTCACGCCAACTGAGTTGGCGTGACTTGGAGTTATAAAATTTCCGCAACCCTTCTTCTTCGGCAACAACTTCGGCGATTATTACAGTCTAAATTCTTCCTCGCGTTTGACCTCCAAGTAACTATCGTTTTTTCCCCCTCATTTTGCTTCCAGTCACTTCGTAGTTTCAGATTCAGAATTTAGAGGTAAAAATCATGTCGCCGTGAATTAATTTCTGTCACACTTTTTCGCTGCCGTCCGCCGCCCCCCCGCCGTCTGCTGCCGCCGTCGGGCGCCGTCGGCCGCCGCCGCCGCCGCCGCCGGTTGCTGATGGCTGGTGGTTGTCGGCGGTAGCATCGTCATGTTTTATCAGTTTTAATATATTTTGTTTACTTTATGTTGTCTATATGTACTAATATATTTTTTGTTTCATATAATAGGATGGATCCGATGAATGTACCAGGCCCGATCGATGATCATCTGTTGTTATTGCAGTCATGTCATCGTTCTGAAGATGTATGGGCAGGTGATATTGATCGGCCCTTGCGTGTGAGAAATCCGAGCAGCTATTTTTGGGATCTTTGCCCATTAGACACACGTGTTGTAAGTATGTTACATGAGTTTGGGTTTTATGGTGTATATAGGTGTAATAAGATTACCATTGACCCTCATCTAATCACGGCGTTAGTAGAGAGATGGCGTCGTGAAACGCATACATTCCATCTGAGATCTGGAGAGGCGACTATTACACTGCAAGACATTGCAGTTATTTGGGGTCTGCCAATAAATGGTCTTGCAGTGTCAGGTGCCAATTTTGATAAGACAATACCCGAGTAGCAAGAATATTGTTATCGTCATTTGGGATTTACACCAGATCCGGGTCACTTTAAAGGTGCATGTTTGTTAATGTCTGCGTTGAGTCATCATTTAATAGTAAATCGGATCCATTTGCATAGTACGGCGGATGAGGTTGCTAAATATGCACGAGGTTGTGCATTATTAATGATAGGTGGGATTATGTGCCCCGATAGCTCCGGCAACTGTAAAATTATTGTACATACAGAAATTAGAAGATATCAGTTCTGTTGGTAATTTTAGCTGGGGTAGTGCTGTGCTGGCATTCTTATATCGTGAGTTGTGCACTTCAGCGGAGAGAGGGAAAAAAGTAATATGTGGTGCATTACAACTCCTACAGGTAATCGTTACCTTTATTTTAAAATACTGAAAAAATATATCTTGCATATTTAATTTATATTCTTCATGTTAATGTTTTAGATTTGGGCATGGTCCCGGCTCGAAAGTTTAGCTCCTCGACTCGGACGCCTGAGAATTGATATTGGGCCAATACCAATCGATGAGGACAATTACTTACCTGTTGCTCCATATGGTGCAATGTTATGTATCACAAATTATTTTGCAATGTATAATATTATATTTAATATTTTGTTATATAATTTATGTTTTTTTTATGATGATTATGAGTACACAGGTGGACATGTAAAGTAAGATTTACAGAAACTGGCACACATTCATTACGAATTATTAGGGACATCCTTGACCAGCAGCCATTAAGCCAAGTAATTTTATTTTTTATATTCATGTATAAAACATAATAGTCTTTGAACATTATTTTAATGTAATACTATATTTGTAGTTTAATTGGCAGCCGTACCCTGATGATTATATTGAAGGACTGCATACTGAGTTATGGACATACAGCGGGCCACTCATTTTGTATGACATAGTTGAGATGCATCGTCCTGAGCGGGTTTTCCGTCAGTTCGGCATGGTACAAAACATCCCACCAGATCCACGGTCAGGGGATGATATATTACATGTAGTTAACCGCAGGGGTAAAACAAATAATGACTGGTCTGCACACCATAGGCGGTACATGACTATATGGGGAAATGCACATGCTCATACCGTGGACAGCCCGCGATATGAGTCAGCTGGACAGGGTGTAATTGTCGGGTACAATGACTGGTATGGACGAGTAACACATAGATTCATTGGCCATCAACGACAATTTGTGGAGGCTGGTTATCAACATGGAGATGGCCCGGCATGGCAACATGTGGTATGTTGCTTTATTACAAAATGTCAGAAATGGATGCATTTAGTGATGTCAGAAATGTCATACAAAATGTGTTGCATGTCGCGCAGGAACGACGCGATAGAAACTTTCCGCCCTACGAAGAGGGACATGCGACTCAAGGTGAACAAGTACAGCCGATGCATGTGAGTGATGAAGAACAAGTACAGTCGATGCATGCGGGTTTTGGAGATGCTGGCCCTTCAAGCTATGTCCCGACATATATGCCAGGTCCCTCTTCATCATATGCCAGTGACATGTACGCTGATTATTATACTCCTCGACCACAGCATCAGTTGTATGACCAAACGCATTTCACGCCTCATCAACCCATGTACTCACAAGAACAAACCAGCCCAGATGTGAATATTAGATTCCCCGAGATATATGCATCGATGTCACCACAATTTGCCGTGTCACCGGTTGTGTTCCCTAATTTGTCACCTGATGTTCAGCTGGACGATGTACCTGTAGTGCAAGAAGACCCACCCATTCAGGAAGGACGCGGTCAGAGACGGAAACAGCCACGTCGTTGTGGTACTGGAGGGGCATTATAGAGTTTTAGCCTTCATATATGTAGTCATGTTTGCCTATTGTGAATCTTAGTATTAAATGTAATGAATGTACTTCCATATGAATGTCTTATTTGATATGTGACAATAACAATAACACAATAACAATAATAATAACAATAACACAATAACAATAACAATAACAATAACAAGAACAATATCAAAAACAATAACAATAACAATATCAAAAAACAATTACAACTTTATCGGTTTTGGGAACTCGATGCCATATGTCGTCTTGCCCGGGCTTCAGGCCAATCCATCTCATTTTGCATGCGTGTTGTTCGGTCTCGACCTCGTCTTCTTATAGTACGCAAGGTGGAATTGTGGTACAGTTCGAATGACGGGGTTTCCCAATACTGCTCTCCCCATAATGGCTCAAATTCACCTTGATATGTGCTCCAATATTCTTGCATATTATAATACTCCTTGACAAATGTTTTTGCGTTTATGCCATAAGCTCGACATACTTGTATCACATGTGAGCAAGGAATCCCAAATTCTTTCCACTTCCCACAAGAACATTCCCTTGATTTGAGCTTCACAACATGAGTATTACCCTCACGTCCAACTTGCATCCTTGTGATAACTGAGGCTGTTAGATGCCTTCGATCAAACATCTGAACTTCATGATGAATGGAGTGAAGATCAGCCCGAGCATATTTTTCAAAAGCATAATCCGGCCATTCTTGATTATTTTCGATCATTCTATCAGCTTTTTTCACTCGCTCCAAAAAATAATGCACACAACGATCGAATGTTAACTGTACAATGGCAGTGATTGGAAGGCGACGTGCACCTTTCATGACTCCATTTATGCACTCCGACATATTTGTTGTTAGGATACCACAACGCCATCCTTCATCATGAGCAAGTGTCCACTGAGACTTATCAATCCGATTCAGGTAATCAAAAGCCCTTGGTTCAATGGTTTTGATCTCTTCCATCGTACGCTCAAATTTTATCAGTTGATTTTCTGATCCAGCTTTCCAACACAAGTCTTTTAAGTGCACGTTTTTGAAACGACTATTAAAGTTTGAGCAAAGATGTCTCAAACAAAATCGATGCACTCCACGGGGGGGTTTAAAGTCGGGGATACATGCTGCAATAAGGCCCGGATGTCGATCAGAAATCAAACACACGCCGCCAGATTCTCCAATAATGTGTTTGCTAACCATCTCCAAGAACCATTTCCATGACAAAAAGTTCTCTTCATCGACAATTGAAAATGCCAGCGGTAACACTTGATTATTCGCGTCCATGGAGACAGCAATCAACATCTTATGCTGATATTTTACATACAGATGTGTGCCATCCACTGTAATAACTTGACGACAGTGGCGGAAACCATCTATGCACGGTTGGAAGGCCCAGAAAACATAACTCAAAGTTTTTTCTCTCGGTCTTGCATTATCAAGATGATCCCACTCCACGACTGTGCCTGGGTTCCATTTTTTCAAAGCTCCCATATAGAAAGGTAATTTGTTGACCGAGCTCTCCCAGGTTCCATACACGTTCCGTATTGCACGTTTCAAACTATGCCAGCCTTTTGCATATGATATTTCAAAGCCATACTTATCTTTCACCGTTTGAATCACATACTTGATTTCATAAGCTGGATCACGACGAACGATTCCCAATAACAAGCTAGCAATCATATTCTTATCCAAGTTTGAATGATCAAGCGACAGCTCACTCAGCAGACAAGTGTGAGGACCACCATATTTGGTTATTTTGAATAACCCAACTTTTTTATCCAAACATGCACGCAGGTACCATCTGCAAGGTATATCCTCTGTACCGTGTTTGCATATTACTTTCCACAATGTTTTTGTACTCTTAACAACATGGTACTCACGTTTTGCAACACGTACTGAATAATCCTTCACAGCTGCCTGCAGATGAAATTTATCTTTGAAGACCATGTTGCGATGGATTTCACCTTTGGAGTAATCATAAAAACTCCCCCAACGGCCTGTTGGATTGTCAATCGAATCTCCAAAAACTTCTGGATGTGTCATGGAAAAGAATGGGATTGTTGGATAAAGATTATGATCATTTGTCATGGTTGGTGCCCCCTCCTCTTGGTTTTCAACTGCTTCTGCCATCACACCAATATCAACTTCATCATCATCAGCATCAGTCTCATCATCAGATGGAATCCCCTCTGGTTCAGAATTAATTTGATCACCAAAATCAGCAAAACTGTCTGCTCGTGGCTCAGCGGCAACATTATCAACATCTACTGGATGATCATCTCGGTCTCCACCACTATATGAACCCTCAGCTTGATGTCGAGCAACAGACGTCTCTTGAATAACAGATGTCGTCAATCCTTCTGAAAAACTGCCACTCATTGGCATTTCTGGAACATAATCATAATTCCTTGGTTCTTCTTGTATATAAAATTCCAAGCAACTATGACCCTGTTCTGAATCAGGTAGCCATGCTAAATTGTAATCATCATCTATGGGTAAAACAGTCTGACGTAACCCCGAAAAATCTTTGAACATATGCCTAGCATATAATTTCAAAAGAAACTGGTTGCGATCGAACCCAGTGATATCATATATTTTATCTAATAATTGTAGAAAATTAATTGTACGCCGTATAGTTGTACCTCTTGATGGACCACGATCATATCGGACGAACTCAGAATCTTGTATAATATTACCCCCCCAATAAAATAAAACTTGAATAGACATATTTTGATAACTACAGAAAACTATTACTAGTAGCTAATAAAATCTTTTCTGATGTAGAAGATCAGCTAAAGCTGCAACTACAGAGCATAATCAGAATTTTATCATATAATAAAAATATTAAAAGAGAAGTTAAAAATATTAAAAGAGAAATTGTGAATTGGTGAGAAAACTAAGAGGCGGACGGCTTTATTTATAGCACATTTAGTGCCGCCAACTCAGTTGGCGGCACTATTAAAATAATGTCACGCCAACTGAGTTGGCGTGACCCTATAAAACAAAGGTCACGCCAACTCAGTTGGCGTGACTACTATTCAACGTTGGTCACGCCAACTGAGTTGGCGTGACCAATATTTTATATGGTCACGCCAACTCAGTTGGCGTGACCTATTGGACCCGCCAACTGAGTTGGCGGGTAAGGTTAGTTTTTAAATGTTTTCAGAATTCGGGTTATTTTTGTAATTATTTGTTTTATTGGGGTTATTTAAATAAATAACCCTATATATATATATATATATATTTATATTTATATATATATATATATTATATCATATATATAAGTGGCGTGAGGTTACTGTTCCAATGAACAGTAACCTCAAGCCATTTTTTTTAGCTTTTTTAAACTTTTTTATTTGCTTTTTCTTTTAATTTTTCTTTTATTTTTGTTAGTTTTTATTTTTTTCATCGTGTTTTCGTGAACAGTAAACGTCCATCCTATTTTCTTTTATTTTTGTTATTTATTATTTTTTGCATAAATACTAATTTATTTGGAAAGATTTGACCATTGATCCAATAGTGCATCCCTTTTATCTCAATTTTTAAAATTTAAAATGTTTTCTTTATTTTTTTAAGAAAAAAACTTGTTATTTTGTCAAGTATGAATTGATTTTAAAAAAAAAATAGGAAGTTCAAAATAGATTTTAGTCATTGCAAACTTTAATAATAATTTTTATATGAATTGATCTTAAAAAAAACAGATAGTTTAAAATATGTTTTTGTTTTGGCAAACTTTAATAATGATTTTTTATAAAATATTTCTGCATGATGAATTTCTGGTAGATTACAGGTCGTCAGTTTTACTTGTTTATGTGCATTTTGATTTTCGGCTTACCTACGACCTATTGCTAATATGTGGTATTACCTTTGTTCTGATGTTTGGCATCAAATCCCTTAATGTATGAGGAGATTATATCAAACCCTTGACCCAACGATGCATCACTCTTATCTCAATTTTTTTAAATTTAAAATGTTTTCTTTTTTTTTTTTTTAGAAAAAACTTGTTGATTTTGTCAAGTATGAATTAAAAAAAAACATATAGTTCAAAATAGACTTTTGTCGTGGCAAACTTTAATAATAATTTTTTATATGAACTTATTTAAAAAAATAGTTAAAAATAAGTTTTCATTGTGGCAAACTTTAATAATATTTTTTTATAAAATATTCGGCATGATGAATTTTTGGTAGATTACAGGTCATCAGTTTTGCTTGTCTGTATACATTTTCAGTTTTGGCTTACCTACGACCCGTTGCTAATATGTGCTTGTTCTCGATTAACTTTGTTCTGATGTTTGGCATCAAATTTTCCTTCATGTATAAGAAGATTATATCAAAAAAATTAGAAAATATAAAATTATGATAATTATATATTACTTGTTTGATAATAATTTGGGACGTCACATTTACATTCATTATTTGTCAGAAAGTATATAAATAATTATAAAAGTAAGATGATTCATTAATCATGAGGCCGTAGCAAGTAATATAATAGCAATATCCTAAAATAACAATGCAACTACAACAATAAATATAAACTATAATTCCTCTTATGCGAAGCTCGCTACTGCTATGAGAAACCGAAAATATATCTACATTATGAAATGAACCATCGTCATTTTGAAAACTCTTGCAAACAACTTTTGATTGGTTTTGAAGTTTGTTGAGAATAACTTTTATTGTGATATCTGATGTCATCTACTACTGCACTTTTATAGATGACTTTTGTTTAGAGAGTTTATTGGGCCCTACAAGGATATCATATGCCAACTCTTGCTATGGTGTACTGTTGGGGAAGACTTTTGTTTACTCCAACCTATTTGATTTTCTATACGAACGATTATGTATGTTCAATGCGTATGAACCATCTTTTTATTCTCTTGAACTGTCTGTTGAACTTGTGTCGAATGTTTTGTTGGACATATAGACCAGGTTATAAACTCATTGGCACCGCGCCTTGCGCGGTGCCAATTAACTAGTATATATATATATATTTTGTTGTATGACATGACTCAATTCATACAATAAATTTCCATATACATCACAGTACTTGTCAAAATAAAAAAGTAAAATTGGAGGAAGCACTGGGGACCTGTTCGGCAAAATATGGACATGACAATACAACAATGCCCGTACAAGAAACCAGTGTCCTATTCCCCTACATGCATCTTTCCAAAGACATTCAATGACCTAAGGTTGTGTTTCTCTCGTATGATTAAGGTGTGATATATTATTTTCATCCATAGTGAAAATTGCCTGCATCGGGTTGAGCAGAATATATGAAATTAATGATTTTCTTTTGAATTTTATTTGCAGTATACGTACAAGTACATTAGGAGAAAGGAAGTTTAATTTAAATTGCACATTTTTTAATAAAAAAATTTAAGAACTTGTGGTCCCATTTATGAACTACATGTGTTCACGCATATATACTCTGTGGAATAAATGGAGCCTGCATGAGGAAAAGAAAGTTGTATATAGTCTCTCTTTACCACATTTAGTATCCGGCATTGAGATAATGCCATATCTAATCAAGATGTCAGTTTCAGGTAGGAAAATGTTACATTTTTAGAGGAAAACGTGCAAAAAAATAAAATCAAAACTCTTATATGTAGCTTCCAGACACAAAACACACAGTTTCTTGTTATGACAATTTACTTAAGTTGGCATGCATTATCAACTGTACAGACTTACACGAATGAATTGGAGTTAGAAGTAGCTCATTTACTGGAAGAAAATGCCAGACTCAAGAAACAACAGCAACCGGTAATTAAATTTAGAACCCTTCTTATTTAACTTTACCATTTTCCTGATGACTCAATTTTGTGAAAATATATGTAAAGTGGAGTGTAGCTGCACCTGATAATCATCGATATGCCAAAAAGAAGACTCTCCAAAGGACATCAACCGCTCCATTTTGAAAACCCATGCATTCTCCAAATAATGAGGCTAGCTAGCCAAAGGGTAAACTGTTGTGCCAGAATACCCAAAATAAAGTGCAAAAATCATACACATATACAAGAACACGAATATTTACGTGGTTCGGCAATTGCTTACATCCACGGGAAGCAAACACAATTTATTGGAAATTTCTGACGAGAATTACAAACTCTTGAGGATCACCTCACAACTCACAGAAACAGATGCAGAAGCTTTAATAGCTTAATATTGAGAGTAATTTCAGATTGAGGGATGAATTTCAGAAGTGAGGGATGATGAGTTTATATAGGCGTAGAAACCCTTCGGTGAACAAGTTGATGCCAACTTTTCTTCCTACCATTGTTGAATTCTATGGTGTGCCACCTTCCACCGTCCACCGTCCAAGCCACCATAGCAACAGTACATCTTCTGGAAGGAGCCACCTAAACAACCACCGTCCAACAATCTCCACCTTGGCGATTTTCCAGTTAATATGTGCTGCCTCATTCAGTACGCCCTAGGCGTTGGATACTCGAGAGATGTTGATCAGGTTCAAGCAGTGTTGAAACTTGATCCCTGTCACCACCTTTGTTAACATGTCTGCAGGATTGTCTGCAGTCCCGATTTTTCTGAGTAGAATATCTCCCTCTTCTACTATTTCCCGAACAAAGTGGTAGCGAACATCAATGTGTTTGGTGCGACTGTGATGGACTTGATTCTTTGCCAGACATATGGCACTTTGACTGTCACAGAAAATCTCTGTATTTTTCTGCCTGATGCCCAAGTATTTCACCAAATTATGCAACCAGATGCCTTCCTTGAATGCTTCTGTGATTGCCATGTACTCTGCCTCTGTAGTAGACAAAGCAACTGTAGACTATAGCGTGGATCTCCAAGTCACTGGTCCTCCTGCCATGGTAAATACATAACCAGTAGTTGATCGACGCTTATCAAGATCACCAGCATAATCCGAATCGACGTATCCAACTAGACGATTAATTTCGTCTTTTTGAAATTTCAGACCAACATCCACGGTACCCTGAATATACCGGAGAATCCACTTTATTGCATGCCAATGTTCTTTACCAGGGTTGTGCATGTATCGGCTCACCATGCTAACTGCATGAGAAATATCAGGTCTTGTGCACACCATTGCATACATCAGAGCTCCGACAACATTTGCATAAGGAATGCTATCCATTTGTCTCATCTCGACATCTGTAGTAGGAGACATTGATGCACTCAATTTGAAATGCGGAGCTAACGGAGTACTTACAGGTTTGGTATTTCCATCTATACCAAATCTATGGAGTACATTCTTCAGATACTGAGTCTGTGTCAGACAGACTGTGCCCTTTGTTCTTTCTCTCTTGATCTCCATTCCAAGAATCTTCTTGGCCTCTCCAAGATCTTTCATCTCAAATTCTGAGCTGAGCTGAGCCTTTAGTTTATCAATCTCTATCTTGCTTTTAGATGCGATCAGCATATCATCAACATATAAGAGCAGATAGATAAATGTATCATCTTGGAGTTTTTTCAGGTAGACACAATGATCAAACTGACTGCGTGTGTATCTCTGTTTCTTCATAAAGCCGTCAAACCGTTTGTACCACTGTCTCGGTGACTGTTTGAGACCATAGAGTGACTTGTCGAGCTTACAAGCCCAATTTTCATGACCGGGAACTTTGAATCCATCAGGTTGAGCCATATAGATCTCATCGTCCAAAGTTCCATGAAGGAATGCCGTTTTGACGTCAAGCTGGGCTAGCTCGAGGTCAAACTGTGCAACCAAAGCTAGTAAGAGTCGAATAGACGAATGCTTGACAACAGGTGAGAAAACCTCGTCATAGTCTATTCCTTCCTTCTGAGCGTAGCCTTTTGCTACTAGTCTAGCTTTGTATCTGATACTGTCTTTGCCTGATGCATCTTCCTTCTTTGCAAAGACTCACTTACAGCCAATCGCTTTCTTTCCTTTAGGAAGTGGAACCAGCTTCCATGTTTTATTCTGATAAAGCGATTTCATTTCTTCATCCATCGCCGTCTTCCACATGGCCTTTTCTGTACTATAAATAGCTTCTTTATAGTTGTACGGAATACCATCTTGATCAATTGGAAGAGCGAACGCTACCATATCAGTAAATCGAGCAGGTTTCCGGATAATTCTCTTTGGTTTACTGGTAGCAATAGAATCAGGTACTGATGCTGAATCCGGTACCTCCGTTTGAACAGAGTCATCAATCTGATCGTCAGAGTCTTCTTCAGGAAGATCATCAATCTGAACAGATTGGTCTGGAGTTGTGGGAATCTCGAACTCCACCTGCAACTGAGAACTCGGATCTTGGTTCTCTATCTCTGACTCTTTCTGTTTCAGCATTACGGATTCGTCAAAGGTAACGTCTCGGCTCAAGACAATCTTCTTTGACTCGGGGTTCCATAGACGGAATGCTTTAACTCCTTCACTAAAGCCCATGAAAACAGCTTTCTCGGCTCTAGGCTCCAACTTTGATTTTCTGACGTGAAAGTATGCGGGACACCCAAATATATGCAGAGAATCATAATCAGAAACGGGTCGTCCAGACCATACCTCCTTCAGAGTTTTTCCTTCTAGTGCAGAAGTTGGTAGCCTGTTGATGATATAAGAGGCATATGACAAGGCTTCAGCCCAGAATGTCTTGCTCAGTCCAGATTGGGATAACATGCAGCGGACTTTATCAATCAGAGTACGATTCATACGTTCTGCTACACCATTTTGCTGTGGCGTGCCTGGTACGGTGAAATGTCTGACTATCCCTTCTTTCTGGCAGGTTTTCTGAAATGGGTCTGACTTGTATTCTCCACCATTATCAGATCTGAGCCTCTTTATCTTTCTTCCGGTCTGGGTTTCGATCATCTTCTTCCAGTTGAGGAAGATGTCCAGAACTTCATCCTTATGATTCATAGTATACACCCAGACATATCTCGAGAAATCGTCTATAAAAGTAACGAACCAACGTTTACCTCCCAATGAAGCGTTCTGAGAAGGTCCCCAAACGTCGGTGTGCACGTAGTCCAATATCCCTTTGGTACGAAGGATAGCAGTACCAAACTTGACACGTGTCTGCTTGCCCAAGACACAATGTTCACAGAAGTCAAGTTTCTCACTTTTGGCACCTTTCAGAACACCTCGATTCACTAAATTTTGCAGAGCCTTCTCACCGGCATGTCCCAAGCGCATATGCCAGAGCCGTGAGGTATCAGGTGAATCTTCAACAGTGCTAGTGGAGACTGCAGCTCTCCCAGAAAATGTGTGACCATCCATAAAATATAGATTTCTTTCTCGAGTACCTTTCATCGCTAAGAGTGCACCTCGTACAACTTTTAGAATTCCGCCCTCCATGGTTATCTTGTATCCATTGGACTCGAGGACTCCAAGTGAGATCATATTCTTCTTCAGATCAGGAACATATCTCACTTCTGTAAGTTGTTTGATAGTACCATCGTGCATCTTCAAGCGGACTATACCGATGCCTTTTGTTTGACAGGCATTATCGTTGCCCATAAGGACAACCCCACCATTGATTTCTTCAAAGTCTGAGAACCACTGGCGATGTGGGCACATATGATAAGAACAACCAGAATCCAGAATCCATCTATCAGATGAATTGAATGAAGATGATGAAACCGAGAATGCCGAATCATCTTTATTGTTAGAATTTTATTGTGCCACATTCGCATTTGGCTTATCCTTGTTAGGACAATCCTTCTTCCAGTGCCCTTTCTGATGACAATAGGCACATTCATCCTTTGCAGGACGTCTCCGTGTTGATTCTCCTCTGGACTTCGATCTGGATCTGCCTCGTCCCTTGACATATTGTTTGTTGTTATTTCTCCCTCTGGATACCATCAGTGCTTCAGACGTGGTATCTCTATGATCATACTGGTCTTTCCTCCGATATTCATTGTTTACCAACGCATTGGAAACATCCATGAATTTGACATCGTCTTTGCCGTATAACAAAGTCGTGGTCAGATGATCATAAGATTCGGGCAGGGAATTTAACAACAATAACGCCATATCTTCATCTTGAACTTCAACCTCCAGATTTTGCAGATCGGCAATAATTTTGTTGAAATTATCAAGATGCTCAATCATTGGCGTACCTTTCTTATACTGGAAACGAAAAAGCTTCTTTTTCAGATAGAGCCGGTTTTCTATGCTTTTCGTCATGTATTTGTCCTACAGCTTCTTCCAGAGACTCGTTGCAGATGTTTCTTTCATGACAAAATACTTCTGCTCCTTGGATAAGCAGAGCCGGATTGTCCCGCAAGCTTGCCGGTTGACATAGTTCCAATCCTCAGGTGACATGTCCTTGGGCTTAGACTCCAAAGCTATATTAGATCCCTCACAGAATAAGAGATCTAATACTTCACATTGCCACATGCCAAAGTTGTTGGTGCCGTCAAATTTCTCCACCTCGAACTTCGCATTGGATAACATGGTTCGTCGCACTGAACCGCTAGTGGATGCTTCTTCATCCATTACTTCGACCTTTTGGGTAGCTTTTTAGCAGAAACCGATGCTAACGTTACGTCCGGAAGGGTCGAAATAGTAGGAAACCAGTCTTGGATCAACAAAAGCGGACGTAAAACGAGCAAGAACGGGCTATTTTAGTTTTGGACCGGTTCAGAGCCGGTTCGGTCGAACCAGCTGGTTCAATTTGGTTCAGCTGACCGGAGGGCCGGGCCCGGTTTGGGCTGGGTCGGTAGTTTCGGGCCTTGAATCGGGCTGGCTGGTTCTTCGGGCCGATTTTTGGGTCGACCCGGATCCGATTTGTGAGGTTGGATCGGATCCTTTCTTCTCCAACATGCACGTACGTGCAGACCTTATTTTCAGAATATTTTCAAAACTTTAAATTTAATTTCCCGTTGACTCGGAAGTCGAAATTGCGAACCGAAAATTATTCCGGACTCCCGTCGACGAGACGAATCTAGTAGTATGATAAAAAATCAATTTCGGACACTTTCAATTTTCGGGCATTTTCACAAACACATGGCTCTGATACCAATTGTTGTGCCAGAATACCCAAAATAAAGTGCAAAAATCATACACATATACAAAGAACACGAATATTTACGTGGTTCGGCAATTGCCTACATCCACGGGAAGCAAACACACTTTATTGGAAATTTCTGACGAGAATTACAAACTCTTGAGGATCACCTCACAACTCACAGAAACAGAATGCAGAAGCTTTAATAGCTTAATATTGAGAAGTAATTTCAGATTGAGGGATGAATTTCAGAAGTGAGGGATGATGAGTTTATATAGGCGTAGAAACCCTTCGCTGAACAAGTTGATGCCAACTTTTCTTCCTACCATTGTTGAATTCTATGGTGTGCCACCTTCCACCGTCCACCGTCCAAGCCACTATAGCAACAGTACATCTTCTGGAAGGAGCCACCTAAACAACCACCGTCCAACATAAACTGGGATGAAATCTTGGTGGGTTTTTAGTGGTCCAAAGTTTTGCTGCATACGTGTATCGATCGCGAACTGACGGGAAATCTGTTCGTTGCAATTTCTTGAAGTCATTTTGGCCGTAGTTAAGTTATTTTCACTTGCACATTAAATTGTACGGCAATGGTTCTTTACCTTCAGTCTCTACTAGTTTTTCGTTTTTTTTTACTAGTATCTTCTGTAAATTTCCTTTTTATATTTATTTTGTATAGCATGTCGAGGCGAGTTGTCACCCACTGCACGTTCTCATATTGGATGCTACTTCGTCGTACGTGTCCTTGATTATATTGATATATTTGACGTGAACTTTTTTCTTCATCAAATCCCACCATAATATCTTCCTTGGTACTTTATCGTAGGCCTTCTCCAAGTCTATAAAGATCATATGCAGATCTTTACCCTCTCACGATAGCGCTCAACAAATTGACGAAGTAAATGGATAGCTTTAGTAGTTGACCATCCTGGCATTAACCCAAATTGGTTCTCCGATATCTTAACCTCCCTCCTTAAACGACATTCAATTATCCTCTCTCAAAGCTTCATTGTGTGATACATGAGTTTTATATCATGATAGTTGGTGCAACTCTGAATGTCACTGTAATACCCATGTCCCACATTGGTTGTGGATGAAAATTTAATGTGGTTTATAAAGGCTTACAATGGACTATTATAGCAACTTGGGTTAACCATTTTCGTAAAGCGATGACGGATACGAAGTAGTTGCTATAAGAGCCCATTGTACAGTCGCGTTTACGCGGGCCTGGGCCCGGGGCGTGACAGAATGGTATCAGAGCTGGTCACCGGCAGGAAACACCGGGAGATAAGTGCTATGCGGGGCAAAGTGCTACGTGCGTGGGAGCCACCTCTTGAACCTAAAAAGGGCAAAGTGCTACACGACGGGGGCCACCTCTTGAACCTGCGGGGCAAAGTGCCACGTGCGTGGGAGCCACCTCTTGAACCTGCGGGGTAAAGTGCTACATGACGGGAGCTACCCTTGAACCTGTAGGAGCCACCTCTAGATTCCCAGTGCCGGTGGATCGATGAGTTAGGTCGCGACGAGGACGTCGCGTTCTGAAGGAGGGGTGATTGTAATACCCATGTCTCACATTGGTGGTAGATGAAAATTTAATGTGGTTTATAAAGGCTTACAATGGACTATTATAGCAACTTGGGTTAACCATTTTCGTAAAGCGATGACGGATACGAAGTAGTTGCTATAAGAGCCCATTGTACAGTCGCGTTTGCGCGGGCCTGGGCCCGGGCGTGACAGTCACCCTTGTTCTTATAGATAGGAATGAGAGTACTCTTTCTCCATTCATTTGAAATTTTGTTACTCCTCCGAAACTTGTTAAATAGATCTATTAGCCACTTTATCCCCAACGGTCCTAAACGTCCCCATACTTCAATAGAGATTCCATCAGGACGAACTGCTCTTTGTGCTTTCATTTTGTTCGAAGCTTCTTTAACCTCAGATCTCTAATTCTGGGAGTAAACTCACGGTTTACATCATGTTGATAGATGTTAAGATCACCTAAATTTTGGCTAAAGCCACCGTTTAACAAGCTGTTAAAATAATTATTCCATCTTGTTTTGATGTCTTCATTTCTAACCAAGACTTTATAGTTCTCATCTTTTACGCATTTCACTGCACATAAGTCTATTGTCTTCCTTTCCCTCGCTCGGGCAATCCTGTAGATATATTTTTCTGTCTCCTTGGTATCAAATTTACCGTACAACTTCTTTGTAAACTTTAGCTCTAGCATCTCGAACAGCTGTCTTCGCTCCTTTTTTGACAAGCTTATACCTTTCGAAAGTTGCCCCATTGTTGTTCTTCTTCAGCTCTCTGTAAGCATCCCTCTTGATTCGGATAGCCTTCTTTACGTCTTCATTCCACCATGATGCTTCCTTACCTGGTGAAGCATATCATCTTGACTCACCAGTGAGCTCTTTAGTTACCATCTTAATGCCACGAGCCATTTTGTTCCATATGGTATCAGGATCATCTCTTGGCGTCCAATTAATCATTTAGAAATAAGTCAATCCCATTTTTAGCATATCAAAGCTAGCTATTTAATTTATGTCAACATTATGAAGTCGATCTTGTTTATCTCAATATGATTCAATTGGCTCTTGTCTATGAAAACCTACGCCTCGATATAAAGAAGAAATATAAGATTCATGCTAGCAAGTATTTGCATTTCAGTAACACCAGGAATCAAATAACATCTGACCAGCACAAAGCTAACATATACAACAAAGTTGGTACGGATGCAGTGCAATAAAAATGTGGTTTTATTAGAATTTCTACATCCCTAATTTCTAGAGACCAACCTGTCAAGAAGCCTAGACTGGGTATTAAACGACTATGACCATATGTACTAGAAGAGCTTGAATCAGATCAAATGTAATAGCTTTGTATAATGATGATGCAAGTAGATTTCGAGCAGTACTGCTCTTTCGTTCATCAGATTTAGTAGTTTGATTAAGGAAGCTCACAGAGACAGATGGTGGCACGCTGTTATTGTTTACATCTTCAGGTTGAAAGGCATTTGAGTTTTCCATATCATAACCTGCACGAAGGCCAGAATTTAAGTTAAGCTCGAGAAATAAGGAGATAGACATTGGATTGACTATTTTAAGCAAAACTCACAATCGAATTGCTTCCAACCAAGGACAAGTTTTTCTCGGTCAAAAACAATGCGGTAGCCAGTCATGAAGTTTTCTGCAGAAAGATTATTATCAAGTAACCAGCTGTGTATCAGGGGGGGAAGATAAAAGGCATCCCCGTTAATAATTTGTTTTGCGCTCACGTGGAGCGCAGTAAACTTCTCAAGATTTAGAAGGCAGTGATATACAGTTCAACAATTTCACAAACAAAAAAGATTAGTGAATGCAAGTTATATTAGTCTTGATGTCATATTTAATGTCAAGAAGAGTATATATGCCATTTCTCTGAACCTCTTTCAAAAATTAAATGGTCTGATTCAGCATTGACATAGACGAGTATTACGAACGTATTGAATACAAACTTGTCATTTTTCACGTGAAAGTTAATAAATTAAGATTCTTTATTTGTCACCTTTCAATCAAGGATATTTTAATGCATGGGTGAAATTTCCGAACATGAGCATAACTTAGGCAAATTTAATAAAATAATATGAAAATGAAATTTTTTTTAAAACTAATGTTATTGTACCCTAGTTACTAAACTAATGTGAATCGCGTATGTGGACCGCGATTCTTAAAAAAATTTAAACAAAATCGTGGTTCACAAACACGATTTTGATTAAGAGATTTTTAGAAGAAGAAACGCGGATCGAAAACGCGATTCTTTAAAAAAAATTAAACCAGAAACGCGGTCTTGCTCCGCGTTTCTTGGTCTTCGATCCAAAAGAAGAAACGCGGTCCTGCTCCGCGTTTCTTGGTCTTCGAAAAAAGAAACGCAGAGCAGGACCGCGTTTCTTGGTCTTCGAAAATCCAGAAGAAGAAACGCGGTCCTGCTCCGCGTTTCTTGGTCTTCGAAATCCAAAATCAGCTTCGTAAAATCCAAAGCAAATCCGTGACTCTCAGCTTTACAGCTGAGAGTCACGGGACCTGTTATTATTTAAAAAAATAATAATTGTAAAATTTTTTTTTTGGTCTTTAAAAGGTGATCATCCCCGAAGTAGTATTTCATTGTCTGTCCGAAAAGAAAAGAAATCCTCTTTCTTGGCCTCTGTAAGTTATTTAACAAATTTTATGGAGTAAATTTTTCATTTATTTGTTGTATATATGCATGCAAATTACCTATATTGTGTAATTTTTGTAGGTTTGAATTGTCTTAGTTTTGAGTTTCCAGAAACAAATCTGAATTTTGAGGTATGTTTTCTTGAAATTTTACAACGATAAATTTTATATATGTTGTAATTTGTTAAAAAATGTAATGCGGCTCGGGAGTGGTGATCTTAATTATTGAAGAAATGCGGATGCTTTTCCACAAATACATCTTAAAAAAATTAGTTCGAAGAAGAGATGGTGTCCGCGTTTCTTCTTCCAAAATTACACCATTTCTTGTGCTGAAGAATTTCCGAAAATTATGTTTATAAAACGCGGACTCCATCCGCGTTTCTTGTGCTGAATCCGAAAATTATGTTTATAAAACGCGGACTCCATCCGCGTTTATTGTGCTGTAAAAATTTCGAAATTTATGTATATAAATCGCGGACTCCATCCGCGTTTCTTGTGCTGTAAATTTCGAAATTTATGTTTATAAAACGTGGACTTCATCCGCGTTTCTTGTGAGCTTTTTTAGTTCAAAACACGTGGATGTCGTCCGCGTTTCTTGTATCATAAACTTTTAATTTTTAAACTTTTATTTAAACATAATACTTAAACTTTTTATACTTTTATTATGTACACAAAATATTTAAAACGGAAAATTACTAAAAAATTATTAATATATATAAATAAAATATAATTTTTGAATCTATGTAAATAAAATAAATTATAAGTATTATTTTTATGTCATTTTCCATTTATCATTAATGAGCTGATGTTATATTGTCGGAGATAATATGTCGGTTCAATGTCAAATTTTTAAACTTTTATTTAAACATAATACTTAAACTTTAATTTTTAAAATTTAATTTAAACATAATATTTAATACGAGAAATAATAAAAAAATATTAATATATGTAAATAAAATATAATTTTTGAATCTATGTAAATAAAATATATTATAAGTATTATTTTTATGTCATTTATCATTTATCATTAATGAGCTGATGTTATATTTTCGTAGATAATATGTCGGTTCAACGTCAAATTGATGTTTTATTGTACTATGTCGGTCGCATATCACATGATGGGATGACTGTTAGTTACGATCGACCTCCAATAAGATACATGCGAATGCCTCGAAATATTACAATGTCTGAGTTGTTGGCAAAACTGTATGAACAGATAGATATCAATAACGAAAAATATTCGCTTAAAGTTTGGACCAAGCATACATTCAATAATACTTCTGGGCGAGTCGAGCATTTATTAGAAATCGTAACAGACAGTGATATTTGGTTTTTCTTTGACCCCGAAGTTGGAAATGCTGGTGTTAATTTGTATATTGAGGCAGGATAAATACACTACAGTAATGTGCCTGACATCCAATATACTCAAGAGTTGGGCACATATATGTCAATGCTTACTGATCATAACCCGGAGATACCAACAGTCACACAGGGTCTTGCAAGTATGAGAGTTGAAAATAATTATGCTAGCAGTTCCGGTAATGTGGGCCATAACATGTATAGAACTGAAGGGGTATCTGATGAGTCAAGTGACGAAGGCAGAAATGAGTACGCCAACGCCGATTATTTTGGTCCTGAAAACCATGTCGATTCCGAACCAGATGATGCCGGACTTAATGTTCATGATGATAGCGACGAAGATGTAGCAATTGATGTTATATTAGAAACCATGTCCCAACATACCGAGGGTCAATCTGTACATGAAGAGCCAGTTGAACCAATAATGTCCCAAGCGGCACAACCTACACGCCAACATTTTCCTGTCCTTCCATTCTTCTCGACATCCTTTTCAGATGTTCCTGTTGACTCTGTTGATATTCCGACTGGTTCCTGGGGAAATTTCTATGATCATGTCAAGGGAAAATTGGAATTGGGTATGTTATTTAAGAGTAAAGCTCATTTGCAGTCGGCAGTGAAGGACTTCTCCATTCGGGTTGCTAGACGTGAGTACCATGTTATTGAGAGCACGACAAAAATATGGAAAGTAGTTTGTAGACACAATTCTGCGGTTATGCCATGTGGGTGGATGGTCCGAGGGATATGTAAAGAGAAAATGAATGTTTTCAAAATTTCAAAATACGGTGGAGACCATACATGTCTGATGAATGAATTGTCGGTTGACCATCGTAACTTGAGTAGGAATGTAATTGCCAGTCTATTGGTGGGGTTCGTTCCGAAGGATCCTGCATATGAGATAAAATTCGTACAACAGACGGTTAAAGATAAATATGGCTTCGAAATCTCATATCATAAGGCATGGCATGGTTTGAATGCTGCTCGGGAGCAAGTGTACGGAACATGGGAGAGCTCATGTCACACAATTACCGAAGTATATGTCTGCTCTTAAACAACACAACGAGGGCACCGTTATTGAGTGGGACCACATTGACACTGACGTACCTAATCAAAAGATCATTAAATATGTTTTTTGGGCATTCCGACCGTGCATAGAAGGTTTCCGTCATTGTCGAAAAGTGATAAGCGTTGACGGTACACATTTGTATACAAAGTATAAGCACAAATTGTTAATTGCAGTCGGAATTGATGGTAATCAACAGGTTATGCCTTTGGCTTTCGCACTTGTAGATGAAGAGTCATTGTCGTCTTGAAAGATATGTGCTGGAAAGCGGGTACAACTCATCAAATTAGTAAGTTCAACTGATATATGGAACAAATCAAAAGCATCAATGAGGGTGCATTCAATTACCTCAGTGGAATTGACCAAACACAATGGACTTTGGCACACGATGGAGGATGGCGTTGCGGAATTATGACTACCAACTTGTCTGAGGCGTATAATGGAGTTTTGAAAGGTGCCCGTCGTCTGCCAATAACAGCCATTGTACAATTGACTTTTGGTCGAACTGTTCAATATTTCGTGGAACGTCAAGTCAAGTGCCAAGAAATGATACAAAATAATCAAGGGTGGACAACATTTGCCTTTCAAAAGTTCACTCGTTGGCAACACGAATCACTGCAACACCTTGTCCAGAAGTACGATAATACAGAACAAACTGCTTCAGTGATAACCGTCGTCCGAGCTGGAGTGGGGAACAGTACACATGTTGTGAAACTAAGGGCAAGGACATGTTCATGTGGGAAATGGACACAGGTCGGGATTCCATGTTCGCATGCTATACATGTATTCCGACATTTTGGTGTTAATGCATCGAACTCAGTGAGTGAGTACTATAGCTTGCAACATTATGCTGCTGCATACCAAGGGAGATTTGAACCGTTATTCTCAGAAGAATATTGGAGGACCCCCTTATTCAAGTTATCACACAACCCTTCACTACGAGAGAAAACACGACGTGGAAGAACTCGTACATCGCGCATTCAAAATGAAATGGATTGGCCTCAAGCTCGTGCAAGACAGCAGTCACGTAGAGCTCAAGACCAAGGACAGACTTCGCACCGACAATGCTAATCAAAATGTGTCATTAATTTTTGTAAATATGTATTTAGGCGAATGCTTTCAATTATACATTTACACATTTACCTTTGATTTGTTGATTTTCTTAGTTGTAATATATTTATAGGATGGATGTATTGCGTACATATGGGCCACTTGACACCAGTGTGCTTAATAAACAGTCTGTGCACCGTTCTGAGGATGTGTTTAATGGTGATATTGACACCACTTTGGTAGTGCGGCGTGGAGATGCACGTTTTTGGGATATGTGTAAAGAGAGACCACTTCACATACGCGTACTACACACCTTAAATGAAATGGGATTCTATGGAGTATATAGATGTGGACACTTCCTTATTGACAACCATCTGATAACATCCCTGGTTGAGAGATGGCGACCAGAGACACACACATTTCATTTTCGTGTTGGGGAGGCCACTATCACATTGCAGGACATTTGTGTAATATGGGATCTACCGATTGCGGGCGATGCCATTTGTGGGGATGACACTCGTATGCGCGTATCAGATTGGCAGGAATATTGTGCCCGATGGCTTGGTTTTTTCCCTCCACGTGATAAGTTCAAGACTTCACAGGTGTCCTTGACTGCAATCCAGGGTCCTTTATCTGCTAACCCAATAACGAATGACAGCACTGAGGAGCAGGTGCATCAGTACACGAGGTCATGTGTACTCATGTTACTAGGTGGTGTGTTATGTCCAGATGCATCGGGGAACTACGTGTCGATGTTATAAATCCGTCAACTGCGAGATATTTCAAGAGTTCGTACCTTCAGTTGGGGTAGTGCTGTACTCGCATTCTTGTATCGTGAGTTATGCAATGCCTCCAAGCAGAAAAGAACGAATATCGGAGGTGCAATGCAAATGCTACAGGTAATAAAATCTATTAGCCTCGTCAATTTGAATTTTTTTTATATAATCTCAAATTATGTTATATTAAAATTTCAGATTTGGGCCTATGCGAGGATAAAGAGTATCCATCCTACAACTCATGGTACTCGAGTTCAAGAAGGCCCAGTTATAGTCAATGACGAGCAAATACTCCCAGCCCCTCCATATGGTGCACGGTATGATAATACATGTTATTTGTGTTTATTATTTTTAATTTAATGTACTAACATTATCATATCCAAATTATTTAGGTGGGCTCAATTTTTTAGCTTCAGACACACTGTCCGGCATGCATTGCGTGTATTTCGTGACATACTAGATAGGATGTTTTGGGACCAGGTAATTTAAATGTTGCAAGTATTGAATTATGTTTGCTGAAAATTAAATATTACGTATTTTTTCCTAATATGTTAAGTAATTATATGATGTTTTTGGTATTACAGTTTATTTGGACTCCGTATGACGTGGCTTCGGACGATGATTGGCGGGCACAATGTCCATTGATAAATTATTCCATTGTTGAAATGCATCGTCCAGAAAGAGTTATGCGGCAGTTTGGTATGTTCCAAACGGTCCCACCATCAATAGCTGACGACCAGATGAACTTGCATAAAATCGATCGCCGAGGTCGTTATGGCACAAGTTGGGCATGGCAACATAGTGAGTACTTAGATATGTGGACGGCCAGACGATATCATATCGTTAATTCCCCTCAGGCCTCAGGCTCCTACGCTGTTAGTGAGGATTACATGGCGTGGTACGATCAAATTACCCGTCATATTATATCTCCACCTACCAATAATATTGAGATAGGATACCGTGCAGGAGATGCTGCTGCATGGTTGCAGGTGGTATGTATATATGTCATTCATTCTTACTTATCATTTTCTTTGTCTTCTGAGTTATGGTAGATATTAACCAATTTGTTTTTTCGAGGATGCACATATGGAGCAACTCAGACTTAGTTGCTCAAGTTTGAGTGAGGAGGAAGAGATATCACCGGGGGTCAGGCGTGTATTAGATCAGAACATAGCTATTGCAGCCGAAGTGCATGAACTTGTTATGGCTCAACAAAATAGATATGGTGTGCCTGCACGACAACCAGCTATCGGTAGGGGGTGACTCGGAGGAGAAGACGATCAATTAGCTCTGATACTCCAGTAGATGCTCAGGATGACATCCCTCCTTTTACGACTGGCACATTTGATGCAGGTGGTGCATCCACATCGCATCGTCCATCATTCCACTTTTATGAAGCATCTTCTGACTACTACGTACCCCAAACTGCCAACCAGGAAGAGCCGTCCCCATATACTCCATATATACCGGTTCCAACCCAACCATATGGTAGATTATCATATATTGATCTAATGCTTGGAGTAACTGGTTCTTCACAATTACGTCCAAATTGTGATGTCTCGCCTGTTGCATTCTCTGACTTGACTCCACACTATCATGATATTGGTGAGTCCATCGCCAGGATTACACCTGACGAAACACAAAGAAATAATGTTGCGGAAGCTGAGCCATCTAGAAGACCACAAAGACAGATACACAGACGTGGTTGTGGGACCGGAGGAAATATTTAGAATTTCAATGAATAATATTGTATTTGAATGACTGAAATATAAATAAATATTTAAGTTTATATATTGTTTCAAATAATCTAATCATTAAAACTATTATTTCTATATTATTTATAAAATAAAATCATATTTTTATAAAACAAATTATATAAATTTTAAATAAATAAATAAATTAATAAATTTCTAAAGAAACGTGGATCAACTCCACGTTTCTTTATAAATTTTTTAAAAAAAATATTTTAAAAAAACGTGGATCAACTCCACGATTCTTTTAAAAGTAAA